>JAOXJJ010000725.1:15989708-16016308 GCA_025769935.1 Phoenix roebelenii | reverse complement strand
GGCGGGGCGGGGGGGGGGGGGGGGGGGGGGGGGGGGGCACGCCGCCGATGGTATGGTGGCTACTGGCAGCGCTTCGGCAGAGAAATAGCAGATAAAAATAAGGTGACAAAGTACACATGAATTACTATCTTATTACTATCTTATGCCTATCTTATTACTGTCTTATTACTATCTTATTACTATCTTGTTCAAGTTTTTTCCACGAGGAAATGGCCTCTGGACGTGGGTCATGACAAAGTGCACCCTTTATCCCAATAAGAACGATAAAAATAAGGTGAGAGGAGTTCATGCATGACTTTTATAAATAGAACGTTACCACTTGAATTAGTTTATGATGTACGTTCTAACAGCTCTTTTAATGGTTGATGCTGCCTTTTTCGTTTGGTTCCAATTGAGTGCAGAAGGCCCTCTTGCGCAAACCAAGAGGAGGGAAGCTGAAGGATGTAGACCGGTCTGACCACATTGCTAGTTATAAAGATTTCTATCGATGTCTTGCCGTGGATGTCCTCCATTTATGCCACTTATATTGTTCTGATAATTAAGGTTAGAAAGCTTGATTGAAATGGACATATAAATTATATTAACAAGATAATTAACTCCATAAAAGGAAATCTATCTAAAAACAAGAAGAATTACAGAAAATAGCATACTGGTAGACATAGGAGACTTTCAATTCAGATCACATTACCCGATATTCTATATGCAATCGCATCTCAAGTAAATTATAATGACCGGTCGATCCAACAGGACCGGACAAGGTTTGGCCAGCTAAGAGGGGAGGGCTGGCCCTCCAGCATCGAAATCAGGGGCACTTGATACACCCTAGAGTTATGTTCTAGGGGCATGCAGTCATGTCATAAGCTCGGCTCGAGAGATAGGTTTGAAATGCGACAGAAATGATATCAGTGCACAAGGAGTTTCAGTTTAGATTAAATTAAATTATTTCCTACTAGTTCCACAGCAGAAGAAGGCTGATCCAATCTCTTTGTAAACCTTCATCCTAATGACAAAAAGTGATATCAAGTAATTGGGTCACGTGGACGGAGTATCTCCCAGTTTAGAACCGGACAAGGGACAAGTTTAGATCCAGATGCTGCCCATCCAAGGATTTTGTCGTGTCCAGATACCAGCAGCCAAGATTTCAGTGCCTGTTGAACCTACAAGTTGTGCTCAAGCGTAATTGAACTCGCACTCCAGGCAGCAGTCACCCCGTTTGAATCATGCGCTTAGGCTCAAGTCCCGTATAGGTAGCAATATTCAACAAGTTTCATTCCATTTATACTTCGAAAACAATTCACAAATAATATACAACCAAAACAGATTCAATTCAGCCCGACGCTGCCAAAAAGCAGCATGTTCTAGATGCATCACATATTCCATTTGTTGTAATCTTTTTCTTCTTTTTTTTCTTTTTTTCTTCTACTTTTTTCCTATTCAAATTTAAATTTAAATTTTAAATTTTAATAGCTGCCGTAATCTTTTTTTTATTTTGCTCGTCTAATTAATTATTTTTGTACATACTATAAATATCCAATACATATTCAAAGAAACTAAACCCAATCAAATGGGATTTTAGCCATTGTATTATATCCCTTCGAGCAGACACGCATCCCATCCTTTAGCTTTGGATCAAGTAGTGACATCATATTTTGTATCTATATTGTATTATTCTAGAAAAAACATATTGATGTCGCTAATGCTGCACCCGTACTATTACTATTGCACCTCTTTGCAGCACGAAAAAAAAAGTCAACACAAAAAAAAGCACATTAAAAGCCACGTGGGTCCAAGCTCATTCATGCGGAAAAGTCTTGTCTACAGGTGACGTTATTTTTTCGCTCAATATTCCATACCTATCATCCCGTGGAGTACGAATAGTCATCGCCCCATTGACCCCTCCTCTCTCAAGTGGAAACAGGCAGGAAAAGACAAATTAGTATAATTACAAACCGTGGAGACGTGCTCTAAAAAACTTAGGAAGAGGAGAAAATTATCTATCACAAGAACAATTGGACAGGAAGCATGGAAATCCATAGGAAATCAGCAAAGGCTACTTTCGATGGGAAAACGTAAAAATTATTCTCGAGTAATTGCTGCAGGAAATCCAAGCCTGGAGCAACGGCTACACAAATTTATCATAGCAAAAGGAACAAGCGCACACCATGCTTAAGGAGCTTGATAATGCGGCCCAATGCTTATCTAGACACGTAGAAGGACAAAAAGAAGGAAAGGCAAAAAGTACATAAATTGTTCCAAAGATACAACGAAAGATATAACAATCGCCTCCAGGCTTGTAATCTGATAGAGCTCAAACAGCTTCGTATTGGGTTGTCCCTCGGCCTTAGCCTTCTCTTGTGTTACGCAGCACGCATACAGCAATCTGTGTTTTATGGGAAGAAGGAAAAAAAAAATCAGCACTAACCTGCGGCATAAGTAATTGAGCTTGGCACTGTCTCATGTATCGCAGCATAATAAATACATTGTTTCCAAAAACTAAACAAAATAAAAATGAAAATATAGAACATAGAAAAATAAAAATGGAACCAGAGTTGTTACCATGTTGCTGTTGTTGCTCTTGTTGGAACGAAGGGTGTACTCAGTCATGACCCAAAGTTGTTGAGACCGCTTCTCCAGGAGCTTCCAATCGGCGAAATCTGAAATCCTGCTTGTACCCCACAATCTCGCTACTCTCGTAGATGGTCTTTTGTCCATCAGTAGACTTCCAGCGGCCCCCCTCGTCGACGGTGCACCGATCTCGAGTCGGTCGACCCGCACCAGCCTATAGAAGCACTATGTGTAGTAGTACAGTCTCCCCAAACTGCGAACGTCTACAGGAGCCAAATCGACCAAGAGTTAGGCGTTTGCGAATCAAATGAATATTGGAGTCAATGCTGGCTCTGTATGGAATTTACCTGGGGGTTGCTCCACCTGAAAATATCTGAGGTCCTCGTTCATAATGAATCCCACTGTCAAAAGGCTGGCAAAACACGGCATGGGAGCAGAGGTAGAACAGGCCACAGAGGGGGCTACTCCGATTTCTCACATGCTTTTCGCCAATGATTGCTTATTGCTAGCCCGGGCATCTCGACAGGCCGCAGGGGTCATTAATAGGATCCTCCGGGACTATTGTGCAGTGTCAAGTCAGTGTGTCAATCTATTTAAATCAGCTATTTGCTTCAGCCCGAAGACTACAGTGGCCGTGAAAAACTCTATTCTAGAGATTTTGGGGATGGGTGATCAGGAGGGCACATTGAGATACCTGGGGATTCCAATCTCAGGTCAGCGGCAACGTAGCAGTGATTGCTCCTCTCTGGAGCTTAGCATTAGGCAGCGGTTGGAGGGATGGCAGATGCACACTTTATCGATAATGGGGAGGATTACCTTGGTTCGGTCTGTTCTTACCGCGATCCCCACTTACTTTCTATCCAACTTTTTCATTCCAGTGGCTTTTTTGAGGACTCTTGGGTAGATCTTTAGGAATTTCATCTGGGGGAGGAGTAGTGGTAGAGGAGGGATCCACCTATTAGCATGGGAGATTGTGTGCCAGCCGACCAGATTGGGAGGATTGGAGGTGTAGTCACTGGTGGTGAGGCGGGAGGCTCTAGCGGCACGTCATGTACCTAGAGTTATGCTAGAGCCCGACAACATATAGTCCTCGTTGATGAGGGCCAAGTATGGCCCTTTGCTGCCTAGGTCACGAGTGGGTCGTCACCATTCACCAGTCTGGAGAGAGATGTGTGCTAGAGCCGTGTTGGTGCTTCCGAAGATTAGATGAGCTATAGGGGACAAGAGGTCTATTAATGTTTGGGAGGATAGTTGGGTGACTGAGCAGCCGATCAGTCATTTGTCGACCATGGTGAATTTGGCGAAACTGAGTAGATACAGGGTTTGTGACTTGCTGGATCCTGTTGGGGGTAAGTGGAGAGCTGGGCTGATTCGGGAGGTTTTTGGGAAGCAGTTGGCAGAGTTGCTTCTAACTCTTTCGATACCAGTCTGGGAGGAGTCTGATAGGCTAGTATGGATGCCGTCTGGTCGGACGCGGGTACGAGCTAGGGATCTCCATGTTTTGTACAGTAGAGAGCCAGCTCAGCAGATTGAGGGAGGATGGATTTGGAGGATGTGGGTTCATCCGCGTGTGACGCTCTTCATCTAGAAGGGGTGCCTACCGACCAGGAGGTTGCTAGCTCGGTGAGGAGTGCGGGTCACCTAGTTCTGTGAGGTGTGTATGGAGAGTGAGGAGACTATTGATCATGTACTTTTGCAGTGCCCCAAGGCGAGGAAGACATGGAGCAGGTCACCTGCACCTCTGTCCTAGGGGGTGGAGTCGGCACAAGATTTGATCCACTTGCTGAGAGTTTCTTTGCGAAGCCCCAGACTCTGGGAGGGGGATCCTCAGAGCATACCTGGCCTACCATATCTGGTTGGACAGAAATGCCGGCATATTCGAGGGTAGGAGGTCGCTTCCGAGGTTGCTGGTGGATAGAGCTGTATTGCAGGCGAGAGAGGTCACCGCAGCTACCGCGTTGTTCACTACTGAGATGGCCAGGGACATCTGGGGCACTCTTTCCGCTATTCTAGTGCTTAGGTTCATCCTTATTTCTTGGGTGCCCCCACCCTTTGGTCATTTCAAAGTGAACTTCGATGGTAGTAGATCGGTGGTTGGCATGGCTGGAGGTGTCGGATTTGTGATCAGAGATTTCTTTGGCAGGCTAGTAGCAGCTGGGGTCGGCACACACCTGGGATCACTGTTGTAGGAGCAGAGCTTCGGGCTGCATGGGAGGCGTTGTCATATGCGATGAGGTCTCTTGGAGCCGAGAGGGTGTACCTTGAGGGGGATTCCTTTGTGCTGATTGTCTGGATTCGAGGTGTGGATAGATATGGTGATGGCCACCCTCTTATCAGAGAGACTCGTAGGTTGGCTCAGGAGATGGGTGGCCTGCGGGTGGCACATATGTTTCAGAAGGAGATGACTGAGCCAACCCAACTCGAAGTATAGCCCATATGATTTGCTTAACGGGGCCAGCCCAAGTCGAAGTATAGCCCATTGACCTGGTTGAGTTGGTGAGGAATGCAGCTCAAGTTCCCAACCCGATGCCCATCCCCCATATATAATAACTATATATCTTGAAACGAGGAGGGCTCCACGTATGTTGAACCCGGGCATCACCCCTTCCCCTCTTCCCAGGGAGGGAGAGCGACTGGGAACAACGCTCGTTTCCCTCTTCTCATACAAAATCCATCCTCTTTTTCTCAGGAATGGGGTCGCCCCTCTGGCTAGCGAGCGCGCCCCCTGTAACACCACCCTTCCCCTTCCTCAAGGACCCGGGTGTCATCTCTTGCCGCCCCCAACCCCTCCCCCTCGCCACCCCCAACCCAACTCCCCAACTCCAAAGGAGGAGGCAAGACCTTTAATCCAACTCATCACTGATGACCACTTCTAGCTACTGCCCTCCTCCTCGATAAACAGAGATTGTCAAAGGAAATGCCTGCCCTGTCTCTAGCGACCCTCACTCCATCTCCCCGGGGAGAGCGAAGCTCCTTCCTCACCGGATTTCCCTCTCCCCAGGGAGAGACAATCCCATAGGCTTGTATTAATATGGATCAAACCCAAGCCATGGCCATCACGATCCGTCCGTCAAGCATTGCAGGGATAGGCAAAGAAGCAGAGGATGTCCTTCGACGATCAAGAGCTTCTCCAGTACCTCAAAGAATACGATGGTGGTCACATTAGGTCGTCGTGGGGAGCGATTGATCCAGTTCGCAATCCTTACCATTTCGGGCCCGATCTACTACATGGTAATCTTCTTGACTACATCGATGCTCTGTTTCTGCTGCCTCGCAATCTTCTCACTAGCTTTTCTTGTAGCTGGGAGCACGCGTGGCAGCTCAGGTGTATCTTATTACTACGTTGAGTGCGCCGAGAACCCCAGGACCGACAAGCGAAAAGTCGAAGATCATAGTGGCTGCTGGCGGCGCCTCGGCGGAGAAATACCGTATAGACATGGGAGCAATGCTGTTATGTACAAGCAGATGTTCAAGTTTATTCCACGAGATAATGGCCCCAGGACTTGGGTCATGACCGAATACACCCTTCATCCCAGTAAGAGCGGCAAAAATAAGGTAGTAGAACGTTACCGCATGAATTAGTTTACGATTCACATCCTAACAGCTCTTTTAATGATTGATGCTGCCTTGTCGTCTGGTTCCAATTGAGTGCAGAAGGCCATCTGCGCGATCCAAGAAGAGGGAAGCTCCAGGGAGTAGACTGGTCTCACCACATTGCTGGTTATAAAGCTTTCTATCGATATCTTGCTGCGGACGTCCTCCATTTATGTTACGTTGTTCTTGCTTAACATGCCATGCAAAACTTTGGGGTTCGATCGTTGGATCAGGTCCAAGATGTGGTTTAAGTTTATCCTTTTTCTTTTGTCTATGGTTGTGTATGCCCTTGGATTTCGTAATAATTAATATGTTTGCAGTTCTATCTTCTTTCATGCGGCAGCTATTGTTTTGTATACTTAATTACAGCGATTTTTGTCTATTTAACCAGCTGTGTCAGAGCTATAATAATAAATTGGTATTGACACGGAGCACGTTAGTCCAATAAAAAGTTCTACGAATTGAAGGGGAGGAGGAATACTAGAGCTAGAACTGGGTCTGGAGCAAAGGGACGGCAAGACTCCCAAGTCCTAGTTGGTGGGGAGAGAGAAATGAGGACCTCGCTAGCTCCTCCTAGTGGACAGGGAATCATGGGGTAAAGGAAACATGACCACCTCTTTAGAATAAGGGAGATAAGGAAAACACCAAAGATACAGTCCTCCTCCTTGGGAAAAGATATGGTTTGCTCTGTTAGCTTAATTCCTCCCACGAGATCTTTGAATTTGAGATGAGGATGACTGATTACAAGGCATAAAGAGAACGGAGTCGGGATGGCAACGGGTCGGGTAAACTAGATGGTGCACGTCGGATTTGCTATGTTATATAACTCAAAGTATTGGACTATAGCGAAGTACATAAAAATAAATTAAATATGGTAGAAACAAGCATGTTAAGATGGATATGTAGTAAAATTGGAAATAATAAAATAAAAATGAATGTTAGTTGAGTTGTATGAGTTGCACAATGAAGGATAATGTGACGGTAAAGTGATTGAGATGGTATTGACATAAATAACAAACATTTGAGGAGGCTTTAAATGGGAATATTTGGCAAATAAGGACCTATACAACTAACCCAAAATAATTGGAAAAAGGCTAAATAGTTTTGGCTATGGTTCAGGTGGGTTTCTCCAAACACTAATGATTACAATTCTTAAGAACTTATTCTAAAGAAACCCTATCGAGGAAATCCATGTTTGCATGGGTACTGGCACTGAGATTAATTCTAACTTAAGAGAGAAATTATTACCTGAAACTTGGTAAAGATGTTGGGTTTGAGCTTTGATACAATTAACTAAACAAAAGATAAAAATAATTACTACAAGAAAACCTTATGGTGTCTATTTAGGGTAGCAATTTTTTACCCAACTAGTTCATCTGAATTGATCCGACCTGGATCTGACTTGCCCATGATGTTACGGGTTAGGTAGGGCTAGCCAATCCCATTCAAGTCAAGCCGCCTCCTTAGATATTTGAATAGTTATGTACTATATGAATCATTTGACTTCATTTGACCTAGAACTAAAAGAGAGATAAGCTCCCATATACATGGTCCAAAAATTATATATAAAAAAATGTTGGTTAGTGATGTTGTTTAAGGCATTCCATACTTGCTCGTAGGTCAATAGGATCTAGCTTGGGTCATGCTCTATACCCTTTGATATGCAAGGTCAACCCTAACCATACTTGATTTGACATGCTGATTACCACTTTTATCTCTATAAGATAGATTTGGGCTAGTTTGGTGTTTGAAATGCTAGCTCAAGATCAGTAGACATTTAACTCTTCATCGAATGTAAATTTTTCATACAAATCCTAGATCACTCCTTGTTAGAATATTTATTCTAGAAAATTAATGACTAAGTATATGATGATTAAAAAAATAGTTTTTACATATTTAATTAACCAATGACACATTTTAGAATAATTTATATTTTATTGATCATTTATATTTACAAAAAAATATGTAAAATACCTATGATATTTTTAATAAAAAAATAATTTTATCTCATTCTATCTCAAACCTTAAAGATATTTTTTTAAAAAAAAACCTCAACTATTCGTAGCACTGCAAATGGGTCGGGTCGACCCGTGACCCGACCCGCGTAAGATTCGATCCGATCCAAATTTTAAGACCTGTGGGGCTGGATCGGGTCTTAAATTTGGACCCGTTCTATTTTTTGGGTCGGATCGGGTCCACCCAATTTTGATCCGGACCCGAACCCGACTCGACCAAAAAAAAAAATTTTGACCATTTTTTGGGTCAACCTAATTTGCACATTTTTCTTGAGATCTAATTATGGTAAAAATTTGTAGGCATGGACCTGACCCAAATGGCCCGTCGGGTCAAAATTTACAGGTATGGACCCGCTCCGATCCGACCCGATTTTCAACCGAATCATGTCTGGGTCCAAAATTAAAATCCGAAAAAGAAATCGGGTCCAATCAGAGTCACTCAGGACTCGATCCGACCCGATTCGACCCATTTGCAGCCCTAACTATCTGTCCATCAAAATATAACCTTTCATATTCTATATATATTTTTTTCTATAACTATAATTTTTTTATTTTTTTGAAAAAACTACTTTATCATTTTTTATTATTTTATTTTTTCCAAAGAAACTCTTCCTCCCCTTACCGGCGAACGAGTCCAAACTGTCGTTGTATTTAACAAGTAACATAAAAAAATACTCTCACATGGGAAGTACTTGGGCCCAGGCCTGGATCATTAAATAAATGTGGTTCTAAGTGGGTTAGACGGGCCAACACGCTACCCGTTGGCTCTCCTTCTCGGCGACCGAGCCCCCCGCATGCTCGCCTCCTCCGCCGTCGCGTCCCTTCCGCCCCTCGTCTCCGAAGAGAGTCCGTCCTCCTCCCGACCCTAGTGGAATTTACCGGTAATTTCCGGAAGTTGATCGAGGGATCGGAGATGGGTTCTCCCGAGAACACCAACTGGGTCTTCGATTGCCCTCTGATCGACGACATGTCCGTCGCCAGCGGCGATTTCCCGGCGCCCGGGACCGGATTCTACTGGACTTCCCGGGGAATCAACAGTTCCTCCAATTCCAGGTATGCCAGATTGCGTTCTTGATGGCTTCTTGATGCCGCCGATTAGATTCTTCTTGTTCTAGGGTTTCTTGGATCGAGCTCTGGTCTTCTTTATAAACCAAAAATTCAACATTTTTCGTTGGTGATTATCCTTTATTTCATGGGATCTGGGGTTTTTTTATCCCAAATTGTTGTTTTTCGATGCATAACGTTTACCGTATTACTTTCTACTAACAGCCGGAGATTCTTTATAATTAAGGTTTTTTGTAATTGTAGATGTGACTCCAAGTTCTTGTGCTATCTTTGGTTCTCATGATTTTTGGAAAATGATATATCCAGTAGCATTGGGTATCTTGAGCATAAACGAATGTATGTATCACAATGAGATCTTCTCTAGTTTAAATTGATACAGGATCATGAGAGGATTGTTCCAAGTGGCTGTGTTTGAAGTTCAGGTTGGCAATTCATTAACGGTTTTTCAGTTATTTTTGTTTGCGTTGCTTATGTAATTAGCCATACTTTATATGTTCTAATATTGCTGTTATAGCCGCTTTGCGTTCTATCAATGGGCCATTCTGCGTATAGTTTATTTGGTATTTCAACCTGGTAGAGAGCATAGTCCCATGAAACAATATGAATATACTGATGATACCTTGGACTTTTGTGGGTAGCGATGAATGTCCTTTTGCATTATTTATTCAATGAATTATTGGTCAAGCTTAATTTAGAAGATTTCATAATTGGTGTCATGATGGATGATTGTTATGTTTTAATAGAAAGACGACATGAAACATGTCCTTTTGGTTTTCCTTTATGTATTGCCGAGCTGACCTCTGATTGGTTCACTTTGGTGTATGGATTAACTGGAGGTTGGCCAAGTATTAGAGAAATTTTCTTTCCTTTTCTTCTTTTTTTTTATATTGTTTTCTTTCCCTTTTTTGGCTGGGGCTAGTATTGTTACGAAGTTTGCCGTGTATAGGTGCCTAATGCATATGTATATCCATGTTCGATATTATTTTGTTAGTAGCTAAGAAGCAGGCAAGGATTTATGTTGAATTTGCACAGGTGGGGGGATCTTGAAATAAAGGCGGGTATTATCATTTTGTTGACGGATTTGTGTAGGGAGAAGAGGTAATATTGCTTCATATTAGGATGTCAAGACACTCGAGCTTGCTCTTTCAGAAAATTGCCGGTGGTTTATAACCTTTTTTGTTTGAGGAGGTTTACAGATGATGGAGGGATGTGATATTGCAATTTGCAAATGGAGCTTGGGTAGTCAACTTATTTATTTTATATCCAACATTTAAAGATTTGAGCTGGAGATGAGACTTATAGTAACTAATGACTTTTGTGTTAGGGTTTGGGGGTCCATCTAGTGTTGAAAGTTATGATGGACCTGGAAAAATTTTGTTTAAGCTACTCTCTTTTCCTTGTTACATACTTTTTTCCTGTTTTCTAGTAAAAAGTGGCGATGATTTGAGAATCTGAATCAAGAGGTGATAGTAGAGTTTTGAGTTATGTCTTGCGATAACTTCTTTGAGTTGGTAGATTGGTGTCCTTGGGTCTATTTGGTTACTACAAGTTGGGGGCAGTGCTTATGGTTGGATGGTTTCTGCAGTTTAACATACTTTGCTTGTACAAACCTTTTAAAGCGTAGAGATGGAACATAGACTGAAGAGTGGGTATTAGGATCTGAATTAGGATTTGGAGAATAGCATAGGTGCTAGATTGATGCGTGCTGTGGGAAGTACCATCATTGAGTGCATTGTCCCTGATACCTTTGCTGTTATCCTAGCTGAAAGTCTTCCTTGATCTAACAGTCTGCTAGCTCAAAAAAATAAATCGAATATTTTCACTTGGAAAGTATCCTAAAGTCAATATCGGTACTTGCATCTGTTGGTCTTTGAGACTAGAGACTAGAGACTCTGGGTAACTAATTTCTGAAATCCCACATGTTTCTTATTGCATAGTAACTTGGGCTATTTGGCAATATTGCAATGGATATATACGTAAGCAAAAAAAGTTGGATCAGAACCCTAGGGTCTCTTGGAATACCCTGGTAAGATTTTCTTGCCAATTTTTGTATTCTCAGCTGCATGCCATTCCTAAAGAAAGGGTAATAAGTATTGCTAGAAAACATATTATCAACTGTTTGTTTACCATAGGGAAAATGTTGGATATCATAAAATATTTATAAATCCTTGTATTATGTTGTCATTGTCACTCATTTTGCTATGATCACATTTTCATATTATCCGAGCTTCAAGTGTTACATGTTTTTATATATTGCTTGCAATACCGGTGTCTCTTTGTTCTCCTTACCAAATTAAATTGCACTTTTCATTTTGAAAATGTTGTGTTTTATTTGAAGATATTGTTTTTCCTATGCTGTATTTCGTACATTTAGTATGTTTTTCTTTGACACCATATTTTCATTTTAGTGTTCTTACGATTGTCATATTTCTGAGACGTGACTTTTTTTGGTCAGTGTGGAAATTAGTGGCTCCTTTGTAGATTCTGCTGGCATCAAAGAGTCAGACTCCAAGAAACGGTTTGATTTATACACTATGAGCTCATAATGTCGACTTCAAATGTTTTTAAGCTGTTTGTTTGTTTGGTCTGAAGCTACTAAGCATTTCTGAGTTACAGTGTTAGGTCAGAATCTTCCTGTCAGCCTGGCTCCAAAGCCTGCAGGGAAAAAATGAGGCGAGATAAGTTGAATAATAAGTATATATGCTGCCCTATACATATCTTATGATGTGTTTTGGATGCTTGATCTTTTTCTTCAAAATTCATCAGTTTTATTGCGAGCTTTCTTAACTTCGGCTTGATTTTAAGGTTCTTGGAGTTGGGATCCATTTTGGAGCCAGGAAAACCACCGAAGATAGACAAAGCGGCTATCTTAAGTGATGCTGTCCGCATGGTGACTCAATTACGCAGTGAAGCACAAAAGCTGAAAGATTCAAATGGGGATCTCCAGGAGAAGATCAAAGAATTGAAGGTCCATTTTAATTTATCTTTCATCTACTTCTGTATATCTATGATCAATGTGTTTGAACTATATTTTTTTTGAGAAAACTAGCCGGATATATATTTTTTTTTTTGTGTTTTACAAATATATTCACGTCCATTATACTGCATGAACCTAAAGTCTTTGATTGTATTATATAGTCTTTTACTGTGCATGCATTTCATAACATGATATTTGGCTCCAGCGTGTGATTTCTTTATTATTATTATGTATCTATATAGGCTGTGACGAGATAGTACAATGCTTAAGATGTATGGTATCTGAGCCTGGGATTTAAATCGTGTGTCATCTACTTTGAATACCTGTCTCTGAGATTGGTTTATTCTTTTTCAATGTCTGCATTTGTTTGAATGATCATGTAATTCATTATTCTTTATTATTTTGCCATTGACAAGGTTAATATTATTGACCGACTGTTGAATTTTGTGATCAAGGTGAAGCGATTTTGTTAAAGCCTTTTGACATTAGATGGTATTGCAAGAGTTTATATGTTGTCTTGAAGGCTAGTCAATGTCTTGCGCTGCACTTGCGCTCATCTCTATAGCTAGACATGATCAATTTTTCTCATTTTAAACTAGTTTTAGTGATCAAAGAATGATTTTTTTTCCAACTGTTCGTAATCAGATGACATGAGTAGTTAAATTGGGGCACCTTTGTTTTGGCTGAAATCTTACTTTCATATCTGTTCAGTTTTTAATCTCAATATCAAGATTGATGGAATGCAATTAATTTTTTGTATTGACTGTGCTCTTTGTGACAATCTGTTTCGTTATCATTGCCCAAATTTTTACTTACTTAGTTCCCCCTTATATTTTTAAGGAAGTTTTTCAACATTTAAGTGTTAGTTTAATTCTACAACAAAAGTGTGAGTTTTAGGCCTATGGAGTTGTTGGAGAGTAGACGGGATCTAGAACTTAACGAAGATATCTTTGTGCAAAACTAGTAAGGATCGACTTTAAAAAAGTTATAGAACAAGGAAGTTTTGGTTTGAAAATGCTGCATATTGGACCAAAAGGATAAAGTATTGGAGAACTGACTATAATCTTTTAGGCACAAACAAAATTGAAGAGGTTCCCAATTACTTGAGAGACTTGTTACATGGGTTATGAAAGAAGAGAGGAAGACCTGAGATAATTCGATAGATGTTATGAAAATGGATTTGATAAGGCTTGTATTAGCCTTTGAGATGATATGGGGATTTGCAGCAAAGATTCAAGGGAGGCCATGTTAACAGTAGGACTTGGATTTTTAGTGGAGGTTTAGGAGGAAATAGGAAATGACCCCAGAGAAACTTGATCAGATTTTGTGGATGGAAGAAGCTTGTATTTGACAGAGGCTGTATAACATGATAATAATGAACGATGACCAGATTATATAGGCATTCAAAACAGATGTTGAAGGCTTGTTTATTGTTGTGCCCACTCTTTTGTATTTAATTTCAGCTGGCAAACCTTATCTATCAATAAGTTTGTACTTGTGTATGTCTGTATTCATGTATGCATATTACTTAATTTTGGGTCTAGTAGAGTCAGACTATTGATTGGAGAGTCAAAATTGGTGCACTTAAATGAAGCAGTTAGAATTTTAGCTAAAAACTATCATTGGATACCAAGGTATAGTTTTGATGACTTTTGGTATGGTAAATTTATAATGTTGTCTTGCCATTATACTTGTTGTCCCTAAACCCTATGTAATTTTCCATAAGGTTTTGAATAGGATGGTCATGTGTCTAGCAGACAATGGAACCAAAAGTATTTTGGCTTGGGATCTTCAGCTTCAGTAGTTTTAGTATTGATGAAGGGTGCCATGGATATAGTGGAACTGCCAGCAAAAGGTGAATGTTCACTATGACTCAGAACATCATCCAAAAAGGCTAACCGGAAGATACTGTTTGGATTCCTTGGGCCTGAAAAAGATGCTGCTGTGAACACCTGTATGGAGTGTAACCACACTTGCATGCGGTCTACTGACTGTCAGCACGTCATACGATTAAGATCGGATGGTTGATAGTAAGGAAAGTCTGTCAATTACAATAGACACATGGAGGACCAGGAAAAAGTTTCAGGAAAATGTTTGAAGGGTTGCACAGGTTCACTTATCAGGCTTATAAGAGCTGCTGGTGGAAGGTGTTGGAGAGAGAGAAACGGCCCATCAAAAAAAGAATAATGAAGCCAGGACCAACTTTAGACTCGCAATGAACCCAATAAATGCGAAGAATAATGAAGACCAAAGATATTTAAGAAGAATGAACCAAATATATTTGGAATTTAAAAATAAAATAATGCTGATTAAAGGAAAAGGGGAACCTGATACTAACTTGAGATTCAGAAAATTTAAAGAAGCAGATATAACAACTCAAATAAAAGACCTAAAATACCATGACTAAACCCAGATTAAATACATTGAATTGTCAAAAATAAGCAAGTAATTTAACACGGGGTCGAATGCAAGCATGAAAACTGCATGCCCTGAAACTAAACTGTGTAAAATAATGCAAAGAAAACGAACTGATAAACGGGGGAACCCAAGTATAAATTAAAATTGAGAGAATCTAACCCATTACTGAAGTAATCAGCAAATGAAATTAATGACAATCAAATATTTGGAGAAAAATAAAATTAAAAATAAAAGAAACTAGAAAAGGAAATACAAAGCTTCATGCATCTAGAACAATAAATCCAGTCCTGAGAAAACCCACAGATACAATATATAGAGATAGAGACAGTTCAAACCATGGAAGGGACACACTTATGCGCATCTAGGCTTTGTCGATTCATCCTGAACTGCCTGATTTGAGGCATATCGAATTGAATCCTGGTTCGGGGTTTTCAAATTGGTCCCAGGGCAAAAACTGCGACGAACCGCCTGGTTTTTGAGCAATTTCAGTTAGTCATGGAGATGAACTGAGCCAAACCAGTTCCTATTATTTATAATTTCTCTTGCAACCATACCACCCATTGTCGCCTCATTTAGTCACGCCTGATGCTGCCCCAACCCGTGCTCCACTTGGTAGTACCCCCATCCCCACCTCCTGTCCCCCCACCAGCTACATCTTCGATTGAGCTTGTGGAGCTCCTGTGATGCCTCCAACATTGCCGCCGGCATCCCTTTGTTTCCACAAGTGACACTGCCAAACATGGCTAGGAAAGGCGAGGGGGTCAGCATGGACGTAATGACAGTATTGATGCCTGACCGACATGGTGTCATTGCATGCTGTGTTTCAGCATGCTATGTACTAGTTGTCTACTGACCTGGTACTTGACTAGCATGGGACATGGTGCCGGTTCTGCGACCCTTGTGTGCAGAATGGCTTAGCAAAAGATTAAGATATCCTCTCGTGTCCTTTGGAAAATGATAACTTTAGATTATAAAATCTGAGACTAATTTATAGCATACTTGACCACTGGGTGTAAATTGGGTGCTCTCTTTGTTTTGCTGGGTATGAATTTGGTTTACATGAGATGATCATGGAAGTAAAGATTTTTGCAATTGACTTAATTTTTTGAATTTGTTTTGGTTGGAATTGATGACTGTATTTAGTAGTTCTGTTATTATATTATAAACTTATAAATTATGGAACATGGCTTTAGGTTTTGAAAGGTTACGGTTGGGTAATTTATTGCTGTCTGATTGCTTTTAGTTGTGGTATAATTGTATTTGGGAGATTTATCAAGGAAT
The DNA here is from genome assembly GCA_025769935.1 of Phoenix roebelenii. NCBI lineage: Eukaryota > Viridiplantae > Streptophyta > Magnoliopsida > Arecales > Arecaceae > Phoenix > Phoenix roebelenii. The sequence continues at coordinate 16,000,393 of JAOXJJ010000725.1, read as the reverse complement.
CCCCTTATCCATGCTTTGTTGTTAGTCACCAATTCAGCAAGAGTGTAGATAAGTAGTTTAATGATCAATATCATTACCTCCGATAACTGATAGCATCATTAGTTTGCAATCCATGAGTATGCATCCGTGCATTGAATGTTAACATTAAATTGTAGAATGTGTGAATGATCGAATAAATAATGATTATTTTGATTGCTGGAGAATAATCCAGATTTTTTTTTTGGCCAAGGAAGAAATCCTGGACAATATTGAGACTAGCTCAATAATTTAGAGATATTTGTTGCTGTAGCTTAAATCTGAGGGCTAAACTGGTATTTAATCTTATTATACTGCAGGCTGAGAAGAATGAGCTTCGTGATGAGAAACAGAGGCTGAAGGCAGAGAAAGAGAACTTAGAGCAGCAAATAAAGATCCTAAATGCTCGAGCAAGCTTTGTAGCACACCCTCCTGTAATTCCAGCAGCTTTTGCTGCACAAGGGCAAACAGCAGCGCACAAACTGATGATGCCTTTCATTGGCTACCCTGGATTCCCTATGTGGCAATTCATGCCGCCTGCGGATGTTGATACCTCACAGGATGCTGAATCATGTCCCCCAGTTGCTTAAGATCATCGATTACTACTTTGATCAACTAATTTCTCCATCAACTGCTTTAGTTTGGCTTGTGTAAGACGGTGTTGTTTCATTTCCATTTTAGGCTTGGCTTCTCAGTAGCTTAACCATGAATTGATGTTTCAAGTAAATTGGGACTGTCCAGTGGAATAACTGTAAATTATAATAAAAAAAATCTAGCTTCCCATTAGTATCAAATGGAACCATGGAGATTCTCACACCTACAGCAAGATGTGTGAATATTTGAGAATGTGGACTGATTTTGATTTAGTACAGAAAAATCTCTCCTATTTTTTTATGAGTATCATCAATCGGATCAGTGTTCTTAGTGTATCTATATAAATGAAATATGGCTCAAAAGGAATGATTCAGCAATGCGGCATTGAAATTGGTCATCAATTTTCTATTGGCTTGAAAGCCTGAAATCAGTTCTGCTCGTTTCACCTGCCTGTACGGTTGATCAGTGATGATTAAGGTAAAATGACTGCTGCAAGTTATCAAGTGCTCTGTAAACTCCAATGAGAATGTGTCACAAATTGGTGATAAAACATCAGAGCAGCTGCTTAACTACAACTCTAATTAAAATAAAGATAAAAGATGATTATTCAATGCTCATGGAAGCACATATGGGAGAGTATATTTGAAGTCTAAAGTATGAGCAGTATATTGATATGCTTCAATATTGAAGATTTTTATATCTTATTTCTTGATTGAAGCTTCCCTGAAGAATTTTATGCCAATTCATGACTCTTGTCTGAAATGACAATATTACTATTGGTCAAGCAACGTGTGTTATATGGGGAATATACAATTCTTTTCTTCCCATATTTTCAGCTTTCACCTCATAAATTTGGTTTTCCCGCATAGATTTCATTTTGCACCATATAAAAGCATCAAGGAGGTTTTCACAAACGGGCATTTATATCCATATCCATCAAATTTTAGTCATACCCATCCAGTTCCCTTATCCAGTTATTAATTTTACGCAAGGACTTGCATTGCACAAAACCCATGTTAAATCAATGGATTGGTAAGTGATCCGTGGCTATTAAGCATGTGAATTTCAATTGATTATGTGTAGAATTGGTCGTTCTTTAGCTAATTAGAATGTGTATGTGTTGTTTTATTGTTCTTCTTTTGCATAACACGTTCATGGTTATACTGCATTATACGCAATTATATGACACCCTTAAAAAAAAGTAAAAGAATATATGGCACCGAAGAGGTTCTAGAAACTCATCCATTCACGATACAATGTGGAAAATAATATTAAAGTTCTCAAGATTTACGCATTATGATGCTGTACTTCGAAATGAAGTTCTTTATATTATAATTTTTCGCTTGAGCTCCTGTGAGAAATTTACTTTATACTTACGCGTCGCAGGGATAATGTCGAGCTTGATCACGCTTTAATGTCATAAGATTTGGCTTTCTTGCATTAAATTATATTTCATCTTATGCATTCATTATACACAAGCGAGATTCCCACAAACGGGCCTTTTACAACCATTGGATTTAGTTAAATTAATCCATCTCCATTCTTCATAGTTTTATATCCATAAGTAAATCTTCAGCGAAGAGCGGCGTCCGGTCGTTCTCGAACCGGTGGTCTTCTCGCGACTAGCTGTGGAACTGAAAACCCTCCCTCGCTGGACTAGACCCAGCTCACACAGATGTAATCTGAATGTGTTTCCGCTTGGGCCAAGATGTAAAACGATGTCCATTCGTTCTCTTTTTTCCTTCTTCTCTAAATGGTCGATAACTGTGTGGGACTAGGTGACGAACAGCAAGCTAGTATCTGTTGGCACTTAAAACGATCAACAACAACTGATTTAATATTTACACAGGAACATCTTTTCGGAAGTCTAAACATTAACGTAAACAAGTCATTACAGCAACAACAGCTAATACTGAAGCATCTTTCCAACCACCACGACCGAGCACCTTTCCAACAACCACATCGAGCTACTAGAGCTAACTAACAAAAGTCATAAGAACAGCTAAGAACAGCTGCAACTAATATAAAGCATATTTCTGCCACAAGATAACACCCGCATCGATCTGAGCCACGATGTCTCACGTAAACAACCGGGGCAATAGAAATTGCTGCAGCAAATTAAGGAACTACTACAATCGGAACCCACTGGAAAGAGGAAACTACTACAATTAGAACTTACTGCATGCAGAGAGGAAATTAACTAAGAAATCCCATATGGCCAGTGGTGAATTGAGAGCTCAAGATGATCTCCATCATTAATCTGATCCTTTGAAAGCGGATAACCAACCCCTGTACGTGAAGTACCAACTGCATGTAGACCGGCTCCTCTAGTCACTCGGCCATACAGGGTATAAAGTGTATCACCTCTCTTGACGTGATGACCAGATTCATGGTCATGGGGGATGACTTCAAATAAAGACACCAACAGATCCAACCTAGGGTTGATCGATCGATCTCGACCACCTCAACTTCCTTCTGTGGACTGATTGCATATTCTATCATTCGATCGCTATCCTTCACGATCTAAAGCGACCTTTATACCCTAGGCCTTTTCTTTTAAACTTTATAATTATAGATCGAGGTTATGTCATTAATGGCTTGTTTGATGACACTTGCTAGGGACCGAAATCAGAACCAACTACCACTTGACCCGACACAATGTGGGTGGGGTACAGAATGGGACCACTAGACCTGATTGACCTTATGAGTTCTCTCTTATTTGGACTTGAACCTGAACCAGTTATTAATAAGTCCAAATCAAAATTTATACTCAAATCCCTCATAAAAGTCAAGAGCCTGCATGCGGAGGTAGTGGATCCAACTCAACGTGATTTCATCTCTGGACTTCATAACTTCTTTACATCATAACATTAATTTATAATAATAGCTACTCATTACTTTTCCGAGCAATTTATTATATTTAAAATGCTAATCCTTTGAAAAGCTGTTCTCTTTTATCTGGAATATTGAGTAATTTATATCCAAGAATTTATAATGGACGCTTTTTTGAAAGAGAAGATCGAGAGATTAATGTTGGGGACAAGAAAGTTAATTCTGTGAAGGGCTGTTTCAGAGGACCTGACCCTCTATTTATTTTCTCAGGTAACAATTAATAAATTTTGATGTTTATTATTGAAGAATAGAGAACCAAGGAGAAACAGTAGCAAATATCTATGTCAGAAAAATAAATGGAAAAATACAGAGCAAGTGGCTCAAGAAAATAACACTCGGTTCAAATACAAACTCCTCTCTAGCTAGTGTTCAGAGAGCCCAAACCAAGAGCATCCCCATCCCGAACCCCATTGCGACCTTTGCATTACGACCAAGGCGATTAGCTGCTGACCCGGGTGGTGGTGCCGGTGAAGTGGTCACAGGTAAATCTGAAGCTGATGGCTCGGACGACGGAGAGATGGTCGCCGGCGAGCTTGCAGGAGCTTCGGACGGTGCAGCCTTGGAAGGCTTAGAAGGTGTTGGGGCTTCAGGCTTTGACATTGGTGGGGAAGACTTGGCGAGGGGTGGAGAAGCAGCGGCCGTTGGTGGGAAAGACTTGGAGAGGGGTGGAGAAGCAGCGGCCTTTGGTGGGAAAGACTTGGAGAGGGGTGGAGAAGCCGCGGCCTTTGGTGGGAAAGACTTGGCGAGGGGTGGAGAAGCAGCGGCCGTTGGTGGAGTTGCCGTCGCGGCAGCAACCACGTCGATCTCGACCTTCATCCCTTGGCTGCAGTGCCCTGGTATCCCGCAGATGAAGTATCTCTTCCCCGGCGATGAAAGCTTGACGACGGTGCTCCCGCCTGTGTAGCTGTTCGTTGGTTTGCTTGTCGCGCATGCATCGTAGTCTGCCTTCGACACCTCAAGCACGTCATGAGCTGATGCATAGTTGAAAGCTGCATACCCAAAGAACAAGAAGAAATTGACGACGGCGGATGTGAGTGGGAGGCATGAAGTTGTAGTTGTTCGCCGAGTAGCAATTCTCTTATAACTTCTACGTGCTAGTTGAGTGAACAGGAGTCAGTCCTCACTTTGGTTTAGACCCAGCAAACTGGCTACAATCCAGATGTTTTACCATTCCACATGGTGTTAGGTTTTTTGAGTGGGTTTGAATCTTGTGGACTAATCTTGGGTTTGAATCCAAAAGACTTTCGAAACAAAGAATGCATGTGCGTGTGTATGCATACACACACACACACACATACATATGTACCAGAGCCGATCATGAACTGAACCTCAGGCTTAAACTCGTTCTATTTATTTTAAGTTAGATTTTCAAATTGAGTCTATTTAAAATTTGACAGTTTTTGTGTCTAAGCTTGGCTATGATCAACTCTAGTGTTTACATATATAATGGATATCATGAATTGGTATTGAGAGGGTTGTTGTATAGGACCAGTGCTTGCAAGAGAGAACTGCTTTGAGCCCTAAAAGACTAGTGGATACCAGATAAGCTCAGGGCAACTAGGAGCAATCTATAAAATGGCAACTGAATTTCAAAAAAGAGTGTACCAATGCAGTCTTGAATGAAAAGGCTTGTGTTTATTTGTGACATGAATATGACAAGCCAACGAGCCAATTTGAATGATTACATTTTGTTTCTCTCAAAGAGAGAGAGAAAAAAAAAAGGAGAAGAAGAATGATGACAATCCATTGCAGAAGCTATGGATTATGCAAATGAAAAATTTGGATGTAGGTGTAACTTACTCAGGGTGTCCCCAACGTTGAACTTCTGGGTAGCAGCCCATGCTGCCAAGTTGGTGCTCAGATCCCACCCACCATTTCGGCCTCCGACGGTGAAGCTTCCACCAATTGCCACCTGAACAAGAGCTGCTATTGTCGCAACACCTATAAATGTTCTCAATGTCACCATCTTTGCCTACGAGGTTACAAAACGAAATGAAAGGAAAGTATGTATGATTTGGAGTTCTCTCACAGCCAGTTGAGAACATATATAGAGTCTGCAAGCAGAGACCTCGAACAAGGTTTACCCATAAAAATATAATGGAAAACGCGTCGTGACAAGTGAATTTCGCCAAGAGTTGTTGAGTTAAATTTGGTAGGCCTCTAAATCCAATTTGCACGAGTCGTTGGTAAACTTGAAAGCTGTGAAGCCATGTGGTTGGTGCGAGCTTTTGGGTAGTGGACAACTCCTTTCTGATTGGAAGTTGCGATCGAAAAAGTCTTTGCACAGCTGGTAACTTGGTCCATGTCTTTGAGAAATGACTATGTCGATGTGCCAAATACTTTATGAGCGTTCGATGAACAGCATTGATTGAAAACAAATTTCTATTCATGCATCCAATGCGAAGTAGAGATTAATTAGTGTTGTCAATCACATAGGCATCACATTGTAGATTGCTGCGACGAATATTTCTTCTAATTTTGTAGATATTTTATTTTTTGACTCCTACATATGTATTTTTATTTGATTGGTGTAATAAATTCGTCTTACGAAAAAAAAGAAATTAGTTGGTTTAAATTAATGATGTTTCCCAGGATTCACACTGCCCTAAATATTCTACTTATAATATTGGGATTCCATAAGTGGTATTAATATTTGTACAGTATAAGGTTGTACTTAAACTAATATAGAGTTGTAATTTCATGGAGAGCATCACTTCTTATAAAACTATATGTAACATGCCAAAGAAGCTGATGTAAAATTTTCATGAAACTTCAGACCTTAAAGATGTGAAGACGGTGGACCCTGGGCTTCAAATGGCTTGTAATTCATTTATACATGGACAGGTTTTATTGGAATGCGTATAAATCAATAAGAACACAAGAGAGAGGCAGCGAGCATTAACAAACAAGGATCGTTCTCACTCATATCAACTGCCTTGAGAAAAAAGATTCCATTCAATAGTCTCCAATAGGAATTTCAAGTTTTTTACCTCCTCTGAAGGTTGAAAACCTATCTGAAGTTCTGAACATGGACCCAATAATTCTACCGTAGACAAAAATTGATTCGGTGACATCCAGTCTTGGTCTCTACCAAACTTAAATAGAGTGGGTGCAGGTTCACATGCAACCCTTCAGGACCTCAGAAAGCGTGGTCCCTCTCAACCAATCCGCAATGTCTGCCCAGTGGAACATAACTGCATCTATAATAATTGGAGACTAACTTCCATCAATTTTTTTTTCTTGCAATCTTATTGGGAAGGTGTAGTCTTGCAATTATTATAGCCATCTAGGCCTGCTGCATGAATCCAGTCCCCGAACCCAAAATTTATTTGGTGTTCTATTCATGTGTAGGTGTCTTTCTGCCTGCAAACTATTATCATAAGACCTCTGACCTTTTGTGTATCAAATTTGATTCGATGATATGAGGAAAGAACCTTTAGCTCGTTAAGAAGTCATTTATCATGCTATACCACGTATTACTATGACCGATATCCCGGTCACACCGGAATAGTGCATGAGTAGGTTGATATAAAATCCTGTTAATGATGGTGGAGTGAGTCTATTTTGGAGGAGATTAGTTAATTCTGCGTGTTATGCTGGATACATATTTGGTCCTCTTCTGCTTGTTAATTCTGCTTGTTATTCTAGATACAGATTAGTTATTCTATTTTGGAAGCATAATGCCTTAATTGCTTCCTTTTGGTGGAGTAGAGAGCAATCATGGAGAGAGTTAAATGTCTTTGGTCCTCTTACTGCCCCAGAGACAGATCAGATGGATCAATTGCTTGCTGGATTTACTCTGCTCTGTTCATCCGACCAACTTTGTCGATGTGCCGGGGTAGAGAGACCTTGCAGTGATAGGCTGTACAGTGTAGACTCTGTCTCTAAGTTCATCAATAGTGGGGGTGTTCGTTGCGGATTATATTAGACAATTTGGAAGGCTGCAGTACTCGAGAAGGTTAAAATATTCCTGTGGCTGGCCCTTAAGAACAAGCTTCATGCAAGTGAAATACTGGCACAGAAAGGATGCAAAAGGAAACATTATCGTGATGGAAGACAAAAAAATAATTTCAAAATTTTATTTTTATTTTTAATTAAAATAAATATGATTTTATTAACAGTGTTAGAAGAACTATTATATCAAGAGTATTTATGAAAAATTAGTATTTTATGAGGATATAGAAATAAATATAAATTTGTAGAGGGTATTTATGTAAAAAAACACTTAATCAAGATACTATAATTTTTTTTTGATCCATTAAGGTTGAAGGTGATCATAAATTCGACAAAACTCCATAGCCACTAGATTGACCTTTAAGCCAACCGGCTGAAATTCTTCCCATGAGTGTTTTACTTTTGAAAAACAAAGGGTGGTCCTTGTAAAATAATCCAAACCATGCAAGACAAGTCGAAAGGAACCATGTAACATCATGAACATTGGGACCATTAAGGTGGTCCTTGTGAGAGGTTGGTCTTTTGTTGTATGTCGCAATTGTAAAACAGAACAAAAGTAGGGTAACATCATTTCAGAATCAGTACCCAACAAAGAATCCAGCTCATATACACTGCCTCTTAAGAAGGAAAAATGATGAAAATAAACCTGTGAAAAATGGGACCATCACTTCGTTTTCAAAACAAGATGGTTGTTGGATTCAAAATGACAATGGGAATAACAATGTTCTCTCTATATTCTTTCTGAGCATAATGGATGCAACTACTTGCCTCAACTTTCAGTTTGTCGCCATGCCCACTGCAACATCATATATATGTAACATCATAAGTTCAGGAGTTCCTGGCTTATATTTGCCCATTGAAAAAAATATCATATAGCATAATCATAAGCTCTTAGAATTTTCAGAACTTTGTCATTGAATGTGAACAACATTTGTTGGTAAACCTGAGGAGGCATAAGAGATATAATAAGGGTTTTAGCTTCTCATGTCGACGGCTACCTGTGGTTCGCCAAACCAAAAAAAAAAAGGAAAAAATATTTCATTTCTATATATGCTTTTATATTCAATTTTATTTTATTTTTATAAAAATAAATCTGTAATTCTTTTTGGTTAGAAATTCTGAAAAAAGTGGAATAGTTGCAGATATCGTTTCATAGGATAACTGAAATGCATGAAATCAGCTGGTCAATCACCTTTATTGGTAGATTTGGGTTGAGACGAGGAACTCCCAAATGTTTCTAAAGAAGAAATCCTCGGTCAACCCAGTTCTTCACAAATACTCCATACCTTTCAGCCGAGGAAGAATCTGTACTCTGACAAAACACTGCTAGCCATTGCTTATGAGTTATTTAGCCCCAGCGATGCATTTTAGCTCCAATTGAGGATTATTATTGTAACAACCCAGGACCTCACCCAAAATGTCTAGCCGGAAGTTATTATTTGAGTTCTTTGATCCTGTATAAGTACCCAAGATCTACCTAGCAAATAACCAATGTGGGACTAAACACACGCTCGCACGGGTTCTCACATATTTTCTCTGTTCAAGTCCTGACGTCCTCGTCAGGCTAAGGATTCAAATCCATTCAAATCCAATCAAAAACACTATGATCTGCTCGTAGTTAGCCTCAATGGATCCGTGTTGCAACGTCCTCTAGTCCACAGATTATGAGCCAGATACCATTCGTAACAACCTAGGACCTCATCCAAAATGGCTAGCCAGAAATTATTATTTCGGTTTCTTGATCCTGTATAAGTACCCAACATCTATCTAGCAAATAATCGATGTGGGACTAAATACACACCCGCACGGGTCCTCACAATTATGCTCTAATCTCTAAATCGATCTTCTCGTTTGTGCACTTTGTATCTATGGATTGTAATTTTTTTTTTCATTCTTCAATAAAGCTAGGGGAAGCGACTTAGTTCCCCATCATTATTCAGGAAAAAAGATAGAACAAATAAATAAATGAAGAAATATAATCTTTTGGTAGTTTCAGTTGAATATAAACTCTCTCAATAGTTGAATAAAGTTAACCCTTCTCGCCGAGTAGATTTATGCAGGTTAAGGTGGTTATGTATCTAGTACCAAAATGAAATCATGTTGGCTAACGATGAATATAGTTTTGGTATTTGGTCCAAGCTAAGATTTTAACGACATCAAACAGATGTTTGCTTGAGCATAGTTTTACTAGAGTTTTTTTTTTCTTTTTTTTTTTTTGCTAAGATAGGTAATTCATACAATACATGTACGAATATACTCTACAAAATCAGAAAACAGAATATTGCGGAGCTTCCGAGGCAGTTCCTCATCCCCAACCTACAAGGTTGTGGGATACATGCGCCTCAAACCACAGCACTTAAGGCGTCCCCTATACTGCAAGAGGCGCTGGACCTTGATTGAATGGTGAAGGAGAACAGGGGCCAAGCAGAATTTGGCTCTTCTTCAACAATGGCGATGTGCCTTAGAATTCTTAGGGATGATGGCATGAGAGAAAGAGAGAAACGAGATTAGGGTTTCATGGAGAAAGAGTTTCAAATGATTTCATTCCACTCATACACAAGTTACAAGAGTATATATATATATATATATATATATATATATGTGTGTGTGGTCAAACATGACCCAAACCCAAAAACTCTCCTAAGCTAAACCACATGAGAAAGCACTCAACCCAAGCTCATGTACACCCATGACTTGCATGCTCTCTCTCTCTTGAGCCTAAACTTAGCCCAAATAATGTTTAGCCACCTTAAGACTCAAAATACCTAAGCCTTGAGCATGTAGGTGTCACACCCCGAACCCATCACTCGGGTCCGGTACGTGACCGGCCGCATGACCCCTAGAGCAATGCCCTAAAGATCATGCAATGCCTAAGATAAACAACAATTCCAATAAATTCATAATTAATGTATTTAAACCAAACCAACAAAAATGTAAGGAATGATTACATAAATTCAAATGTCCATAAGCAAAAGATAAATTAACTTCTATCTATCTAGCAGTCTGACTCCAAATCTAGCTCACTTCTTGTCCCACCCGACAGATTCTATGAATCCAATGCCTTTGAAAAAAATGTAAGTATAGTATGAGCTTTTCTAGCCTAGTAAGAATCCCAACAGCCACACACAATAATAATAATAAAATAATCAAAAAATCAAAATAATGTCATTTCATCATTTCAAAGGCTCAACAAACAACAAATATATGTAACCATTTCATATACATAAATC
>JAOXJJ010000725.1:15977836-15989608 GCA_025769935.1 Phoenix roebelenii | reverse complement strand
ATAGTCAAGTACAAAATTATGTCCCAGAATTAATAATGTGTCAGCCTTATTGGCTTCTAGGGCATATATCTAACATTGAGTCGACTCTCACTCTCTCTGTATCACCGGCCTCGACCTGGGGTCGACTCTTGCAATCCATGAGTCGACCCCTTAACAGCACGAGTCGACCCCTGCTCACCTAGAGTCAACTCTCTCAGGCTTTCGAGAGAGCTGTTTTTCTGCCTGATTTCAGGGGTCGACCCAACTCTTCAAGGGTCGACCCCAGATCAGCATGAGTCGACCCCTCTGCTATTTTTACTGCAGTTTCTTGCATTTTCCTGCTTTGGATGCGTGACGCTTGTGCCAACAAAGGTGCTACCGGCGTGATTAGCCACATAGGCGCACATCCAATCTGCAGCCCCGTTGGTTTTTCTACATACATGCTTAGCCTGGATAGCCCCTCCATCTCTCATCATCATGCAGATGTCTCAAAGCAATGGATGGCCGCAGTCGGCAGCCCTTAGACCCCTGGATCCAGCTGATGACCGTGACCGAGTCACCCTACAAGATGACTAAACCAGTTAGTAGCATTCATCGAACATATCGAAGGTCCATCCAGGCAGCCCTCAGCTCCGCACCGGGGACCAAAGTTCAAAGACAAATTCCGTGAGAAAAGGTGTGCGCACATGCGCGCAGAGAGTGAGAGGGGTAGGTTAATATCTTCCTTTCTTTCTTTCTTGGTAATATTTTTCTCTTTTTCCAGAGAGGATGGAACGTTCATACTGCTTTATTTCAAAGAGATTAAAATAAGCAAACGGCTCTCTCCAGATAAGGGACAGATGAGGCAGAAAGGCCCAAATTCAGAGGACTAATATCAGATTACAAGTCCATCTTCCTCTTCTACATTAGAGACAAATGGGCTCTATACGCTCGTGGACCTCTCTCTTCTTAAGAAGCCGAACACCATTTGCTTATAACATGCAGAGGCTTATAGAAAGCTTAACAAGGTGGTTTGAAGCCCATGTAGCTCCCAGTAGTGTATTGTCTCCAAACATCAATTGCTCCAAAGCAAGTGATCGAAACCGTGCTTAGAGCCATCACCATGCTAACCATAAACACAATGAGAGACACCCTACCTGACTTTTCTATGGCTTTCTCTATGATAGCCAACCCAATAGCTGAGGCGACAAAAGAAACCGCTGCATAAATTGAAGCTTGAGGGATCCCCTTCATGCCCAGGATGACATACTGAACCATGGACATCGAAGCTGAGAACAGAACAATGAGAGTAGTTGTTGCTGCCGTAATCTGCAAATCAAGAGTTAAAGCAAACGTATTAATAACGCAAGATATACTATAGATGGAAGTCAAATGCAACAAGACTTTGCTATAATAGGGTCAAATTTAATCGCTCAGGAAGTTGAACGTTGTAAAAGCTCGACAAGTTGATACGATGAGCAGTCCATGATTCTGAAAGTTTAGAAGTAGCCTAATATTCTAAACTCATAGCAACTCTGGCCTGCTGTTGAGGCTAAATGTTTTGTTTTTTTAAACATAATTTATGCTAAAGCTCCATGGTATTTGTGTTGCAGTTCTATTTATACAGTATTTATACAGCCTTTACTATGTTTGTTAAACTTAGCTGTAATTCAGTTGATTCAGTTAAGTTTGTTAAGCTTCAATTAGAACTGTTAGTCAATTAGAAATACTGTTATATTGTTGCATCAGTTACTCGGTGGTTAATGAGGCTGTTATATAAACAGAGTAGTATGACAGAAGAGAGGTAGAAGTGTTCTTGTATTCAACTCTAGTATTCTGAGTTTAGATTTCTTGTATTCAGTTCTTGTATTCTGAAAACAGTAGAGAATGAAAACACTTTTTACTCTCAATCTTCTTGTGACGATTCTCTTTTCCCATCTCCATTCTTAATCAAATTCTTTTTCTTTCGATCTTCATCTCTGTTCTTGCTGTTCTACTTCATCAGTCAGCAATTATTGACAATTTGCAGCTGATTATGAATCAAGCGATCAAAGAAGAAAAATATCATTTAAGTTGTAGCTGACTGTTTTCGCTTGGCGACATCACAAAAGGATTATTGGACTTGAAATATGTTTGATAGCGAGTATAAGAGCAAACTAAGGTTTGGATTAGATAATTATATTTCCTCTGGCCAATTATTAGGTTAAATCATGACTAGGAGAAGAATAGATTTACAAGCAGTAAAACAAATAAGAAGTTTTCATCTTGTTTTCCCAAAATGTATGAGAAGGCTTTTTCTTAAAAAATCCAGGTTATGAATTTGAGTAACATAAGGGAAAAGAGAATTACCTGTGGAGGTATCCCGATCTGAAGAAGCACAGGGTTTATGAGCAATCCTCCACCAATGCCAAAAAGGCCACCTAAAACCCCTGTGAAGAGGGCAGCTGATGGAAAAACAAACATGGGCAAGGCTTCAATCTTGGTTTCCACTGCAATGTCCTATATAAAAAAGTCGTTTCATGCCACATCAAATCTGACAGACGGAGAAGCACCACAGCAAATATGTATCTATTAACCAACCTTCACATCTATTTCTTGTTGACTTTGAGGTTGTAACCTTTTCTTTTTCTTGTCATACAGAATATATGCTGTAAAACCAACGGCAAAAGGAACTTGGGATGATGTGATGAGCCAATATGCTACTCCACATGGTTTTATGCTCGTAACACCCTGACGAGAGAATATGATCAAATGAAGTTTGTGGTCGCTCATTACAAAGATGTAAATGACTGAGATAATTGAAGAATGAAACAACTCATCGGCAGTCTCTTCTTGCTTCAAATCCATTTACGTGGGGAAGTTTGAGAATCCAGTATGATCGTCGCTTTTGGAAACCAACAATGCAACAACTGAGAGTAAGTGACACCCACAAGCATTTGGTAGTTCCTTCAAATGGTCGTACATGCATGAATGAACCTTATAATTTTACATGTCTACAGTCATTTTTAAGTGTTTTTTCTTCAAATGTTTCTAGCATAAAATGATGTTTGGATCACAAGGATAGGATTGGTATTATGTACCCCATGGTTCGACATCCGAGAAAGGTTGGTTATTAACAGTCACTGGAAGCACATCATCAGGTGCACGATGAAGGCAGATGGTTTGGTTGTTCTACTATATTTCTTCATGTATTGATGTTAATTTGCAGAGCGAGCCTTCAAAATACTAATTCACCTAGATGTCAGCACAGCATGTGAATGGGTTAGGAGGTAAACAGGACTATTGAGTCGTGGATTTGGAAATGAAGCCCTAATCAAAGATCCAGATAACTGGAAAAGATGTTGCAAATAGTCTGGTCCTTGTGACAGAAAAGTCGTGATTGTTCCCTTCAGAAAAAAAAAAAAAGCAAACGTAGTGGTTGTTGTGGAAAGGAGAAATAAGAGTAACCAGAATTGGTTTGAAGGAGAAGCAGCCTACAGCCTCACCTTCGTTACAGAAACCATCACATGATAAGTACATAATCCTTATGACGACAACAACAACAAAGTGGAAAGCAAAGCACAAACATATTTACTTGAACAATATTAGACAATGATGAGATTTGTCCCTAAGAAGATACAAAGTTCAATGGATTTTAACGGGGATATGGTTATTTCTATACATTGCTAAGGTAGGAGATTTATCAATAATGAATACTAATAGTATAATTGATCCGATTAGAGAGAAACAAGAATTTTTTCAACCCGTTCGACTCGAATCTCTCCAAAGAAAATTAGAAAAAGATACAAAAAATTTGCGAAAGTAGGGTTTACGTCTCCTTTTCTTCCATTAATGATGATAAAAGCAAGTACATAGCATCTACTTATAATGGTAAGGCTCGCCCTTACACAACTTGGGTCGGATTTTTCTTTTAGTTGTAGTAGGACTCATTTTTCCAAGATAGATATGGCTAGTCAAGATAAACTCAAGTACGCTAAAATTTTAAATAAGGTAGATCTTGACTTCTATACTAACTTTGTTCTCCATCGCTTCATTTCATTCTTTCTGAATTCAAAGATATGCTTGGTCAAAATTTTTTCTAAAAAGCAAATTTTCGATTTGATGAGCCTGTTTCAAAATCCAAATGATGGAACTTAGATCATTTGGGTCTGATCACTAGATGTGCGCTACACCCTTTAAGATGAGTGATGCATCATAATCTCGAAAAACTATTCTCTTTTCTTTTTTTTAAAAAAAAAGATCATTTTAATCCAAGTTATGGCCTCTAAAAATTTAGCTCACGACTCAGCTTTCTGATGATCTCGTTCTTAAATCATATCCAGCTCTATACACGATAGCCAAATTGGTTCACATCGAGTCTAATAATCCTTCTGGATCAATAATATTTTCTAATAACTCAACAATCCTTCCATTTTCCTATCTTGTTGTTCGAGTAAAGTTTTCAAGGACAATTCAAGCCAAAAGAAATTATGAGATACATAATTGTTTAACAGTATCTTTTAATGTTTAAAGTCTGTGGACTTTAATATCTACCCAGCCAGCAACAAAAGTGAAAAGAATCCAAGCCGACAGAAACTCATCACATGCGATCGCACTTAAACCGAACCACCTTTGTCATGGCCTGGACGAGCTCTGTTACCGGATGAACTTGATTGGGCCAGTGTCCATGTCCTATGAGGTCATGTCGGCTATATTATTAGACCCACTTGCCGTGATCTGATGTAAATGAAGAAATCACACTAACCCCATCTTTACCCACATATTCTTCACCGGACTAAAATATATAGATTAGATTTGTAAAGAATTCCACATGGTAGACATTCGAAGGCATTATATTCAACAAAATAGCTGCTATTTTGTAACAACGAGCAAAATAACAAGACGAGCCAACAGAGCTAGATTTACGTCATTTTCTGATGCCACTAGCCTCAAGTGCTAAATGCAGTAGCAGGATCACTGTTGTAGTTAGCTTATAGTCGGCTGCTTAGGCTAAAGAGTAGAGGGGGGATCAATCAACTCTTTGAATGTTCTATATGGGTTCAAGTAGAAAGCTTTTTTTTTTATGGAAAGGAGTTAAGGAGCTATGAGCTCCATACGACATCCAATTGATTGATAGAAAAGTATGTGCAATATGTGCAATCAGTGATTAAGAGAGAGAGAGAGAGAGAGAGAGAGAGAGAGAGAGAGAGAGTTTAGAAAAAAAGAAAGTATATGATCTGTGTATGAAAAAAACAGTAACTGCAGAAGTGAAAATAGAAATCTCTGAACTAAAGTGGAAGTCATTTGGCGTAAAGAGTGCATTGTTCCGGGAAAAAAATTAATAAAAAAAAAGAGAATATGTGAAGTGGATTGGTGGTTTAAGCGGTGGATTGAAAACCTCAATGGCATGATAATTTCTAGCAGAACCACCTACGTAATTTCTCCTTCACATGGAAACAAACGGAGTGCAAACAAAGAGGAGAATAAAGGAATCTTACCTTCCCGTCCTCATCTCCTAGGAGGACATGTAGCACAAAGAAACAGAGCCAGACCATGAGCAAGACCACCAGATCCTTCCAAGGAACTCTCAGCCCACTCACTTCTCCCCCACCCAAGAGAGGCACCTCCATCTCCTTGTCATCCACTTCATTCCCACCCCTCTCAATCCTAAAAGCCTCACCTCTCCTCACCTCCTCTGTCTCTAATTTCCAGCACTTGAACCCAGCACTGCAGGTCTTATATGTGGAGCTTGCAAGGAAGGCAGCAAAAAGGGCAGTGATTAGCCACTCTGGGAACATAAGGTTGCAAACCACCCCAATACTCACCCCTAAGAGCATGCATGGCTCCGAGAGCAGACAAATCTCATAGTTGATCAAGGACTTGCCTCCAGGACCTGGGCTTGTGAAGAAGATATTATACATCACATTGGATAATGACCCTGCCGTGACCATGAAGGCTGAGTAGCTGGTGGATGACTTGAGGTCTAGGCCAGCCACAAGTTTCAGGATGGGGAGGTAGAGGGAGCCACCACCAACCCCTCCTGCACTCGAAACAGAGGCAGCTATGAAGCAGAGGATCCATGCAATAATTGCACGGAACTCTGCCCTTGACTCTTCCTTTTGGAGCTCCAATTGCTGCTTCCCCCGGCGAGATAACTGGGGGAGGAGGTGCTCTAGGCCATGGGGCTGTGACATGGGTTGGGTCCCTTGGCTGGCGGAGAGGTGAGCTATGGCGAGGATGGTGAGTGGGAGGAGCATCCGTTTGAGAAAATCCAGGAACTTCCTCATTGCCCCGGGGAGTTTTTGGTGGTCTAAACTGAAGGACATTTCTCCGGCCTTTATGTACACATTTTTTTCTGGCGAAGGATTTCGATAATTGTTTTAAGTTTTTTTTTTTTTTTTTTTTTTGCTTAGTTAGGGAAAGAAAAAGGGGAGGAAGGGACAAGCTCACATTCGATAGGCAAAAATGACCGTGTTGGACACTCCGATCGGTTTTACTCATACCCTCCCCATCCGTGGGCCTAGCTCGATTATCTCTATGGGCTCCGGCACGAACTCTCCATGTGAGTTACGTTGTACCCAGCACCACCAAGGCTACCAACGGACCAATAAGTCCTTCCAATCCACGTATCCGAGTAGAAAGTATCCGGTCTGCATAATTTAATCGACGCCCGCGCGTTTCGAATTCGGAACCACGGGGTTAGAAGTAAGGCCCAGTTTCAATGAGCTACCACCTCAGTTTTAAGTTCCAAAATACAAATAAGTGTGGAAGTTGATATTTATAATGCGCAAGCACATAACATTATCACAGTTTAAGTACTTCTAATCTATTACCTTTTTTTATTCTCTCTTAATAATCCAAAAGATGTATTTTAATATTTTTATGATAACCATAGCCTGAAAGGCTGGGTTGGTACATGAATCCAACCTTGCAATGCAAGTTGCAATTATAAATATCAATTTTTTATTACATATTTTTATTTATAATTGTTGATAATTAGAAAGAAATGCAACAGCAAATGGTCAATGCCGCTTTGATGGGAAAGTTTGTTTTAAGTCTCCGTGGGCACCACACTAGAAGTATTAATGTCAAGCTGCTCGGCTTATGCTGCAAAGAAGCAACCAACAACAAAAAAAAAAGGAAGCCATAGCATACGACATGAAGAGGACTGTTTTGAATTTTTTCCGGACAAAAAAAGGAGAGAAGTTTGAAAGCAACGGAAGCTTAGGATCATAAGAAAGCATTATCTTTTTATCCTTCTCTAGTTAGGAGAGAAGTCTATTTTCTAGATATTCATCTTTTAGTTGATGTTATCGATATAAAGCATTGGAAGTTTTCATTTATACCGATGCGGCCAAACTTAATAAACTTTTTTTTCTAACTTCTCTCCTTTTTTTCTAGTTTGCTCTGTATGTGTTCGTGAGTTTACCCCAATATTGGTCCACCTTGTAGCCTACCAAATTAAAATATCCTTCAACTGAGCGATCTTCTTTGTAGCGTTAACAGAGTTGTCAATCCAAACAAGAATTATTGAGGAGCCGCCGCCCTCAATCCAGGCCGGCTGTGTGGGACTGTATTTTGCTGTCAACTTTCGTGATGCACCAGCATACATCAATTTCCCATTACCATCTTTAAAGTAGCTTTAATTCTACTAACTGCACCATCTAAATTAATCTTTAATGCTCCAAATGGAGGGAGTAGGCAAGAGACCATGACAGTATGATTCAGCTAATGGCCTAGCACCTTGACCTAGTATTAAAGGTGTTGCTGAAAATTGGACCTGGGGTGACCATTGGGCTGAGAAGGAGGAGCTCTGGCGGGAATCAACGGGCGACGATCTGTCAGCGGGCGGCATCCTCTGGGAGACCTGCAAGAAGCCGGTGGCCGGGATATCCGGCACCGGCCCTCCGATGCCTAAGTCAGAGAGGGTAAGTATATATGAGGAGAGATAATGTGTGTCCAGAGTTTCAGCATCCCGCCTCCTCTAAGGTGGAAAAGTTCCCCTTTCATAGAGGGATACTGGGTTACCCGTGATGTGATGGGACAAGGTTACCGTACGATTGAGCATGTCGTATGAATTAGTGCACGATCGTGTGAATTAATGTCTTTCTGTAGGAGATCAGGCCGGAGCCAGAAAATTATCACGGCTGACTGGGCGCAGCCGAGCTGATTTATCGTGGGGGAGTTGAGATCCGTAGATAACAAGAGCCATGTGCATTAATTGTTGAGTAAGCCGGAGATGTGCATTGATTGTGGAGTAAGCCGAAGATCCGCAGAGGCCACGCGCATTAATTGCTAGGGGCGGTGGCAGAGCATGGTCTCTGATCGGGCTGCAGAAAGATGTGACCGCATCCGGCAGCTCGAATGCATTCAGGTCGGGCGCCTTTAGGTCGGGCGCCTTCAAGTCGGATGCCTGGTCAGGCGCCCTTAGGTTGGGCGCCTGGTCGGGCGCCTTCAGGTTGGGCGCCTGGTCAGGCATCTTCAGGTCGGATGCCCGGTCAGGCACGTGTTGGTCACACATCAATACGGCTTGAAACGACGCATTTTTACCCCAACACTACCTCCGACTTCCGAGTTCGAGCCGCTTGCAAGCTCGAGCGCGGGAAGTAGCTGTTTTTATTGTTGGTATAAACCAGAAAATTTTGAATTATTTTGGTGCTCCGCATGTTTCGAGATGTTCATAATGGGAGGAGACGAGGCGGCACATTTTCGTTTCTCAAAGCGTCGTGCCGTGGGCTCATGATGGGGCTCCACGATCCGACGGGACACTTCCCTGTTTCGGCATTTAAAGCGCCGATCTAAATTGAATATACCGCTTCGGTCTTCGAAGTCGACGTGTGGCATGATCTGGACGGGAGACGGGGTCCTGCCTCGCCGATCCGGGCCGTCAGAGAGGTCTATATAAACCCATATCCTGGCCCTAAGGGCTCTTATTTGGCCGTCATTATCGTTTTCTTTTAACATCCTTTTCTTTCACCCTCCTGTTCTTTCCGGCGGCGTTCCAAGGCGATCGATCCTTCTTCAACCCTTCAACGCTTCCGGCGAAGACTTCAGTATGTGTCTCCCCTCCACTTTGTCTGCTCGGAGAGTTTTCGTTTTTATTTTTTCCCTTCTTTTCTTCTACTATTTTCTCCTGGGATGGGTCGTGGTCCGGACGAAGTCGGATCCACCTTGAGTATTGAGGAGATGGAGATGGCTGAGGAATGGTTCTTTTCTCAGTGCGGGTTCCGTCTGGAACTCGCGGGGTCTGAGGATCGGGTAACGAGACCTCCTCCGGGCAGGATCGGAGTGTATTTAGAAACACTCTGAGCCGGCCTGAGTTTCCCCGTCCACGGGTTCGTGAACGAGCTCCTGGCGACGTATCAACTCGTCCCGGCGCAGCTCGCTCCGAACATGTGGAGGATGATTGTCGGTTTTTTATCCATGTGCCTGGCGCATGGGATACCAACTTCTGTCAACGTCTTCCGGTGGTATTTCTTACTGAAGTCCAACCCGGGAGATGGAGAGTGGCTCTACCTTGCCCTTCGGGGTGGTCGGCCACTCTTCCGGGGCGCTCCGACATCCATTCACGGATGGAAGGAGAAATTCTTCTTTTTCTCCTCCGAGCGGACGTGGGGGTTCGATCCCAGGTGGAGGCAGGCCCGGCTCAAGACTGCCAACAAGCTCCCCCAGTTGTCCAAGAGCGAGCAGGGGATCATCGACGCTCTTTGCGGCCTCAGGGAAAATATTCTGCCGAATGACCTCGTGAGCGAGGACGCTCTGGTGAATGTTGGCTTGAGCTCGGCACGCCCTCAGGGTAAGGGTAGTTGGTAGTTTTGTTTTATTCATTTTGCTCTTCCTTTGTGTCTTCTTGACGTTCTAATTTTTTCCTCTTTTGTGCCTTCAAACGTTCCAAAAATGGTGACAAAAAGTCTTGCCCTCTACGCTCGGTTTCGGAAAAGAACAGCCGAGACGGGTGGAGTTCTGCCCAAGCCGAGGAAGAAGGCTCGGTCTTCGTCCGGCGTGGTTGCCGGGGCGAGCACGACACAGGCCGGGTCTTCCAGGCCTGTTCGGAGGGAGGTTCCGAGCTCCGACCGAGGGGGCTCAAGCTCCGCGGGAGCTTCTGCGGCGCTTGCCTGCCCGGCCCCCATCTCTTAGCGTTTCGCCCGTCCGACCTCAGCAATCGGGGCCCGAGTCGGGAAGCAGCCAAGGGGCTGCAAGGCCGTCCCCGCCGAGCCCAGCAAAGCCCGGCCTCCTGGGTCCCTCAGAGGGTGAAGGCCGTCAGGAAAGGAAGCCTTACTTCCCTGAGTGGGCAATCTTCGAGGGTGATTCGGCCCTCAACAATCCTAAAACGGCGCGGCAGATCTTCCGCGTCGCGCTGCTCCCGACCGACCAGGCCGAGATCCGGGCCATGACTTTTAATAACTTCCTGGATGAGACTTGCCGCTCCGCCATCCGGGTAAGTTCGCTTGATCTCTCCCTCTCCCTTTTTTTGCACTCTATTTTTGATCCTAGCTTACTTTATCTACTCTGTCTACAGCATCTCCATGAGATCGATACATTGATCTCTATGGCGGCAGACTATTGGGATTGGGCCCGAAGATGTCTGCGGGGCAAGAGGAGGCCGAGAGGAAGCTCGGCGAGGCCGAGTTCTCATGGAAGGAGCTTCTGGCGAGGGTGGAGGCGGGCGAGGATGAACTTCGAGCGCTGACTGCGGAGCTCGAGGTGGAGAAGGCCGCAGATGCTCTGGCTAGGTCGGAGTTGCGGTCTGCCGAAGCCCATTTGGCAGAGGCTCGCTCGGCGCTTGCTATCCGCAAGAAGGAGGTGAAGGGCGCTCAGCTCAAGGTCGAGGAGCTCGAGGCCCGCGAGAAGAGAGCCCAGGAGGAGGCTCAACACGCGGTGCAACTCTTCCGAGAGTCTGAAGAGTTCCGCGATCTGTTGGAGGAAGAAGCCGTGGATGGGCTCATCCGCGGTTTCGATGACTTCCGCAACCAGCTGAAGTGGCTCTACTCCGACTTCAACCTCAGTCTGCTCGAACCGGGAGCAGGGGTCGAGGAAGAGGAGAATACGCCTGAAGACCCAGCTGCCTAGGCGGCCGAAGAGGCGACACAGGAGGCGTCCGCCGAGGAGGGTCCCGAAGGAGCTTCAGATGCCGTCCCCGAAGCTGCTGGTGACGTGCAGGCCGAGTCCGTTGCGGGAGAACCTGCGGAAGCTTCAACAGAAAGTGCCGAGGTGATAGTTATGGACGACCTCGGCACTGCGCCCGCCGCCTAGGATTTTGTTTTGTTCCGTCTTTTCTCTTGTTTCTTTTGTAAGTGAGGTCGGTCTCTAAACTCATTGTACAGCCGAGCCTCAACTTTGTACTCAGCTGCGGGCTTCTATCAATTGATGATTCTTGTTACATTCGCATATCTTTTTTGTTGCAGATAAACTTTTGTTTGATGGAGCTGAATTCCTTCCAGCGAATTACTTCCAAGTCTTCGGGCTCGACTAAGTTCATAGACTTAGGCTTCGTAGGCCTAGGTTTCGATCACGCTCACTAGGCAGTAAAGCTTAGGCCTAATACACTCTAGAAGAACTCACGGGGTCCTTGAATTCGGACTCACCTTGCCGCGCTCTTGAGCTCGGCTCACAAACCGCCGGAGGGTCACGCTCGGACCCCGGACTTGCTAGGTCCAATAGGCGATAGGTTTTAGGAAAGCTTGCGGGGCTTTCGAACTCGGACTCAATTCGCCGAGCCCCCGAGCTCGGCTCTAAAGTTGCCGAAAGGTTACGCTCGGACTTCGGGCCCGATGGTCGCTAGGCTTAGGCCCGATACAAGCCTTCGAGCTCGGATTCATTTCGCCGAGCCCCCGA
>JAOXJJ010000725.1:15935586-15948289 GCA_025769935.1 Phoenix roebelenii | reverse complement strand
CTTTCCTTTACCTTGACCATGAAGTGCCATGGGATAACCTTTTCCTATTCTGCTCTTGCTTGACATGGTAAACAGTACTGCCAAGCATTATCTCAGTTATTTAATCAGTACTGCTACCTATTTTCATATATTTTTTTAAGTATTTTATACTTATTAAAAAAATTTATTATTAAAAAAGGCCTCATTCACTGAATCCGCCTTAGGCCTCCAAATGTATAGGGTCGTCCCTGTTCTTGGGCTAGCTTTAGGCTCGAAGGAAGAGAGAGCATGCAAGTCATGGGTGTACATGGGCTTGGGTTGAGTGCTTTCTCATGTGGTTTAGCCTAGGGGAGTTTTTAGATTTAGGTCATGATTAACCATGTATATATACACTCACGTATATTGTGTATGGATGGGATGAAATCAGATGATACTCCTTTCTTCCTGAAAACCCTATTCTCTTCTCTTCTCTTCCTCTCATGCACATAGCCGCCGTCCCTAAGAATCCTAGGCCATAAGGAAGAAGAGCCTATATCCGCTCGGCTCTTATTCTCCTCCACCATCAAAGAACCAATGATCCACGTCTCTAGTAGCCAAGGGAAGTCTCCAGGTGCTGTGGTTTGAGGCGGTTCATCTTCTTGGAAGATTGGGATCAGATCTGTTCGGTCTCCCATAGTATGGGGGCTAGTTCGGCATACTAAGTGTTGGTATGCTTCTTGTACTGCGTACTGATCCGGTATCGGCACAATACAGTATGGTCGATACGTGCCGGTACCGATCGATACAACAAACTTTGTTATGAATTCTGATTTGCATGGTGGGTAGTCCGGATAATCTCTAAGGAATCTAGAAAACTTGGTAGCATAATATAATATTATTATAGAGTTGATATATTAAGATTAAATATTATTAATATTATTATAAAATAATAGTATAATGCTAATGTATTATAATATTTGTTAATATAAAATATTATGATAATGTTTGTCAAAATAACTTAAATATAAACAATATAATATATAGTATGGAATATGTAATATAACAATGTAATTATAATATTGTACATAATTATAACTATATATTGTAATAATGTTATTAGAATCTATAATGAAATGTTATAATAGTAATTCAATATACAATGTTATATTTATGATATAATAATAATTTGATAAACAATATCTTACAAATTATAATATATTATTTAAAATAATATTCAATTATAATTTTTGAGAACTAACACATACCAAATATGAATATTAAAATATCATAATAAGATAATATCAATATAATAAACAATGAGTGTTAGAGAAACTATTAAATATATATTATAAAGTATTATAGTATATATAATTTTGTTATTAGTATTCATATAATAATGTTGTTTATTATTAGTATTCTAGTAGTATCAACATAATATTAATATTGTTACAACATCTTAATATTATATAATCGTATGATAATGATTATGTTATATATTATATAATATTGTATAACTTGTAATTATATGAACTTTATAATTATGATGATAGAAGATATTTTATTGTTCAATAGTATTATTGTTTTTATATAGTAATATTAATATTAATCTTATAAAAGTATTTTTATATTTTATTATAATATTAATACTAATATTAACATTGTTTTATTATGAGAATAATTCAAATATAATATGAACCATATAATATAGCAATATAATTATAATATTGTAATAATTATAACAATATTATCATTGTAGTAATGTATTATAACAATTTGATTGAACAACAGAATACTAATCTAATATATAGTATAACATATTATGATGCAATAATAATATGATTGATAATATTATAAAATGCATTATATTAATAATACAATATACAACATAAAATATTAATGTTAAAAATATAAGAATAATATAATATCAGTAAAATGCATATTATTAATATAATATAATATAATATGTAATATCATATTATTTGATAGATATGTTTCATTATAAACTTAATATTAATAATACAACATGTAAAGGAATATCCTTTTATTGTCACTATAATTTGGAAACAATACCCAAACTCTTCCATGTTGTGGCTTTACCCGTTTTTATGGGAATCCAACATCTGTTGGAATCAACATTCGGAAGTCCAAATGAGTTACCTAACATGGGAATGGGTTGGGTGCAAAATTGATGGCCATACACACCCTCTGATCTTGCAAGCCAAATATGGCTGTAATAAATATATTTTAAATTTATTATTGACACATATTATTCGTAAATTTAATTTGTGAGTTAGAAGTACAAAGTTTGTGCATACACTTTTCTTTTTGTATATAATGTTATATAACTTTAAGTTTAACCCTTTTTTATTCTAAATATCTTTTACATTATTTATGAATGTCATTTATAGGATTTAGGCCCCGTTTGGCAGAGCTATTGGCAGTAGAGCTTTTGAAAGTAGAGCTTTTTGAAGTAGAACTTTTTGTAGTAGAATTTTTTGAAGTAGAGCTTTCATGAAAAGCTATTTGCTGTTTGGTAACTACATTTCTAAAATGCTATAAAACTTTAATATGGTTGGTAAATTAATTGAGAAAGTACTTTTAGTATGACAAAATGACTATAAAGGATATTGCATAGTATTATACAATCACGCATAATAAAATATAATATATATTAATACATAAATATATGATATAGTATAATATTACTATAATGTAATATTAATATAATATTATATAATATAGCATAATAATATAACATAATTTGATATTATATAACATAACATATTAATGTATTATGATATAATATAATATAATATTATATTTATAATATAATATAATAATAAAGCTATAAAAGATTATAATTATTATCATTATGTATTAATAAATATAAAGGGATATTTTCTATAATTATAATATTTTATCATGGGTATTTTGGTCCAAAATGAAAAAAGTTTTATAAATCAAAATAGCTTTCCGAGATATGCTAAAAATGCTTTTCCAAAGAGGCTTTTTTAGCTTTCTAGCAAAGCTAAAACAACTTTTCGATTGCTAACCAAACACTTCTTTTTCATCCAAAAGTACCTTTGGAGGGTCAAAAAATGCTTTCTAGCCCACCAAAAGCTCTGCTAAACAGGCCTTAGTTCTTATTAGGGTTAGTTTGAGTGCCCGTATCATTACTATTATAATAATACTGCTAATTAGTGTTTAATTGTCTCATACTTAATTTCCTATATATTTAATTAATATTAATTTTGGTAGAGAAAATTTTAAGAACTTTGTGATGCCTTTTTCTCTTTAAATATGTAGATCCAGATTTATTGAAGAACATATTTGAAATGGTCTCTTGTGTGTGAATTTTTCATGAGGTTGATTATAGTGATTTTGGGGAATAATTTGGGAAATTCCAATTTCTTGTATAAAACTCATTGATAAATTGTAATTAATCTAAGAGTACTATGTTTTAGATATTACTGCGATATTATCTGATTTGTTTTACTGTGATATTATCTAGCACTACTTGTATTTCTTTTCACAAATATTGTTTAGAAGAGGTACAAATCTGTTGCTGGAAACTGGACCCGAGGGCGACCGGACAGCCGAGAAGGAGGATTGCCATACAATTGAGCACGTCGCATGAATTGGTGCACGATCAGGTGAATCAATGCTTTGTCATAGGAGACGAGGTCGGAATCAGGGAGTTGTCACGGCCAACTGGACACAACCGAGCTGACTTGCCGTGGAGGACTGGAGATCCGTAGACATGTGCATTAATTGTTGAGTAAGTTGGAGGTTTGCAGGAACCATGTGTGATGATGGTTGAGTAAGCCGGAGTCGTTCATTAATTGTGGAGTAAGCCGGAGATCTGCAGAGGCCACGCGCATTAAATGCTGGGGGCTGTGGCAGGGTATGGTCTCCAATTGGGCTTCGGAAGGATATGACCGCGGTAGGTGAACGGTGAGGTCGGACTTCCGAGGTGGCGAGCTTCGAAGTCAAGAGCTCCAAGGTCGGGCACCTGGTCGGGCACCTGGTCGGGCACCGGGTCGGAAGCTCGGAGGTCGGGCGTATCCGAGTTCGGACGTATCCGAGGTCGGACGTTCGGGTGCCCCTGATCACATGTTCCGCGATATGCTCACGTGCTTTGGGGCGATCCATATTATCCCAATAGAAATGTACGGCTGTAATCGACGGCACGTACGGTCATAAGGTGTGCGCCACGTCACGGGCCATCTTAGCGTGTGTTTTTTTAAAAAAAAAATTCGAGCGACATAGCTTTCGATGGATGGAAGGTTATCTTAGCATGTGTTTTTAAAAGAAAAAATTCGAGCGATATAGCTTTCGGCGGAAGGTTGGTTGCGGAAGGAAGCGTTCGGCGGGGCTTGAGCTCCCTACGTTGAGGGCGGCGGACTGCTTGGCGGAAGGTGGGAGAGATATCTTTCTCCTTACGTTGAGGTGACGAGCTGGTACACATGGCGTAGGTATAATTTTCCCCTTGCAACAAGCAAGTACACATATTCCATGGGACACTAGTTACATGCCCAAACATAAGTTTTTCTTTTTTCTTTTTTTGATAATGTAACGGTTCTTACTCAGATGAAAGGGTATTTACATAGCCGAATATGTTCCAGATGGGTGCATGCCCAGGCAAAAGATTTACAACAATTAACATAAGCAGGCAAGCAAAGAAGATCCATCTTTCATCCCAGAGACGCGGTGATGGTTAGAGCAATGACAGGAAGCCTGCCGTAATCCTCGT
The DNA here is from genome assembly GCA_025769935.1 of Phoenix roebelenii. Lineage (NCBI taxonomy): Eukaryota > Viridiplantae > Streptophyta > Magnoliopsida > Arecales > Arecaceae > Phoenix > Phoenix roebelenii. The sequence goes on along the minus strand of JAOXJJ010000725.1, from coordinate 15,943,578 downwards.
CCTCCCTCGCCAACGGCGACAACAGCACATCTCCGGCATCCCTGAATGCATCCTTTTCAACGGCCTTGCGGTAAAGCCTGGCTTCCAGGTTGCGGATGGCGTCGTTCAAGTGGCAGTCTTCTAAGGCAGGCTCGGACTCCGCCACCATCAGCTGATCCATTCTGGATCCAGTGTTTGCAGCGTTGGCCACGGGCAATCTCGTCGCGATGACCATGGGGACAGCTGGTGGACTGCAAAGGAGACGTAGGCCAAGCACGGCTCGCTGAGGATTAACGCATTGTGCTCCTCAACTCTTCCAATGACAAGCAGCCAATTATGACACCCTCCTCGTCAACCTAAATAACAGGGCAGACCCTCCGATTAGAATTTCTAGCTCCTAGATTGAAAGTTTGTCCAAAATTATACAAGTCATATCAATTCCCTAACAGTAGCATCTCTCGAACATCTAAGCCCGAGCCTCATTTTGCTTAAATATTTTCCACGGTCAATGTGCTACATGTGATTATGTGAGACAGATGGTCAGTTACGACTTATGATGGAAAAGAAACCATAATTAGATTTCTAGACTGAAGACTCCTCTTGCCTCATGCTAGGGGCCGTTTACCGTGGTTTATCTTGACAGCAGATGATGCGAAAAAAACCCAAATTATGTGGATTATACCAAGACAACAAATAATGTTCAAGATCATTATATTTATTATATCGGCATTTTGGTTTCAATCACAATCATAATTTTGAAATAAAAATAAATGATTAACAAAGTATGGTTTAAGAGATTCATCATCCATCCCTATCCATTTTGTAAAACGAAAAAAGAAATGAAAGAGAAAAGAAAAGAGAGACGGCGGGTCTTTCAAACACCGAAACGAGTATAAATCATGAATCAAGCAATATAATAATTACGGATTTAGAATTCAAATATTATAATTTGATCTGCATGCAAATTTTGGCAAAGTAAAACTACGTGCCTACAATATAAGCAAACAGCAATTTTTTCAACATAGCATTTGTTAAGGAGAAATGTTTGGATCACATATATGATGTAGAATGCACATAGCACTGTAGGAAGTTTAGCCCTGCCAATGTGGTCTAGATAAATCAACAAAAGAATATGGTCCAATTTTTAGAACACAGAGAGAAGGGGCTTTATCCAAATATAATCTAGTTTGCCCATCAAACCATATTGTGCTTGTAAGACATTACTCCCAATGGAGAAGGATGGTCCCTCATTTATTAAATCTCAGTGGATAACAAATCAAGTTTCAAGCTACCGTCTCAATAAGGTTCCCTTAGACGTCCAATATCATGCGATCCTCTAGATGATATCCAGAATAGTTCCTATTTGTCGTACAACACGGCTGACAGAGAAATTGGTATCCTAACGTTCATAAAAATCATTAATATCAACTAATATTCACACTTGCACGGATGTGTATCGATCACAAACCACTATCTCGGTTCCATGTCAGTGATTGAGACATCATTCACTGAGACCGGTCTTGATTTTTCTGCTGATAAGCCAGTCCTCATGTCCCTCTCGATCACCTCCGACTCACCGATCGTACCACTACTTATAAAGAAGGCAGGTGCTGATGGAGCTGCAAGAGTGATGGAGTAACTACTGAGCATAAGAAAGATGGACGCCATGCTGGGTCTCACTGCCGGCTCTCCTTGGACGCAGAGTAGCCCGATGTGAATGCACCTCAATACTTCTCGTAGTTGATACTGATTATCCAGACTTCGGTCGATCACCTGTGATGCCATTCCCTCATTCCAGTGTCGCCAGACCTGTTCAAAGAATAGGTTTAGAGGATTTCAAAATGCTATCATGATAGGAGGCTACTGAGAACAGTAGATCAACCTATGTTTTTTTTTCCTATTCCTTTTTTTTTTGTTGGCGGGGAGGGCAAGTCAGATAGCCAAGAAGATCTGAAGAATGCTTACATAGCTAAGAAGGTCTGAAGAATTCTCAGATCCCTGGAATCCACTATTCCTCCGCCCAGTCACAATCTCCAAAACTAGTACGCCATAACTGAAAACATCTGATTTGTTGGAGAAGAGCCCATGCAAGGCATATTCTGGTGCCATATACCCACTACCATAACGAAATTAAAAACGCATTAGATTTTTCTCCACGAGGACATACTTATGATTCAAGTGGGATATCAAAACAGTAATGGTCTGGACATCTTTCCACTGATTACTCAGAAAAGAAAGATTAAAAAATTAAGCACTTACTATGTCGCAGCAATTCGACTCGTTCTTCCTTGGATCTCATCTATGCAGAAAAGCTTTGCAAGACCAAAGTCTGAAATTTTAGGGTTCATGTCCCCATCCAGCAAGATATTACTTACTTTTAGATCCCGATGAATGATCCTTAATCGAGAATCTTCATGAAGATAGAGAAGCCCACGGCCAATCCCTTCAATAATCTTATACCGCCTTCCCCAATCAAGTTGTTGTCGTCCAATAGGGTCTATTTCATCCATGTAAACTTTATAAATTAAATTGATATCATAATGAATAGCAAGTATAGTTAGACCATGTGATCAACAAGATGTTAGCAACACTAAGCAATTATATCACGGGTTGGCTAGCCTCCCCTAAATTGAAAGAATAAGAAACAATTATATCATATACATTTACGCAAAAATAGCATGGAAGAGAGTTAAAAACCATTAGCATGCAAAAATGATGCCATCATTGATAAAGTCATCTTAATAAATGGACGTAGTGTACGAAATCAGACTATGCAAAATGATGTCATTCCCATCTAACCATAATGCAAGAAACAAACTTAGTAGGCAAAGCGAGATAACAGCTGAAACAGAAAATCCAGAGTACCAAGTATGTTAAAGGTAATGCAAAGTTAAATTCGACTGAATAAAGACTATAACCTTAAAGAGGAATGACATGTATCGAGTGTTGTAATAGGCTAGTAGGAAATATGAACAGCTTAGTTCAGTGAATGACTCGTCACAACAGGGTTATATAATTAACAAACCTGATGATGTTCCTGTTTGCTTAATACCAGGGAAGTATTATGGCAATGATTATGAAAAATATGAATGTAGAAAATGGAGCATACCGAATAAAAATTTGTCAAGGCTTGTATTTGGAAGGTACTCATAGACAAGCAGGCTCTCTTGTTCCTCGAGGCAACAACCCAACAACTTAACAAGGTTTCTATGTTGAAGCTTGGCAACCAAAACAGACTCATTTCTTAGCTCTACTAGTCCTTGCCCTGAGCTCCTTGAGAGCCTTTTCACAGCTATTTCTTGTCCATCCCGCAGAGTCCCCTGGATAAGATTCAAAAGGCGTAAGAAAGCAATTACCGTTCGTCAAATCAATAACAATGTTCACAACTCTATGAGTGACCTTGAAGACCTCAGTCTAGATAATTACCTTGTAAACCGGTCCGAAGACACCTTCTCCCAGCCTTTTTGTATTGGAGAAGTTATCTGTGGCAGCTCTAAGGGCGCCCAAATCAAATAATAATGGTTTGGAACTTCTGAACACCTCATCTCCATCAACTACTCACCAAACAAGCTTAACTACATAAAAAACCGGCCCATTTGTCTTGAATTGGATTTCCTAAAACAATGATGCAGCAAGAACGACTTACCGTGTGCTCTCCTAAATATTTTCCTTCTCCGTAAGTAGACACAGATGGCAAAAAGGACCACTAGTGCAGCAACGATGGAGATGGAAACAATTAAAACTATTTTTGGAGTGTTATTACTTTTCCCTGCATCAGAAGAAAATTTAGTAATGAGACGATATCATTTAGGCATGATGATCTAGGAGGATCACCAAACTTAATGTGCATTATTTTGATCGGTACAAATGAAGCTGCATAGGATCCAAAAGAAAGATTTACTATGTTGGGAAGCCGAACTTTCGGAGGCCATAACTTAATCATAAGATAACTTTCGGATAACTCTTCTAGATGTATAATCTGACACTTTTCTACTTTTCTCTAAAAGGGGCAATGCCCTTAGCAATCAGGTATAAATTCCATCATTTAGATCTTTAAATGGATCGTTCAAACTAAAAATTTTCTTTTAAAAAAAAACTTTAATCAAGTTTATCTCATAATATAAGAAAAATTAGATAGAGCGACTGAAGGCAAAGTTGATATATGAGCCGATATTTACTTTTTATAAAATTTTAGCATTTTTAATGTTTACTTCTACTAATTATGTGTATTTTTGAAAATTTGAATTAGAAAATGAATCTAATCTAAATTGAGCAAGGGTAGGCCTCACTACTGCTATTATAAAGATAGAATATGTACCTCAGGTTTGATTCATCAATTAAATCATCAATTAATCATTAATGAATAAAGGGACTGGAAGATTTCGAGTTGCACGTCCTTCTCCCCAGTCGGATCGAACAAACATATAACTAAGACCAAAGTAAACCACAAATCGCTGCCGTACATACTAAAAGACCAAAAACTTTAATTACTAATTGCTTAGACACAATCTATTTTCCTTCTGGGAAATCAAAACTGGCAATAAATAAGTTTGTTTTCCTTTACTGCTTTACCCCTTGATCGGAGTTGCATCATTCCTGAGGCAGAACTCTGCTTACTCACCGGTCGTGTCAGTGCTATTGCCACCGTCCGGCGGAGAACTCGATCCCGGCGGCGGCGGGGGGACCCACAAGAGGGAGAAAAAGGGATAGAGCTCAAACCTCACGGCACAGCTCACCTTGAAGACCCGTGCTCCGATACTCCCATAGCAACAGGTAGGCAAAATCCTGACCGCCTGATGGAGACACGTGGAGCAATTCGTATCCGATAGATCACGGGTACACTGTGCCATCCCGTATATATACCCATAACCGGAGTAATTCGTGTACCCCACCACAAACTTAGAATCCATCGCCGCCGCCTCCGACGCGATCTCGTCCATCAGATCGATCGTATGCCGATTGAACGCCGTTGGATCCGAGGTTTTATTCGTATTGGGATCGACATATGTCGCGTTCCCTTCGTCTTCGAGCTGGCCGAAGAAGCGTTGGTCGGAGTAACGGAGCACGCAGAAGTCGAGGCGGATGGCGGCGGACTTGCGAAGGGGGCAGTGGGTGGCGGCGATGGAGGCGGAGCGGTTGAGGCAGGTGGAGCAGTCGGAGGCGGAGACGTCGGGTTTGCACTGCGCAAGGCCGTAGGCGGGGGCAGAGGAGGCGGCGCCGGCGGTGGTGTTGGAGAAGTAACCGTTGTCGCGGGGGGAAGTGGTGAGGTTGGAGAGGAGGAGGTCGAGGTTGGAGGAGAAGGTGCTGGGGACCGTGTAGTTGGCGTCGCCGGCGCAGTAGGCGAGGATGGGGTCATCCTGGGAATAAGTTTTGATCGGAGCTAGAATCAGAGTATGGAGGATTACCAGAGGGAATAGAGACAAGATGGAAGCCATGATGGGGTATTCTGGGAAGAGAAGGGATAGAGTGGGAATGGAGACGTTGCTTGCATGGTTTCTGATTCGGGACGTGGCTGGAGAGCATGGAGGAGAAGAAAACAGCGGATTTGACGGGAATTGAACGTACATTCGCTTGAAACCACTTTGAGTGCATCTGATTTGCTGATCGTGCGTCACTTCGAACATAGAAAGCCGGCCCTGAAGTGCTTGGAAGAGGAACGGATTAAAGAAGTAAAAATACACTGCTTGATTTGGCTGACTCCGTCTTTGGATTTGTCTTTCCTCCCTCGGTCATTTTGACGACTCAACCGGCCTGCAATGATAACGTATTCCATTTATTGACAAATTCCAAATTGATAAATAACCCACTATTCCGCTAGACATGGAATAGAGGAGACCGGAGCAGGGAAGGAACCATAAAAAGAAATCATAAAAGGATTTTTATATCAAAAATCAAATTTTATTAAACCGATTGTTATCGGATCATATGGAATATGTTATACAATATCGAATCAGTATATAGTCTCTTACTAAACTGATACTTAATATATCTTATCATTTTTTATTATATCATATACCGATACCGTAATAAAAAAATGATAATACGGAGTCCGATATCCCAACAATAAATCTTGAAAAAGACTCTTCTTGGTTTATGCTAGGGCCATTTACTTATGGCATGTAGAGAGCTATTTATATAACAAAATTGATCATACTAAGACAATTAATAATATTTAAGTTTATTAAATTTATGATATTAGCATATCGATTTCAATTACAATCACAGTCTTTTAAATAAACAAACATAATTCTAAATGGAAGACTCTTCATGCCTTATGGTAGGAGCCGTCCGGTGGGCAAATTATGGAGAAAAAGTCCAATTGTATGGATTATACTAAAACAATAAATAATATTTAAGTTCATTAAATTTATTATATTAGTATATCAGTTTCAATCACAATCAAAATTTTTAAATAAAAATAAATAATTTTAAATTGAAGACTTTTTTGTCTTATGCTATGGGCCGTGGTCGTGGTGACAGATGACCAGTATTGGCAGCAAGTGATTAAAAAAATCTAATTATATGAATTATACTAAGACGGCAAATAATGTTCAACTTCATTAAATTTATTATATTGGTATGTTGGTTTCAATCACAATCACAATTTTTAAATATAAATAAATAAATAACAAAGTATGAGCTGAGAGATTCATCATCCATGAGGTCTTTACCTTGAGTGGTAGGTCTATCCATTTTGTCAAACAAAAAAAGAAACGAAAGAAGAAAAGAAAAAAAACACAAAGTCTACTGACACCAAAACAAGTATAAATCATGAATCAAGCAACATGATAATTCTACCCTAGTTAAATTTAGATTTTGCAAATTATAATTGGATCTGCATGCAAGGTTAAACAAAGTAAAACTATGTGCGGGTTACGTAACATAGTAGGAAGTTTAGCTATGGCAATGGGGTCTAGACAAATCAACAAGAAAACATGGTCTATATGCCATTATCTGGATCCTATATATTTATACGCCCAATTTTTCGAACATAATGAGCAGGTGTTTTATCCAAATATAGTCCAGATAACATTAAGTTGCTCATCAAACTGTACAATGATTGTAAGACATTACTCTCAATGGAGAAGGATGGTCCCCCATTTATTACATTACAGTGGATAACAAATTAAGTTCCAAGCTGCCATCTCTATAAAGTTCCCACAGACTTGCAATATCATGCCATCCTCTAGATCATATTCAGAACATACTATATTTATCATACAACATAGTGGATAGAGAAACTGGTATCCGTATTGTTCACAAAGATTATTAACAACAACGAATGTTCTAATATGCAGTTTTATCAACCAATCTCACACCTCTATCGTGGTTCCATCTCAGTGATTGTAACATCATTCACATCCCTGTCGAACGCCTCTGTCTCACCACTTGTACCACTTCTTATAAAGAAGGCAGGAGCTGATGGAGCTGGAAGAGGGACAGAGTAACTACTGAGCATGAGAATGACTGTTGCCATGCTGGGTCTCTCTGCCGGCTCTTTCTGGACGCAGAGTAACGCAATGTGAATGCACCTTAGTACTTCTCGTAGTTGATAATGATCATCTAGACTCCGATCGATCACCTGTGATGCCATTCCTTCATTCCAGTGTTGCCATACCTATTCAAAATTAGGTTTAGAGGAGTTATCAATACAGTTTATGCGAAACAGTAGATCCACCTATGTTTGTTTGGGGGCATGGTGGTTGAACGCTTACATAACTAAGAAGGTCTAGAGCACTCCCAGATCCTTGGAATCCACTGTTCCTCTGGCCGGTCACAATCTCCAAAATTAGTACGCCATAACTAAAAACATCTGATTTGGTGGAGAAGAGGCCACGGAAGCCATATTCTGGTGCCATATAGCCACTACCACAAAGAAATTGAGAAGTTATTAGATTTTTCGCTGTGAGGACTTACTTATGATTCAAGTCAGATACCGGAAGAGTAATGGACTAGACATCTTTCCACTAATTACTCAGAAAAGAAAAATTTAAAAAGTACGCACTTACTATG
>JAOXJJ010000725.1:15877942-15890279 GCA_025769935.1 Phoenix roebelenii | reverse complement strand
TAAGATGGTCAGACATTTGTTTCTTCTGCACTAACAAAAGGGTTACACTAGAAACACAACTAGATTTAGTTGGAAGATGAGAGCCTACATGTAAACAAACACCAAAGTTGGAGGTTTAGTATTAAGTTATAGTTCAACTATATTATGGTCGCTGCATACATTTCTAAAGATAGTCAGTTTTGAGTGGATGAAGAAATTATACCAAAAAGAATGATGTCCAGGCTCCTGTTAGGCACATATTCATAAACAAGCAACTTCTCTTGTTTTTCCAAGCAAACACCCAGAAGCCTTACAAGATTCCTGTGCTGGAGTTTTGCAACTAAAACTAGCTCATTTCTCAGCTCTCTGAATCCTTGCGATGAGCCAGCTGATAACCTCTTCACTGCTATTTCTCGTCCATCAGGTAGTTGTCCCTATACAAAATTATAAGGTTAACAAGAATTATATAGAACTAGAAGAAATTAAAGATAAATATAGAACTGATTTGGATCAAGAAGATTACGTATGATAAATTTTTATGTTGGAATACAATTCTATTAAGATTAGATATAGAGAAGTTGATGCAATAGACTACCATGATACCTTATAAACTGCACCAAAGCCACCTTCACCAAGTTTGTTCTCTTCAGAGAAGTTAGCTGTTGCAATTCGTAGTGTAGATATATCAACTAATAGGGACTCGAAACTTGCAATTTCCTCCGGGCTACTCCCATCTACTGAAAGTGCATGGAATTTTGAAACTATTGTCAAATATTTCTTTTAAATCTTACAAATAATGATAACAAGATGAGATAATTGGACCAGGAAAAAAATTTGGAAAATGATGTTGCTTAATTAAACCAAGTCAACTCTAAATCAAGACCAATATATAGGTCTGTTGCCTCTGAAGGCGGCGATTTGTGGACTGCTGGACCTAGTTTTTACAGGCTTATTAAAAGCTATTGAAATAAGTAATCAAATAATCAAGCAATGCGCACTTTTTATTGTTTACAGTTCATCTTTCTGGTCATAACTTCTATAGCAATGGGAACTTTTTATATATATATATACGCCAAAAAAAAAATATATAATCAAGCAATGCGCACTTTTTATTGTTTACAGTACACCTTTCTGGTCATAACTTCTGTAGTAACTTCACCTTAGATTTCATCCTTTTTCCCTCTTGGTAGAACTTGCTCAAGCTCTCCAACAAAAATGTAAAGAAAAGAGCTGGATATTTTGTGAAACAACAGAAAATATTTAATTCATGGGTTACCTACATGGTAGCTTTGCAGATAGCTTCCTCCTCCTCGAGAAGCAAATGCAAATTATGGAGATCAACACGAATGCAATTACTATTGGTATGCCAATAGCAAGGACCATACCGATGGCCTTTTTCTTCTTTCCTGCATTGATAAATGACCACTTTCATCTGCATTTCTGTATCAACATGGCACATTGACGATAACAAGACATGGAGCAATCGGTTAAGACATACATCATATTAGTGCATCTTTATTGTGTGTTACAAATGTGTGTGGCATGTATGGCAATTGAGGCCGGTCATATTGTGGGAAAGCTTTTATTAGTATTTTATCTATAAACTTTATGATTCTTGTCTGGTAGGCTTGTTGACTAGAGTGTCTCGGATAAGTGGATTGAGTTTGGACACTTTGTCATGAATGTTTTGCACCATAGAGGGTTGTATAGTCCTTGATCATTGCCATGTCATTTGATCGTAGAGACATACAACTATCAAATACGGCATCATGTTGCATTCCAAATGTTGTACATCACTATTGGATGCTAAATGACTGTCAGTCTCCATGATCGAATGACATGGTGGTGATTGAGGGTTGTACAATTCTCTCTAGTGCAAAACATACATCACAGAGGATCTCGACTTAAGTGAATTAGGTGTGAAGTAGAACTAGGGTTCCAAAATGGATTGCCATTTAAAGGAATCCATGTGCAAACTTTTCATGCTCCTAGGTTAGTAATCAGCATGTGATCCTATGGAATACTAATTTGGTGCAATTATGATAGTGCGGACAACCTTTGATCAAACAATGATATACTGGTGCTAGCCGGCAAACCCTTAAATTAAAAAAGGTTCTCTGCTACTTTGGCTGGTTTGTCGAAATAACCCTCGTATATTACAGCACCAAGCATTAGTGCCTCACTCTGTTGCTCATATAATATTGCTTTCTTTCTTTTTTTTTTAACTAGAGGCCAATAAGGAAGAGTTTGATCTTTGCTGTTACTTTAAAGGATTTTTTGTATGTATACTTTCTAAATATATGAAATTATATGAGTACCCTTGTAAAATTATTATTTACTTGTAAAATAAATAGCTTAAAATTAAAATAATTGAAATATCCTTATGGAAAGATATACAAAAAAAAGATGTAAGGGTATACACATAAATAATAACTTTATGAGTGTATTCATACAATTTCTCATATTTAGAAGGATATATATTCAAAAAATCTATTAAAAAATTTAAAACTCGGTTAAAATTTGTCAAATCTTTTATGATTCAGTTGGATCGATAAGTCAAAAAAAGTAAAAAAAATGATATACATGCAAAATAAGTATTTTATAAAGATAGACATATAAATAGCAATTTTATGAAAATATTCATATAATTTTATATATTTTAAAGAGTATACATGCAAAAAAAAACCCTACTTTAAATCACCCACCACTTCTCAACTAAATTATGTAGAAACATGCGTTTAGCCAAAAAAACAAAAAGAAAATGTAGCCATAAAACTCAAATTGGATCTCAAACAGAGCAGGAAGGACTCATCTATTCCCTATTAAGTCACCGTCGATAAACTAGTTTCACTAGTCCACTAGTACCCGTCGGCTACTCCCCTTACCTTCTTCCTCCGGTGTTTTGGTAGGTGGTGCGTTCTCCATCGGCCCCCCAAGTCTTAGCGACGGTTCCCCGTTGAAGATCTTGTATATCTCGTACCTAAAATAGCAGCTCGCTGTGAACACCCTCCCTCCCTCCTTCCCCTGCAGCTGTGTCGGTCTTGGCTCAAGGATATTTCGGAGGCACTGCTGGCACAGGCTCGGCGACAGGTCCTGTGTGCACTGCACCATACCATATATCTCAGGAAAAGGAGCCCTGGTGGAATTCACCATCTCCCCGGTGGCGAACCTCCTCGTCGAGTTGGAGACAGCCCAATCGGTGATCGCGCTCATAAGCTCGTCCACAATCTTGTCGAACCGGCTGGGGTCGGTCATGTTGTTGACGTTCGACTGGACATCCCGCACCGAGGTGTCGATGGTCGAGAAGAAGCGCAGGTTGGAGTAGCGAAGGAGGCAGTCATCGTAGTGTACGATGGCGCCTTGGTTGTACGGGCAGAGTCGGGGGGCGTCTTGGATTGCGTCGCTGAGGCAGGATCGGCAGACCGAGGCGTTGGTGTCGCCGCGGCACATGGCGAGGCCGTAGATTTGTTCGCGGCTCTGGCCGACAGTGGCGTTGAGGAAGCCACCGGAGAGAGAAGTGTTGGATGCGAGGGAACGGAGGAGGAGGTTGAGGTTGGTCTCATAAGTGCTGTTGGCGGTGTAGTTGCCGGTGCTGCCACACTGTGTGTAGGTGGGATCGCCGGCAGTGGGAGGGGAAAGGAATATGAGGAAGAGAAGGCATAGGAAGAAAGGGAAGGAAACATGGCGAAATGATACCATGGACTACGGTTACAGCGGGAACCCAGTGCTTCTGACCACGACAGAGCAAAGGTGTTAGGTATGGCTGGCTGTGGAAACAGCGTGCGAGCTAGAGGAAACTGGGAGCGACGCGTTCGGAGGAAGCTGGAAATGCCTTGGGAAGGAGAAACGACTAGGAGCAGCAGCGGTCGACTTGGTCGTCGTTTTATTTTGCGATTTACCATGCCTACGAGGATGCGACTGTGAGGCAGCGTTGGCCCAATATGACCAGTTAGATTATGGCGAATTAGGGTTCAGTCCAGTGGCATGGCTACATGGATTCGGTCAATAGGTGTTAAGACTGAAAGAGTTAATGCGCCCAACAAAGCCAATATTATATTAATAAAGTTATGTTACATGCATATTGTAGATAAATTATTTTTATTATATGATGATAAAATTTGTCCATGATTATATTGTATGGAGATCATGTAATAATAGAGATTAATACAGAGAGATATGATACTCCAATTTTCTTGTAATCTAAAATAGTTCACAACCTAAATAAGTATATATTGGGCAAATATATTTATATTATGGTTGTCACATGTTGTACTACTATATGTGATAGGATGATATGTTTCAATCATCAGAATAGAGATTCTAGTGAACATGTGGGTATTTGTAGGATGACAAATACTGAACAGAACCAAGTATTAGAACACTCTTGGACCATAAAATCTGCCAGAATGAAAGAGTGGTTCTAGTCACATGTTCATGATTCCTTAATGACCTAAGGATGTTACATAATCTCATGTGGAGTTTGTGTAACTTTGACATTTGTCAACTGTTAATGTCTAGTAAAAAACTATATACAGACATGTTGGGTTGCATAAATAAAATATGGAGATTTGTGAAGAGTCATGAACATCCAAAAAAGGGATTCATCATTCCTTAGGAAGGAAAGAATATTTAAGATTGTGTTTCTTATAATTGAATTTGAAACCTGGCAGGTACAATTTTGAGAAATTGTCTAATTCAATTTAATAAAAGAACACACAAGTGAATTACTAATAGACAGTCTCGTGGTCGTCCATATCAATTCAGTAGTTCATATGGAATATTAGTTGATGAAGACAATTATATAGAAATATAATGTGATAAGGGATACTCACTATATGTTATATTTTTTGGGTGAGACTATAGTTTGCAAAGAGGCATAATTGCAGTTACCAAACCAAATTAGATTTTGGCTTACCGTAGAAAAGAATATCCCTAATGGGTCCCATGCAACATGCTCATTCTCTTATTAATTGGCATCCAAAAGGTTGTAATATGAAGGGTCATATTATGAATAGTCTGTTACTATTAATTAGATGAATATTACTAAATTTGATTAATTTCTCATTCATTACAATGGAATGAATATAATAGACTAAACGTTAGTATATGAAGAGACATGAATAAGAAAGGTTTCATTATAATGAATGCCATTCAATGAGATTTCTATTGTGAATAGTCTCTTACTATTCATTGGATGAATGTTACTAAATTTGAATAATTTTTCGTTCATTACAATGGAATAAATATGATAGACTAAACGTTAGTATATGAAGAGACATGAATAAGAAAGGTTTCATTATAATGAATGTCATTCAATGAGATTTCTATTATGAATAGTCTCTTACTATTCATTGGATGAATGTTACTAAATTTGATTAATTTTTCGTTCATTACAATGGAATAAATATGATAGACTAAACGTTAGTATATGAAGAGACATGAATAAGAGAGGTTTCATTTTAATGAATGTCATTGAACGAGACTTCAATATACTTCCTCTATAAAAAGGAGAGCAAGTAGAGATGATATGAGAAATTTTTCTCACCAATTAAAAATGATAGTCAAAGTTGTAGAAGAGGCATTGCGTGTGAACTTAGGAGGACTTTGCATTTGTGTCTTTTGTGAGTAATATCATCACTAATGTATGTCCCATGACACGAATCCATGTACATCAAACAATGATCTAAGACTCCACCAAATTTCGATATTATGAATATGGATAAAATATTTTTTTTTGAATAAGATTCGAAATTTCGCTGCAAACTATCAATGGTATCAGAGCAAGGTTCTTTGATGTACATGGAGTCATGAATAATTTTTTTTTGGAATTATTTGTTTATTGATTTTTGTTGATATAATTGGGTTAGACTCATTTATCATATGATATGTTTCTTTGAATGTTAAATTCATGCCTTGCTTTGTTTATTTAATGTGATCTTATTTTATTTGATTGAATGAGATTATGATTTAGAAATTCTTTTAGTTTATATGTATTTGGAATTTTTTTATGGTGATGGATTTGTCTATAAGATAGACTAAACATTTATGTTTAATTGTCTGACAATTATATGTTGCCTTAGTTTATTATATCAAGTATGGAGATAGAGATACAATCCTATGAAGATTTTCTCTAAAGGCTTTCCATTGTTGATAAATAATTGTGATGATTTTAGAAATGAGTTGATGCTAAAATGATAAGACTTATTTCGAAGAATCATTGTTACTATTTATTTTATTGGATAATAAATATGTCATGGCTAGTGGGAGCTACAACTAAAATGGGGTTGCTACCTACGGTAACATGATATATTTAGACAATAGGTTTGTACTTGAACAATGGGAGTGTGACAATCTAAAATGATAGTGGTCTACTCTGATTAGAGGCCAAATTATAACATGAGTCCTTTAATTGTTATTGGTAGATAAGTTATATCTGTTTCTTGCAAGAGCTTAATATATTCTAAAATGGGTTATTGAGTTTTTGAATGAAGTTCATGTTGCTCACAATAATATTTTATGAAAATATTTTATGCATCAATAAATGAGGGAATTATTGTTGTAAGAAATTGTGAGTGCACCATTAAAATTAAAATAAAAAATTCCAATTTTGATGGTTATATGCATGTATATGTTGTGGAGTTAATTTTTCTTTTATCTTATTGCATTGTGATGTAGGCATCATGTCCAACTATACTCCTTTAGTAAAGATTTTGGATGACAATTGCCTGAAGGGTTCAAACTATAGTGATTGGAAAAAAAATCTGAATATTGTACTTACTTCTGAAAAATTGAGTCATGTGTTGACTAATGATGTACCCGAAAAACCCGAAGATAATGCTTCCCAAGAAGCACGGGATGCTTATGAGTATTGGAAAGAATGTGATTTTTTGGCAAAGTGTTACATACTTGCTTCACTTGAAAATAGACTTCAAAAGCAGTTTGAAACTTTGCCAACAACTAAGAAATGATGGAAAGCTTAAAAGAGATGTTTGGGCAGCATAACCGTTCTGCAAGGCAAAGTGCTATGACGTTACTTATGTCTACCAAGATGCTGGAAGGAACACCAATTCATGATCATGCCATGAAGATGATAGGATACATTAATGAATTGGAATCCCTTGGATCTGTGATGGACAATGAAACTAAGGTGGATGCATGCCATTTTATCCTCACTACCTGAATCATTCAATCAGTTTGTATTAAATTTCAATATGAACAATTTGGTGGTGAGTCTTTCAGAACTATATAATATGTTACAACGCGCGGAAGATTTGATGAAACAAAACAAACAAATTGTTATGGTATCTGAAAGAGGACTGTCCTCTAAGCCTAAGTCCAAACATAAGAAGAAAAGAGACTTTAAGAAAGTCCAAGATGAAAATAGGAAGCAAGCCAAGAAGGAGAAATCAAATGATGCTTGCCATCATTGTGGTAAACATGGTCATTGGAAGAGAAATTGTTTCCAATACCTTGCTTCACTCAAAAACAAGTCTTCCAAAGGTATGTTTGATACTCACATTACTGAAACCAATATGTTGGTTAATTCTTCTGACTCTTGGCGTATTGACTCTGGAGCAACTTCTGATGTTTGCAATACAATATAGGGGTTTCAGAAAAGCAAAAAACTGAATAGAGGAGAAGTAACACTACTTATGGAAATCGATGCAAACATTGCAGTAGTTTCTATTGGAGTGTTTAATTTGGTGTTACATGGAGGAGCTATTTTATCACTAAAAGATTCTCTTTATGTGCCATAAATTAGAAAAAAATTGATTTCTATTTCAAAGTTACAAGAATGTGGCTAGTGTTACTATTAAAAGTTACTATTTTGTTTGGAATAAAAGTTACTATTAAATTGAATAATAAATTTGTGGCTAGTGTTTTCTATAGAATGGTCTTTATTTTATCAGTTCTTCTTGTGATACTTTAACATTTGATGAGAATGTTGCTGTAAATAACAAAAGAAAAAGAAAAAGTGAAAATGTGATTCCTACATATTTGTGGCACGCTTACGATTGGGTCATGTTAATGTAGATCGGATTAATAGATTGGTGAAGGACGGTCCTTTGGTTTTCCTTAAAGTAGAATCTTTTCCAATTTATGAATCTTGTCTACAAAAAAAAATGACTAAATTATCTTCTAAAAAAAAAGGTGAAAGAGCTACAGATATTTTAGAACTCATACATACAGATGTATGTGGCCCTATAAACTATATGGCAAGAGGTGAATTTATCTATTTTATAATATTTACCGATGACTTTTCTAGATATGGATATGTCTATCTCATGAAACATAAATTGGAATCCTTTGAAAAATTTAAAGAATTTTGAAATGAAGTTGGAAAAACAGAAAGGAAAAAGTATTAAATCTCTTCGATTAGATCGAGAAGGAGAATACATATCCAATGAGTTTCAAGGCTATCTAAAAGAATATGAAATCACATCTGAACTTACCCCTTTTGGAACACCACAACATAATGGTGTTCCAGAAAGAAAAAATTGTACTTTATTAGGTATGGTACGTTCAATGATGAGTATGTCAGATCTTCCTATATCTTTTTGGGGTTATGCATTACAAACTGCAATTTATTTGTTAAACAAAATTCCAACTAAATCAGTTCCAAAGACTCCATATGAATTATGGACAAATAAAAAATCAAGTGTAAGGTATTTGAAAATTTGGGGTTGCCCTAGTTATGTCAGGAAACAAATTACTAATAAGTTGGAATCACGAACAGAAAAGTGCCTATTTATAGGCTATCCCAAAGAAACTATTGGGTCCTATTTTTACAATCCTATTGAGAAAAAGGTTTTTATCAGTAGGAACGCAATTTTCCTAGAAGAAAAATTTGCATTGAATAATAAGAAGGATAATAAAATTATTCTTGAAGAGACACATGAATGAATGGTAGAAGAGTCTACTAATGAATTTTACAAGGATAGTTCACCTGGTGTGATTGAAAAATCTATAATTCCAACACGTAAGAGTAATAGGATTATTCGTCCTCCAGTTAGACTGGGTCTTCTGAATAAATGTATGACAATTATTTCAGAGGACAATGACAATGATCCTTATACTTACATTTGACTGGATGCTTGCTTGAACAGGAATATAAACCCCACAGTACTTTTAAAAGGAATGGCAGAATGGCAGAGACCTTGGTTGCTTCGAAAAGTTTCATGTCTTTTTTTCTGTGGGAGAGTTTAGAGCTTGAAACCAGAACGGAATATTCTCTACTTTTGTTATTACTTTGTTCGGTGAATACAAATAAATTTTGGAATAGGAAGTACCTAGTATAACTTATATGTTGCTCTTACTTTCTCAAGCTTATCTTGATGAATTAGTCGATGAACTTTAAAAGAAATGAGGTTTGCTCTGTCACAGCTGAATTTGCTTACAGGAGGCTTTGGAATCATACCACATGAATAGCCTTTATGAAATTGAGTGTGAATATTTCTCAAATACGAATGTCCTCTTGTACCTCGCTATTTTAACGTTTTACTAGATCTTTATTTCAGAAATTTATTATTGCATCGTAACGGTGGGTGTGCAAGTGGATCATCATGAGAGACTTTTCCCTCCACCTTGAATGGACTCAAGTTGGGGGATAGATGCCGAAACCAAAACATAAACCAACCAGAACCATAAAAAAAGGCATATAATATCGTAACTGAGAAAAGAAAAGGAGTTGTAGTGGCTAGGATTCTAGACATTTTCTCAAGCCACGTCAAACTAGGTCCCCACTGTGGAAGAAGTTCAATAGCAACTGATTCCTCTCATGGTGGCCTTTCTAGGTAATAGTGTTGTTCTGAAGAAAACTAACCCCTTTAATTTCTAGGTTATGGTCATATAATATTGTAACAGAGAAAAGAAAAGGAGTTGTAGTGGCTAGGATTCTTGACATTTTCTCAAGCCACATCAAACTAGGTCCCCACTGCGGAAGAAGTCAAATAGCAACTGATTCCTCTCATGGTGGCCTTTCTAGGTAATAGAAAACTAACCCCTTTAATTCAAGGTTATGGTCAACATCAAGGACAAGCTATGTGAAATAGTTGCTTGCACCGTCATTAGATTGACATTACAAACTTGCAACTTGGAGTCTAGCGTCATCTCTAAAATCTACTTTTGACCAGTTGCGATATTTTCGTACCTAACACGCTATATTTTATTCAATTGATGCACTGGTAAACACGGTCTTGCTTGCTTACCATCGACGAGCACAGGAATCTTATGCACACCGCTTAAAATTGCACAGGCCATGAAAATTTAACTGGCGGGTTTCAAGTTTCCAGCCTGAAAAATCGGCCCGGCTTCGGGATTGAACCGCGGACGAAAATTTTCGACTTCAAACGCCCTTCTCCCTCCTCTTCCCAACCCCTGCTTTCTCTATCTCTTGCGCTCTTGTACCTTGCTATTTTAATGTTGTACCAGATCATTATTTTAGAAATTTATTATTGCATCATAACGGTCGTTGTCCAACTGGATCATGGACTTTTCTCTCCATCTTGAACGGCAAGTTGGGAGGAGACGCCGAAACCAAAACGTAAACCAACTAGAACCATAAAAAAAAGCGTATAATTTTGTAACAAAGAAAAGAAAAGGAGCTTGTGATGGCTACGATTCCAGATAATTGTCTTAAGTCACACCAAACTAGATCCCCACAGCAGAAGAAGTTCGATGGTAACTGTTGGTGGAAATTGGACCCGTGGGCGACCGCTCGGCTGAAAAGGGGGAGCTCCGGTGGGCGGCGTGTCTATGGGTGGCGTTCTCCAGGGACCTGCAAGAAACCGGTTGCCGGGGTTTCCGGTGCCGGCCCTCCGATGCATAAGTCAGAGGGAGCTTAGTTTGGAGAAGGTAATGAGTATGTCGCCAAAAATAGAAATCCAGGAAGGGGATCCCTCTTTAAGAGGAAGGAGTTTTCCTTTTATAGGAATGATGCAGGGTTACCTGAGACGTGACTGGGCGAAGTAGGTTACCGTTATGATTGGTTATGACTATGCACATTAATGGGTTTCCGAGGGCGACCGATCGGGACGGAGTGGCGCATTAATGGGTCGTCGTAGGGGACTGAACGAGACAGAGCGAGTTAGCGAGTTGCCGTAGGTGGCCTGAGATTTGAAGTAAGCTGGCGGTTTGTGAAGATCATGCGCATTTAATCGCTGTCAGTCATCCGAGCAAAGATTGCGGGATTAAGTCCCCGGTGAGGAGAGGAGGGACTTAATTCTTGGCAGGGTGGAGGAGTTTGCCTCGCCCTCTGATCATGCTCTTTTCGGACTGAGGGCCGATCAGACCTAGTTTGGCAGAGACCAGGGCCGTTGGGCCACATGCTCCGAGGTCGGGCGCCCCGAGGTCGGACGCCTTGTGGTCGGGCACCTTGGGGGTCGGGCACCTTGAGGTCGGGCGCTCTGGGGGTCGGGCGCCTCCGGGTCGAGCGCCTCCGGGTCGGGTGCCTCCAATCACATGCTGGTGATATGTTCACGTGTTTCGGGGCAATCCCCCAACACTACCCTCCAACTTTCGAGTTCGAGCCGTTCACGAGCTCGGACGAAGGGAGTAGTTGCCTTTATTGCACCAGGGGGGCCAAATAGCTTTAAATTATTTCGTCGTTCCACATGTTTTGGGGCATCTTTAATGAGAGGCGACGGGGCGGCGCCTTTTCGTTTTTCGAGGTTGCTTCAAGTCGTGGACTCATGATGAGGCTGCGGGATCTGACGGGATGCTGCCTCGATTCTGCCTTTATGGTGTCGGTCCGGGTTGGTATGTCACTTCGATTTTCGGAGTCAACACATGGCACGATCGGGACAGAAGGTGTAATCTGGTCCTGCCGATCTGGGTCATCGGGAAGGTCTATATAAACCCCCTGACTTAACCCTAAAAGCTCTCGTTTGGTCGCCGCTATCGTTGCCATCCTCTATTCCCTTTTCTCTTCTTTTAGTTTCAGTTTCTGCTTAATCTTTCCGGCGGCGCTTCAAGGTGATTCTCGACGACCATTTGCATTTTCTACCTTCGGTCGGCGGCGTCTCCTGCGGAATCCCCAGTAGGTCACCTACCCACGTTGGCTCGGAGGGTCTACCCCTTTTTTTTCTTTCTTCCTTTTCTTCTTCTTTCCATTCCTAGCAATGTTAGGCGATGCCTCGTCCTCCGGTAGGGACCTATCTCCCGTAGGGCAGGTCACATCGGAGGCGGGTTATGGTCCTCACGGAGTCGGGTCCAGCTTGGTCGAGGAGGAGTTGGAGTTGATTCACACTCGATTCTTCCCTCCGCGCGGGTTTCACTTTGAGCCCGCGGGGTCAGAGGACCGGACGACGAGATCTCCTCCAGGTCGGATTGGAGTGTATGTGGAGACACTCTGGGCCGG
>JAOXJJ010000725.1:15789872-15818988 GCA_025769935.1 Phoenix roebelenii | reverse complement strand
TCTGTCTGAGATTCAAATCTCTTTGCTGCTGAATGTACTGGAGGCTTTTGTGATCAGTATATATTTCACATTTCTCATCATATAAGTAATGTCTCCATATCTTTAATGCAAATATGACAGCAACCATTTCCAAGTCATGAGTGGGATAGTTTACTTCATGCTTTCTCAGCTGTCTGGATGCATATGCAATCATCTTGTCATTCTTTATCAACACACATCCCAATCCCACTCTAGAAGCATCATAGTAAACTACAAACCCGCCAGTATTTGTGGGTAGAGTCAAAATTGGAGCTGATGTGAGGCAATCCTTCATCTTCTGGAAGCTCTGTTCACAAGAATTTGTCCAAATGAACTTAACCTGCTTCCGAGTCAGCTTTATTAATGGGGTAGCTATTTTTGAAAAGTTCTTTACAAACTTTCTATAGTACCCAGCCAGACCTAGAAAACTTCTGATTTCTGTTACATTTGTTCGTCTCGGCTCATTCATTACTGCCTCAATCTTCTTGGGATCCACCCTGACACCTTCCTTACGTATTATATGTCCCAAGAATCCAACTTCTTGGAGCCAGAACTCACATTTGGTAAGTTTGGCATACAGTTCATGTTCTCTCAAGATTTGTAGTGCTATCCTTAAATGCTCTTCATGATCAGCCCGACTCTTAGAATATATGAGAATGTCATCTATAAAAACTATCACAAACTTGTCAAGATAGGATTTAAAGACCCTATTCATCAAATCCATGAATGCTGCTGGGGCATTTGTCAGCCCAAATGGAAGCACAGAAACTCATAGTGCCCCATACCTCGTTTTGAATGCAGTCTTCAATACATCTTCCCTCCTGATCCTTAGCTGATGATACCCAGACTGTAGATCAATCTTCGAGAAATACTCAAGCCCTTGCAATTGATCAAACATGTCATCTATCCTGGGGAGTGGGTATCTGTTCTTGATGGTCACTACACACTGAGTCATAAAATGCTTTACTAAATTGTAAATGACTCAGCAATTAGCATAAAAAAATCCTATGCTCCATAGTATAATCCTATACTTAATCTTAACTTATCCTATTGCTCTGACAGGACTCTTCTTTAACCTTTGCTCTGATACCAAGCTTTGTCACGACCCCCGTCCTAATCCGGCGGGCCGCCGCGACGATCCTAGGGTACGGGTAGGCATAAGGCCACCAGCCACCACGTAGAACCCTACTACCTATCAATCATCATAAATCCTTGAAAATTTTGGCATGATATATGCACAAAATTATCACTTTGTTCTATTTTTAACTGTCAGGAAATATCCACACATACCACAATCTACCTATCAGAGCAGCAATCACATAATCCTGTCACAAAATAAACCTAGACAATAAAAATCAATACATTATCACAGGCACACCGCATTTACATAAAAATTTGGTTTCCATTTCATTAATGGTCAAACCCATATCCACAACAAGATCTATGCCTATAACAATATACTATACATACTAAGGGTTTATAATACATCAAAATATATAAACCTCTACTCTACACTTTACTATGCTATGGAGCGGGACAGCTAGCAGGCAACCACTAATTCTGCTCCTCTCTATATATCAGCTGGCTTGCAACAAAAATATCAACTGGGGAGTGAGTATATAAATACTTAGTGAGTGGAGTGGAGAGTACTATGCATATGAGACAAAATATAATCATGGCTCGAGATGAAATCTCAATAGCATATGAATGGTGATCAATAACAAAATGAACATGAACTCCACATAAAGAATATGGAGTAAATCATCAATATCACCATAATCAATATCAACTCATCTGAAGCACATATGAAATAATCAAGTAAACATATATGCTACTCATGAATATGCTCAACAGATCATAATGCTAGAACGTACAAATCGGGTGTCAATACGTTGAGACATCGATAAACAGCTATCGAAAGGTGGGTCTTACACCCCAGGCAAACCACAACAACTCCCTATTGTCATATGCATGAATAGAATATGACACCACACCAATAATGTAAATACTGGGTAGTATCCAGAACAGAAATCCATAAAAATCCGTGAGAATCACCTCACATCTGAATTCTATTGGCAACTCGCGGGAATGCTATATCCGCGGAAAGCCAAAATGCACCTCACGGGGTTTTACTATGCCCGATGGCAAGCAGATATATAAGTCGCAGGATCGGCCGATCCTACGCCTAGTGCCGTGTCCTCCTAGGAAGGGACGGAGCTCCGCCCACCCAGAAGGCTACTATGTGCGCACAGGCCGATGTCTAACCTCATCGACTATAAGTGTTCTGTAGATACTGCCAAGCCATGCATAAATGCCATAATGCACCCTTCTAATACTCTACTAAAAAGGAGTATAATCAAGTCTACCACTTACTCAGCCATGACCCAATCATAAACTAACATCAGGGTTGGAAGTGAGGAGTTAAGGGAGTGCAATGCAACTTAATATACCACTGAAAAGGCTCTACAAGTCTTTAAAATAGAGGAAATAAAATAAATTTACAAAAGAAGTTATTTTACAATTCGGAACTAATTTGACTACTTTTTTATCCCTTGTAATTCCTCTCAATGTTCCCTCAAATGCATGTACAAAATAATCAAGCTTGGAGAAACAAGATTATAGAGAAATCTACTACAATATCAATCAATATGCACAAGTGGAATCAATTCACACTTGGCGACATTCATGAAAATGAATTAAGAATGCTCATGGTGCAAAGTACATGACTTCCACTCACCTGTCAATCCGACACGATCCTGATACACCTCCAAAATCTACAGTAGGCGGTAGGAGACTTTTTCCTCTTGTTTCCTAGCTTCTTGCCTAACTGTGACATGCATTAATATTCAGTCTTGTATTAAGGACTCATAATCTATGTATCAATCATAAACATAGAAAACTTTAATTGACTCAACTCCCCCCTCACTAAATCTTTCCTTTTCTATTAATTAACTTGCTATTTATGTGTATTTTGATGCAGGAGCATCTCACTCACACCTTAGGCCATTGCTGTTGGGGCAAGGTGCGATAAAAAATTGAATCATTTCTCTTTCTAAAATTTTTCTGACTCCTGAGTCGTCTCCGACTTTCCGAGTCGACTCTGCTGAGGCTCGAGTCGACTCCGGCACCTTCTGAGTCGACTCCGCCTAGCTTGAGTCGACCCCAATTTGTTTCGAGTCGACTCTAGTTGATCTCGAGTCGACTCCGGCGCATTTTGAGACAACTCTCATCATTTTTCTCACCCTCTTCATCCCGAATGAACAGTAACTCGAACTGACATTCGTTTACTTCACCTCAGATTCGATCCATTTTTCAAACTCCAATTTTTATGAAATTTATACCTAATACTCTACACTCATAGAGGTTTCCAGAATGGTGACATGCATCCCCATCGGAGGCCGATTGATCCCCGAAACAATTCACTGAAATTAGGACTTCAACACAGATTTTCTGCAGCCTTGGAAAACCTTGTTGAAATCCAATTTCCTCTATTTTAACGCCCTCTAACACTTCTATCTAACCTCTCTAGACCACATCCACCCTTTGTATAGCTTAATTTCATTAGAAGACTAGGTAGGGATGGATATTTACCTTTTTCTCTTCGAAAAATCAAGGTCTTTGCATAGTGGGGAAGGAGACTAGCACTTCTCCTTTCAGCCGGCAGCACCACCGACTCCTCTTCCGCCTCTGCGATTCCCCCTTCCTTTCTTCTTTCTTCTTCTTCTTCTTTTCTTTCTTTCTTTTCCTCCGCCTGAGACTCCTCTTTTTCTTTTCTCTTGTAAATCCCTCTCTATTTAAATCCCACGCTACAGCACACCAAACCCCCATTTAAATCACATCAAGCATTGTTCATCCTTTGTTTAAAATTATTAAATTTTTTTTTTGCCCCTAACACTTCAACGCATCTACTGTTATGCCATTAACTTTTGATTCCTTCCAATATTATCCCTTATATCAATTTTAAGGACTATTCTATCCTTCTTTATATATATAAAAAAATAGGGTTATTACAATGAATTTTCAGATCATGTATTTAAATTTCATAAGGCACTATATGGGTTGAAACAAGCTCCTATAGCTTGGTATGATGGGTTGAGTAAATTTTTACTAGATAACGATTTAAATAGAGAAAATATTGATAAAACACTATTCTTAAAGAGAAAAGATAAAAATTTTTTAGTAGTACAAATATATGTAGATAATATTATATTTGGTGCTATTGATGATTTTCTTTACAAAGAATTTGCTGAGTTGATGCAAGGTGAGTTCGAAATGAGAATGATGGGAGAACTCAACTTTTTCCTTGGACTCCAAATCAAGCAAACTAAGGAAGGAATCTTCATCAACCAAGCTAAATACACAAAAAAATACTCAAAAAGTTTGGGAAGGAAGATCACAATAAAATGAAAACTCTAATGAACACCTCTAGTAAGCTTGATAAAGACGAAAAAGATAAGAGCATAGACATTAAACTTTATAGAGGTATTATTGGATCTTTTCTCTATCTTACTGCTAGTAGGCTAGATTTAGTATTTAGTATAAGAATATGTGCTAGTTATCAGTCAAATTCTAAAGAATCACATTTATCTGTTGTTGAAAAATTCTTAGATATCTAAGAGGTACATCTAACATAAGCTTATGGTACTCTAAAGACTCTTATTTTGATTTGATAGCATACTCAGATGCTGATTTTGCTGGATGTAAAGTAGATAGAAAAAGCACTAGTGGAACATATCAATTCTTAGGTACCAACTTAATCTCATGGTTTAGCAAGAAGCAGAATTTAGTTGTACTGTCAAGTACTTTGGCTTAAGCAACAATTAGAAGATTATGGAATTAAGCTTGACAAAATCTCCATAAAATGTGATAACATAAGTGCAATCAATTTAACTAAAAATCCAGTTCAATACTCTAAGGCAAAATACAGTGAAATTAGGTATCATTTTATTAAAGACCATGTACAAAATGGAAACATAAATATTGAATATATATGTACTGAAAAACAATTAGCAGATATATTTACAAAACCTCTTAGTAAGTTTAGATTTTGAATGCTTATAAGAGAATTAGGAGTGTGGGGCCGCTTTGTGTAGAGAAGGTCAAATATTTTATGATACACTCCTCTCATCTCTAAAATCTTTTGAAACATTGCTCCAATGATCAACTTAGAGCTTCCTCTCATAAACGTTATTGACCAATGAAAATTTGGTAAAGATCAAATCAGTATAAAATCATCAAAAAAATTTTTTTTTTGGGGGGGCTGAACTCGAGTCGACCCTCCTTTTTAAAGGGCAGCCGAGAGTCATTGCTTGTCTAAACCCCAAGAAACCCATTTTCCTCTTCTCCACTCACCTCCAATCATCGGTAAAACTCTATTCCTCCCTCTCCCAAGCCGGTAGATCAATTTTAAAAGGAAGGATTGGGTGAAGATAGGACCCAAAAGATCCATGGCCAAGCGAGCTAGGAAGGTTACTAGGTCATCTACAGTTGAGGAGCAAGTTAGAAGGCAAGATAATGTTCCTCCACAACCTGAAGCATGTGTAGAGCCTTCCCAACCTCATTCCCCTTCGGTATTGCTTGCAAAATATGCGGGAAGACCGGTCACCACAAGTAGAAAAATAGATTTTGAATTTTTGGATCAAGAAGGGTTTAGATTGAGTGGATGGATACAACAGCAGGGATGGAAGTACCTCTGCTCCTTAGATGTACCGACCTACCCAGGTTAGCTCGTGAGTTTTATGCTTTACTAAGGGTTGATTCAGGAGGGCTTGAGACCAAGGTCCATGGGATTCAAATTGTTCTTACTGAGCGGAGTCTCAGTCACCTACTGCATCTACCTTCTGAGGGTGCTATACCCGACAGATCTGAGGACAGGATTAGAGCCTTACATATGGTCTTGGAGAGAGATAAGGTAGACTATTTTGATGATATGATAGCTATCTTACTATCAGCGGAGATGAGGCTACTTCACAATTTCATAGGATGGATATTATTTTCGAAGAGCAGAAGATTTGACTATGTATCCGAGCAAGAGCTTGTGATCATGGAGTATGTCATTCAAAGTATTCCTCTGAATCTCCCGACGATGATGATGAGACAGATGCGTGAGGCCGTATCTAGGGCGAAGGCCTCCTTACCCTATGGTATTGTACTCACCTTGATCTTTAGAGAGTATCAAATTTGTCTAGAGGGAGAGATCTCCAAAGCATTGCTACACACTGACATTTACAATGCACGGTCACTTCATCGTACGGGGTACCAGAAGTTGGAGGGTCACTAGGTACGCAGAGATGCAAGGCAAGAGCCGGAGAGACAGGTAGCTGAGCCTGGTTTACCAGAGCCTGGAGATTTCATCCTAGAGCCTGAGATACCTGCCGAGCATCCATCTTCACATACAGAGGCAGGACTTTCATCATCAGCACCTACTAGTTTCATGGAGGAGCAGTGGAGTAGGTTGATTAATATGGTATCGGCTTAGGTGATAAGACTTTCAAATAGGCTAACGAGTCAGCTAGAGAGCATCTCAGCACAGATTAGAGGAGTATCCACACAGGTGACGAGTCTCTCAGATCGGATAGCTACTATTGAGGGAGAACTACACAGTCCTATCGCATCTCGAGCAGCTGATTCTGAGGTTTCAGCATAGAGCCAGCCAGTCACAGGGCTCACAGACCGTCTCACTCACATTAGACTAGACCCCCCCTCGCCAACTATACTAGGAGATCTAGAGCTCGATCATAGCCATTGGATCCGACTAGGCCCAGTGATAGCATTGCGGGAGCACATCTAGATTAGTGCCTAGAGTTTCTCTCGTTCTTATATGTATCTTGTCTTTTGTTGATAAACTACTTTAAAGTGATTGAAAACAATGTTATCTTTTGTGGTACTTTGCATTTCTAGAACATTGTAATTTTGGCATAGATAAAATACAATGTCTTCTTTTGAGTTATGATCTTTGTGATTGTCATTACAATGTTATTCATCTTCGTGTTATTCACTCTTTTTGATGATGACAAAAAGGAAGAGAAAAATATAAAGGAAAAATTCTATAAGAAAGATTGTATAGGAGAAAATATAAGAATTAACCCTTAAACAAAGTGGCATACATTATATACTTAAGGGGAAGAATTTTTGACAAAATAAAAATCTGAATTTTGATTAAAAAAATCTGAATTTTGAAGTCTTGATACATGAGAATTTATAATACATAACTCATGATACATGAAAATTCACAATACATAAGTCAAGTATGAAGGCATGATACATAAGCGTTTGGCACACAAGCATAGAATTTTTTCTTGCCTCGATATATAACTTGAAACTCTTGCTTTGACACAAACTTTTGGAAATTTTGACTTAATGAAATACAAAGGTAAGGGGGGGTAAAGCTAAAATTCATTTGGCATCTATTTAGATAAGATTGGGGGAGCTCTTTGGTTCATTGATACATACTCTAAATTGAACTATTTTGAAACTCTTGAACCAAAAGCACTTTATGAATGTTAAACCTAATTTTTCATATGAATGCTAAATTGATTATGCTCAATGTTTTGTAATCATCAAGAAGGGGGAGATTGAGGATCTTAATGTTATTTTGATGTTTACAAAACCATTGAGGCCATACGGAAGTGCTAATACCATTAACTCAATTGATCAAGTATATAAACACTCAGGGAAGAAAGAAACGATACATTCTTGATACAATCTATATTCTCGATACATTCATGATACGCACTCTTCTTCTACGTTTAAAACAACTCTCAAAAACTCATGTAAGGGCAAATTTATTAGAAGAACTTGAGGAAAAACCTAAATTTCAGTTTGACAAAGTTAAGAGTGAAGTTTTCTTGTTAAGGGGCAATTCTATCTTTTTACTAGTCAAAGAGATGAAACTTTTATGTGTCAAGCATCCTAAATTAATTATAATATCTTTTAATTTGGTTCGACCCCAGAAAGTTTGGAGTCGACTCTGATATATTTGGCACGCTATAGCACACTTGGCATTCCTTGGCACTTTTGCAATAGAGTTAGGGTTGAGCCCAGAAGAATTGGAGTCGACCCTAGCACATCTGGCACATTTGGCACTTCTAACACAAGGTTCGAGTCGACCCCAAAAATCAGTACTGTAGCTCGAGTCGACCCCAACAAGTTTTCATCAAAAATTGCTCTCTCGATTTTATGTCAAATTCGACCCAAAGTAAGTTCGGGTCGACCCCATCCATGCTCGAGTCGTCCCCAACAAAGTTCGAGTCGACCCCAGCTTGGAACATTAGAAATCAGCTCTCTAGATTCCCTATCAGAGTCGACCCCAGCCAAGCTCGAGTCGACCCTAGAAAAATTCGAGTCGATCCGAGCATGACTAAAAGCATAACGACTAGTTCTGCAGAAATATATTTTAAGGCTCTAACGGCTATAAATGGCTAGTTTCTTCAATCCAACGACTAGAAACTAATTTTTGAGGATTGGAGAAGTATTTAAGAGCCACTATTCATTAGGAAAATATTTTTTTGTGATTTTCAAGTGTTTATTCAAGAAGAAAAGAAAACTCAAGAGAGCTTCATTTATTGCTTCATTCCAAAATCTAAAAAAAGGTGGTTGAGCAGATTTCAAATGTCTTCAAGAGCTCTACCAACCCCTTGAGGAGTGAAGCAACATTGTCAAATAAGAGAAGAGCATCTACAAAGCGATAATTATTTCTTATCTCTTCTTTGAGTGCATACTTGTTTTTATTTGCTCATTTAGAAGCTTTAAACCTTTTATCTCTTATTCTTTGTAAGGTTTGTTGGTGAGCCCGTAAAACCAATATTGTAGGTTGTTGGTGAGCCCGTAAAACTAACGGTTAGATTTAATTGGTGATCCCGTAAAACTAATTGCAGAATTTTTGGATTGTAAGCTCAGCAAAACAATCCAACTATAATTCGAGGGATTATAGTAAATTTTCAAGGGGACGCTTGGGGAGTGGACGTAGGTGCCTTGGGGTATATCGAACCACTATACTTGTTTTGAGTTTGTATTGTGTTCATTGTGCTTCCACTGCACTTATACAATTCACATAAGCCAAATTACTCATCCATCTATAAATAAAGTTTAAGATCCTAAAAATTAGAAAACCCAATTCACCCTTGTTATCTTGGGCAACAGTTACTATTACCCACTAGTGGAGGTCGTATGCTGAGTTACTATGACCCACTAGTGAGGGTCATATGCCGAGTTACTGTTACCCACTGATGAGGTCATACATAACGATTTGAGAGTTCATAAAACATATCATGCTTTTCATAAACTTTACTTCATAAGTACATTGGAAAATTGAATAATGACATCATATTATACAAAAATCCATGATTATGCTACAAACATTATTTTTTTTGTGCAACTTCTATATCATCATAAATTTATGTACATAGCATGATAATCATGATGAATGTCATTTATTTAAAATTATGTAACATTTGCTAACATATGCTTGATCCTAAATTTTGAGAAATTAACATAATATGCATTTTTATATCCAAATAATTTCATGCATTTCAAAATAATAAGATTGTGTCAAGATCACTTACCTTAATTTGCTCACCAAATCTTAGGCTTAGATGCCAAGTCTCCAATACCTAGTAAGATCATTAAATGTTACTTCCATGTTCAATTTCTATTTATTGAATTTTTTTTCTTAATTAACCCATTTACAGCCCATCCATAAGGCTTGATTTCATTTTCGGGTCCATAGCCTAATTTAATTTTGAGTTCAGGTCTGGTTTACCTGCTGGTTTGGGTCTCACACAATTTTTGGCTCGGGTCTATTCAGTTTTCGGATTTAGGTCTGACCCAATTTTTGGTTTGAGTCTAATTAATTTTCTGGCTCAAATTTGATTCAATTATGGGTTCAGGTCTGATTTAGCTTTTGGTTCAAACCTGATTCAACCTCTGATTCAAGTCTGATCCAGCTTCTAGTTCAGGTCTGAGCCAATTCCAACTTCTGGCTTAAACCTAATCGCCTTTTGGTTCAGATCTGGGCCCATTTGCATTTAGGCCCGAAGTTTAATTAAATTTTGAATAAGGCCCTTGGCCTGATTCAGTTACTGGGCCCACTTGTATTCAGGCCCAGTAATATAATTAGTTAATTATAAGTAAACCCTATTAGTTCTAGTTAATTTAAAGAGAACCTAGCCTCAAACTATATTCAATTTAGTCCTATTAAAATTTGTGCTCTTTAGACCCAGTTAATTTTGGATTTAAGAATACTGGGCTCGGACCAGAGCCCAGCCCGACCTCAGGCCTTTAAAGCCAATTCGTTTAAAGCCCACCGCTAAAATCAAGCCCATCTCAGGCCCACAACATTTTTTTTTCTTTTCTTCTTTCCTTTTTCTTCGTTTCTTCTTTTTTTCTTTTCTTTTCTTTCTTTTCTTTTCTTTTCCTTCCTTTTCTTTTTCTTTTCTTTCCTTCTTTGTTCCTTTCCGAAGCTTCCCTCTTCCTCTTTCTTTTTCTTTCTTCTTCTCATGTTCTTCTCTCTTCCTCATTTCTTCTCCTTTCTCTCTCACTCTCTCTCTCTCGGCGCAAGGGTGGGTAACGGTTCCGGCACCGCAGCCGGCACCTGCGGCCAAAGATCGCATCCGGCTCTGCGGCCGATGCTCATGGTGACGGCAGTGGCAGCTACGGATCATCCACCGGTAGGCCTTTTCTTTTTTTTCCCTTCTTCTTTCTTTAATTCTTTTTCTTCCTATTTTTCTTCCTTTTCTTCTTCATTTTCTTTTTTTCCATTTTGATTTAATCTCTAAGCTAGATCTACAATGAATAAATTATGAGGAGGAAGGGTTTAGGATCTTTGGGGTTTGATTAATAGAGGAGAAAGTGATCAGTGGAAGAAGAAAGTCAGCGGTATGGATCGACCATGATCATCGATCGATCAAACTGGTGTCGTGATTAAAGTCGACCACAGGTAGGTTTTCCACCTTCCTTCCTCTTCATCTTCTTCCTCCTCTTCTATTTGTTTTTATTCTTTCTTTCTCTATTAATTATCTCTTAACTACACTAGGTCTAAGTTACATAGTATATAAACGATGAAGGGAAGGAGAAATCAAAGGTTACCTAGCTCCATGAAGGGTTGAGGTGCTCTCTCCGGTGCTCGGCATCTGTGAAGGGTTGAGGTGCTCTCTCCGATGCTCGGCAGCCTCCCACTCCAATGGCATTATGTCTGATCTGACTTCTATCACAGAAGAATGAGAGAGTGAGGGGTGGTGGGAGTGCTTCTGAGGGGGTTTAAGAGGTTTTTGTAGCCTCTGATCGCTGGGTGAGACGAATGGTTGTAACCGCCGACCACCAGGCGGTTATGACTGCCTATACCTCTCTCCTTATTTCTCCTAAAAACGTGGCGGTTATCACATTCTTAGCATAGGAACAACCAACCTAACTTTGACATCTTTGAAAAACTACAGAGCATCATACATCTCTTCCATCCTCCGAATTCATGTCTCAGCAACCAACAGATTGGCTCTACCATCAAACATAGGAGGATTTAGCCTCCGAAACCGCTTATAGTAGGAGTCCATAGGCTATGTAGATCGGGCAGTGGTCTGCACCTGCTATTGCATCTGCTGTTGCTAAGCGATCACCTGACTTAGGATGAATTCATGAAAATATTCTATGAGCAGTACTTTCCTAAATCGGTCAGAAGGACTAAGAAAAATGAGTTCTTATCTTTAAGACAGACAGATAATATGACTGTGCTTGAATATGCCAACAAGTTCAATGAATTGGGCTGGTTCTATCTCCAATTTATGAAAGCTAAAGAGAGCAAGGCCAACAGATTTGAGCAGGGCTTGAGGTATAAAATTCGATCTCGGTTGTCAGTCCTGATTTTTACTAGCTACAAAGAAGTCCTGGAGAGAACATTGAAAGTAGAAGCAAATCGGAAGAGGTCAGAGAAGGAAAGAGGTGATCCAAAAAGATCCAGAATGATTGAAAGTCAGAATGTCAAACCAAGGGATTTTAGGGGTAATGCAAACAAAAAAAAAATTGGGGCCTGTACCTTTTATGGCAAGCCTCATGGTGGGCCTTGTCTTAAAAAGATGGGAGCATGTTTCTATTGTGATCAGCTTGGGCACATAGCACCTGACTGTCAGAAGAAGAAGAATGACCCTAGATCTACTGGATCAGGTGATCAGAGGCAAAAGAGGATTGAGGATGATAATGTTATTTTGATGATTAACACAACCATTGAGGCCATATCAAATTAGAAATGCAAATTAACTCGACACATCATTAAGAAATGGCATACCCTCGATCCATTCACGATACATTAGGAAAATACGGTTAAAACAACTCTCAAATATTAACAACGAAATAAAATTTGTAGTAGAGAATGATAGAAAGCTTTTAAATTCATTTCAGCAAAGTTAAGTAGAGTATATTCTCAAGGGCAAAACTGTAATTTTAATTATTAAGAACATGAAACACTAATATGCTATATATTCTAATTTACTTGGAATATGTTTTATTGATCCTATGTACTAGTCTAACTCTAAGATGCAGACAATCATGATTAGAGCCGACCCCAATTAGTTTGGAGTCGACTCTGATACATTTGGCATGCCTGGGAACGAAGTGGCACGCTTTTGGAACACTTGGCACAGAGTAGGAGTCAACCCTGGCACGTTTTGGCACAATCTGGCACATATGGCACAGATGAACAGTAAATGGGGTTGACCCCAAGATTCCTTGAGTTGACCCCAGGTGGAACCGACCCAAGAAAACCATAAGCCAACCCCAGATTCAGCCACTGCAAAGCAGCTTTCTGAAAATTACTAAGAGAGCTAACCCCAAGCTTTCTTGAGTCGACCCCAGGTGGAGCCGACCCCAGAAAGCCTTGAGCCGACCCCAGTGGAGCCAACCCCAAGACAACATGAGCCAACCCTAGGTTGAGAACTCAAAAAACATGTCTTTAAAATCGCTGAGAGGGTCGACCCCACTGTAGCTTGGGTCGATCCCACTGTAGCATGGGTCAACCCCAAGAAAGCATGAGTCGACCCTAGCTTGAAAAGTCGGAAAAATAAGCTTCTGAATTTTTTGAGAGAGCCGACCCCACTGTAGTAGGGGCCGACCCCACTGTACTAGGAGCCAACCCCACTGTAGCAGGGGCCGACCTTAGAAAAGCTTGAGCCGACCCCAGCCTGATGAGCAGTGCCTTCAGTCGATCCCAGAAAAAGCTTGAGCCGACCCCAGCACAGGTGACAGCCTAATGGCTAGTTTTGCATAATTATGGCTATAAATGGCTACTTTCTCCATTCCAACGGTAGGAAAGTATTTTTTGGAGGTTGGAGAAGTATTTAAGAGGCACTATTCATCAGAGGAAGGCATCTTTTTGAAAATAAAGAAGCACATTCAAGAGAAAATCCTAAAAAAACAAGCTTCATTCAATTGCTTCATCTCAAGAGCCAAAAGAAAGTGGTTGAGAAATTTCAAAGAGTCATCAATAGCTCCACCAACCCTTGTGAAGTGAAGCAAGCTTGACAAAGAAGAGAATAGCCCCTCCAAAGCAAGAAACATTCTCCAAACTCTTCTTTGTAGTTTATAATTGCTTTATTTGCTCTTTTAGGATCTCTCATTCTTTGCTTATTAATCTTGTTGTAAGGTTTGTTAGTAAGCCCGTAAAACCAACATTGTAGGTTGTTGGCGAGCCTGCAAAACTAATATTGAGGTTTATTGGTGAGCCTAAAAAATCAATTGCAAAGGTTTTGAATTGTGAGCCCGGAGAACAATTCTACTGTAATCCAAGGGATTATAGTAAAATTTCCAAAGGGACGCTTGGGGAGTGGATGTAGTTGCCTTGGGGTGCATCAAACCACTATACATCGTGGTGTTTGTGTTGTGGCTTCACTTGTGATTATTCTTGCATTATCTTTCATCTTTGCTATAGTTTAATTTATTGAAGTAATTTAAGAAAGCATCCACCGCACTCAACTAGAAAAATTTTTCAAGCACTCAAAATTTAGAAGAAACCTAATTCACCCCCCCTTGGGTTGTCACTTTGGGCAACAAGTGGTATCAGAGCTGGTGCTCTCATAGTATTTGTTGATCTCATGATCAAGAGCAAAAGACCATGGCAGCCAAAGTAGGAAATTCTATGAGCGAGGGGCAATCCACAAATAGACCCCCCTTGTTTAATGGTATAAACTACACATATTGGAAAGCTAGGATGAGAATATTTATTCAAGCTCTAGATTATGATTTGTGGAGTATCATAACTAGAGGACTACATACACTCACAATTAGCATAGATGGCACAATCATTCCTAAACCGGAAATGGATTAGGATGACAGTGATAAGAGGCTATCCCAACTAAATGTTAAAGCCATTAATGTATTTTACTGCTCTCTAGATGTAAATGAATTCAATAGAATATCCACATGTACCTCAGCCAAATAAATTTGGGATAGGCTAGAAGTCACACATGAAGGGACTAATCAAATTAAGGAGTCTAAAATAAATATGTTAATACATAAATATGAACTGTTTAAAATGGAATCCACAGACTCCATAACTGAAATGTTCACTAGATTCATAGATATCATAAAGAGTTTAGGCAAATCTTATACTAACTCTGAATTGGTGCGAAAAATTCTCAGGTCTCTACCAAGAGTGTGGAAGGCCAAAGTAACTGCAATTCAAGAGGCAAATGACCTCAACACACTATAGTTAGAAGAGCTTTTAGGATCACTCATGACCCATGAGTTGACCATAAAGCAAAATTCAAAAGAAGAGATCAAGAAAAAGATTATTGCCCTGAAATCCACAACTCCAAAACAAGATAGTGAATCAGAGGACTCTGATAAAGAAGAGGAATATGACGAAGAGGAAATGACAATGCTCGCGAGGAAGTTCAAAAAATTTATGAGAGGGGAGAAAGAGTTCCACGAAAGGAAGCTCCTCTTCAAAGGCAGCTCAAGCAAAGAAAAGGGAAAGGACAAAGAGAAAAAAAAGAAGCGTCAATCTGCTATGAGTGTAACAAGCCTGGGCATTTCAAGATAGATTGCCCAAAATTGAAATGGATGGCAAAGAAGCTCAAGAAAAATGTTCCCATGGCTGAATGGAGTGAGAGTGAGGAGTCAAGTTCGGAAGAGGAAGATCAGCAAATCACAGCTCAAATCTTCTATATGGCCAATGAAGATGAGGTAGATGTTGAACTTAATTGTGATTTTACAGTAGAGGAGTTACAAGATGCATTTTTAGATCTTATGGAAGAGCACAAGAAACTAATTTATAAAAATAAAGTTTTAAAGGATGAAAATCAATCCCTTATAAAAGATAAGCTGAAACTATCTAACGACTATGAAACATTAAGTAAGAAGTTCACTAATGAAACCAAAAATCTAATTACCGAAAATATTAAACAAAAAGAAGATGCAGAAAAATATAAATTCTTAGTGGATAAATTTACACTTAGCTCAACTGAACTAAACATGATTTTTGATAGTCAAAAACCTATATATGATAAAGCAGGATTAGGGTATAAAACAAAAAGAGAACAAAAATACTTAAAGAATATAATTGTTAAAGCCAAAAATGAAAATATTACCTGTTATTGCTGCAACAAATTAGGACACAAAGCATATGAATGTAATTTCAGAAAATTTAGCTATAACACATTGAGTGAAAAGAGAAAGCTAAAATACAAGAAAATCTGGATTCCAAAAGGAACATCAAACACTAACCCTAAAGGATCCAACATAGTTTGGGTGCCTAAAATGCATCCTTGATTTTGATTGTAGGTGTGTCTTACAGCAAATGAGAAGAATAGACATTGGTATCTAAATAGCGGCTGTTCAAAATATACGACAGGTGACATAGAGCAATTTGTCATCTTGAAATCTAAAGATGGTAGAGTGGTAACC
Source organism: Phoenix roebelenii (assembly GCA_025769935.1). Taxonomy (NCBI): domain Eukaryota; kingdom Viridiplantae; phylum Streptophyta; class Magnoliopsida; order Arecales; family Arecaceae; genus Phoenix; species Phoenix roebelenii. The sequence continues at coordinate 15,803,082 of JAOXJJ010000725.1, read as the reverse complement.
TATAGAGACAATGAAAAATGACACATCATTGGAAAGAATAAAATCCGTATCACTCCATCTATTTTTATAGAAAATATTTTGTTAGTTAATGGTTTGAAACATAACTTAGTATCAGTCAGTTTTGTGATAAAGGTCTTAAAGTTTCTTTTGAAGCTTTAGTGTGCATAATCACAAATCCTAAAGATAATAGCATTGTACTTATGGGACATTGGTATCTAAATAGCGGCTGTTCAAAATATACGACAGGTGACATAGAGCAATTTGTCATCTTGAAATCTAAAGATGGTAGAGTGGTAACCTATAGAGACAATGAAAAATGACACATCATTGGAAAGAATAAAATCCGTATCACTCCATCTATTTTTATAGAAAATATTTTGTTAGTTAATGGTTTGAAACATAACTTAGTATCAGTCAGTTTTGTGATAAAGGTCTTAAAGTTTCTTTTGAAGCTTTAGTGTGCATAATCACAAATCCTAAAGATAATAGCATTGTACTTATGGGACATAGGCATGGAAATATTTATATAGAAGATCTTGATGACTTAGCCAAGAAAAATAGATTATGCTTTATCACTAATGAAGAAAAGAAAAATGAAACAAGTTGACTATAACATCGTAGACTAGGACATGCTAGTATAGACTTAATCTCAAAACTAGTCAAATAGGATTTAGTAAAAGATTTGCCAAAATTAATTTTTGAAAAAGATAAAATTTATGGCAATGTCAATTAGAAAAGCAAACAAGATCATCTTTCAAATCAAAGAACATAGTATTTAAAGGCCTAGTGGAGTCCAAATAAATCCATGTGGATGAGTTCAAAAGGACTAGTGGTTGACACTACGTTCTTTGATTTGAAAGATGATCTTGTTTGCTTTCCTAATTGATATGGACCATAAATTTTATCTTTTTCAAAAATTAATTTTGGCAAATCTTTTACTAAATCCTTTTTGATTAGTTTTGAGATTAAGTCCATACTAGCATGTCCTAGTCTACGATGTCATAGCCAACTTGTTTCATTTTTCTTTTCTTCATTAGTGATTAAGCATAATCCATTTTTCTTGGCTAAGTCATCAAGATCTTCCATATAAATATTTCCATGCATATATCCCATAAGTACAATGCTATTATTTTTAGAATTTGTGATTATGCACACTAAAGCTTCAAAGAAAACTTTAAGACCTTTATCGCAAAACTGACTGATACTAAGAATGTAGATGGAGTGATACGGATTTTACCTTTTCCAATGATGGTCCTTTTTCATTGTCTCCATAGGTTACCACTCCACCATCTTTAGATTCCAAGGTGACAAATTGCTCTATATCACCTATCGTGTGTTTTGAGCAGCCGCTATCTAGATACCAACGTCTATTCTTCTCATTTGCTGTAAGACACACCTGCAATCAAAATTAAGGATGCATTTTAGGTACCCAAACTATTTTGGATTCTTTAGGGTTAGTGTTTGATGTTCCTTTTGGAACCCAGATTTTTTTGTATTTTAGCTTGCTTTTTTCACTCAATGTGTTATAGCTGAATTTTCTGAAATTACATTCATATGCTTTGTGTCCTAATTTTAGGTAGTATTTTCATTTTTGGCTTTAACAATTATATTCTTTAAGTATTTTTGTTTTCTATTTGTTTTATATCCTAATTCTGCTTTATCATATACAGCTTTTTGACTATCAAAAATCATGTTTAGTTTGATTGAGCTAAGTGTAAATTTATCCACTAAGAATTTATATTTTTCTGCAACTTCTTTTTGTTTAATATTTTTGGTAATTAGATTTTTGATTTCATTAGTGAACTTCTGACTTAATGTTTCATAGTCGTTAGATAGTTTCAGCTTATCTTTCATAAGGGATTGATTTTCAAACTTTAAAACTTTATTTTTATAAATTAGTTTCTTGTGCTCTTCCATAAGATCTAAAAATGCATCATGTAATTCCTCTACTGTAAAATCACAATCAAGTTCAGCATCTACCTCATCTTCATTGGCTATATAGCAGATTTGAGCCATGATTTGCTGATCTTCCTCTTCTGAACTTGACTCCTCATTCACTCCATTCAGCCATGAGAACCTTTTTCTGGAGCTTCTTTGCCATCCATTTCAATTTTGGGCAATCTATCTTGAAATGCCCGGGCTTGTTACACTCATAGCAGATTGGCACTTCTTTTTTTTCTCTTTGTCGTTTCTCTTTTCTTTGCTTGAGCTGCCTTTGAAGAGGAGCTTCCTTTTGTGCAACTCCTCCCCTCTCATGAATTTTCTGAACTACCTCGCGAGCATTGCCATTTCCTCTTCGTCATATTCCTCCTCTTCATCAGAGTCCTCTGTTTCACTATCTTGTTTTGGAGTTGTGGATTTCAGGGCAATAGTTTTCTTTTTCTTGACCTCTTCTTTTGAATTTTGCTTCATGGTCAACTCATGGGTCATGAGTGATCCTAGAAGCTCTTCTAACTATAGCGTGTTAAGGTCCTTTGCCTCTTAAATTGCAGCTACTTTCGCCTTCCACACTCTTGGTAGAGATCTGAGAATTTTTTACACCAATTCAGAGTTAGTATAAGATTTGCCTAAACTTTTTAGTCCATTTATGATGTCTGTGAATCTAGTGAACATTTCATTTATGGAGTCAGTGAATTCCATTTTAAGCAGTTCATATTTATGTACTAACTTATTTATTTTAGACTCCTTAACTTGATTAGTCCCTTCATGTGTGACTTCTAGCCTATCCCAAATTTCTTTAGTTGAGGTACATGTGGATATTCTATTGAATTCATTTACATCTAGAGAGCAGTAAAGTATATTAATGATTTTAGCATTTAGTTGTGCTAGCCTCTTATCACTGTTATCCCAATCTATTTCAGGTTTAAGAATGATTGTGCCATCTATGCTAATTGTGGGTGTGTATGGTCATCTAGTTATGATACCCCACAAATCATAATCTAGAGTTTGAATAAATATTCTCATCCTAGCTTTTCAATATGTGTAGTTTGTGCCATTAAACAAGGAAGGTCTATTTATGAATTGCCCCTCGCTCATAAAACTTCCTACTTGGGCTGCCATGATGTTTTGCTCTTGATCGTGAGATCAACAAATACTATGAGAGCACCTGCTCTGATACCACTTGTTGCCCAAGGTGACAACCTAAGAGAGGGGTGAATTGGGTTTTTCTAAATTTTTAGTGTTTTAAAAACTTTCTTAGTTGAGTACGGTGGATGCTTTCTTAAATTACGTCAATGAATTAAACTATAGCAAAGATGAAAGATAATGCAAGAATAATCACAAGTGAAGCCACAACACAAACACCACGATGTATAGTGGTTCGGTGCATCCCAAAACACCTACGTCTACTTTCCAAGCGTCCTCTTGGAAATTTTACTATAATCCCTCAGATTATAATAGGATTGTTTTTCGGGCTCACAATCCAAAATCTTTACAATTGATTTTTTGGGCTCACAATAAACCTTAATGTTTGTTGGTTTTGCGGGCTCACCAATAACCTACAATGTTGGTTTTACGGGCTTACCAACAAACCTTACACCAAGATTAATAAGAAAAGAATGAGAGCTCCTAATAGAGCAAATAAAGTAACTATAAACTACAAAGAAGAGTTTAGAAAATGTTTATCGCTTTGGAGGAGCTATTCTCTTCTTTGTCAAGCTTGCTTCACTTCACAAGAGTTGGTGGAGCTATTGATGACTCTTTAAAACTGCTCAACCACTTTCTTTTGGCTCTTTAGATAAAGCAATTGAATGAGGCTTTCTTTTCTAGGTTTTCTCTTGAATGTGCTTCTTGATTTTCAAAAGATGCCTTCCTTTGATGAATAGTGCCACTTAAATACTTTTCCAACCCTCTAAAGAACACTTTCCTACCGTTGGAATGGAGAAAGTAGTCGGGACTTAAAAAACAATTCTGCAGAATTAGCCATTGGGTTGTCACCCGTACTGGGGTCGGTTCAAGTTTTTCTGGGGTCGGCTCCTGCTACAGTGGGGTCGGCCCCTGCTACAGTGGGGTCGGCCCCTGCTACAGTAGGGTCTGCCCTCTCAGAAAATTCAGAAGCTTATTTTTCTGACTTTTCAGGCTGAGTCGACTCATGCTTTCTTGGGGTCGACTCATATTTTTTGAGTTCTCAACCTGGGGTCGGCTCATGCTTTCTTGGGGTCGGCCCTCTCAGTAATTTTCAGAAAGCTATTTTTTCAGCGGCTGAATCTATTTTTTCAGTGGCTGAATCTGGGGTCGGCTAATGGTTTTCTTGGGTCGGCTCCACCTAGGGTCGTCTCAAGGAATCTTGAGGTCGGCCCCATTTACTGTTCATATGTGCCATATGTGCCAGAACGTGCCAAAATATGGCTGGGTCGACTCCATCTCTTTTGGGGTCGACTCCTACTCTATGCCAAATGTTCCAAAGGCGTGCCATTTCATTCCCAAACGTGCTAAATGTGATGGAGTCGACTCTAATCATGATTGTCTGCATCTTAGTGTTAGACTAGTACATAGGATCAATAAAACATATTTCAAGTAAATTAGAATATATGGCACATTAGAGTTTCATACCCTTAATAATAAAAATTACACTTTTGCCCTTTAGAGTATACTTTACTTGAAATTTTGTCGAAATGAATTTAAAAGCTTTCTATCATTCTTTACTACAAATTTTATCTCGTTGTTAATCTTTGAGAGTTGTTTTGACCGTATTTTCCTAATGTATCATGAATATATCGAGTTAATTTGCATTTCTAATTTGATATAGCCTCAATGATTGTGTTAATCATCAAAATGACATTATCATCCTCAGATTCCTCTATTTCTATGCATCCATTAAGTTTCTACCTCTTTAGAATGCATATATGAAGAATCAAATCAATCTTTAGGTGTTAACATCTCTCTTAAGAAAGTTAATCTTATAGATACTATGAAGTTAGGGCTAATACAATTTTATATCGAGTTTTGAGCCTCCGAAGAGTTGAGTTAAATTACAGTGCGCAACAAAAATGTGGTAGAATGTTAGATGATAGACTAAGTACCTTCATTGGTCAGTGCGAACACCCGAGCAGTCCCCTTCTGCCTTTGATCACCTGATCCAGTAGGTCGAGGGTCATTCTTCTTTTTCTGACAGTCACATATTATGTGCTCAGGCTGACCACAATAGAAACATTCTCCTATCTTTTTAAAACAAGACCTACTATGAGCCTTTCCACAGAAGGTACAGGCCCCAAATTTTTTCTTTTTGTTTGCATTGCCCCCAAAATCCCTTGGCCTGACATTCTGACTTTCAATCATCCTAGGTCTCTTTGGATCACCTCTTTCCTTCTTTGACCTCTTCAGATCTGCTTCTATCTTTAGTGCTCTCTCCAGGACTCATCCGTAGCTAGTAAAAATCAGGACTGACAATTGGGACCAAATTTCGTCCCTCAAGCCCTGCTCAAATCTGTTAGGCTTACTCTCTTCAGCCTTCATAAATTGAGGACAGAATCGACCTAATTCATTGAACTTGTTATATTCAATTACAGTTATATTATATGTCTATCTCAAAGATAAGAACTCATTTTTCTTAGTCCTTCTGACCGACCTGGGAAAGTACTGCTCATAGAATATTTTTTTGAATTCATCCTAAGTCAGATGATGGCTCAGCTCCTTCAAATGCAACAGCTGATGCAACAATAGATGCAACAACAGATGCAACAGCAGGTGCAGACAACTGCCCGATCTACACAGCTTATGGACTCCTACTATGAGCGGTTTCGGAGGCTGAATCCTTATATGTTTGATGGTAGAGCCAATCCATTGGTTGCTGGGATATGGATTCGGGGGATGGAAGAGATGTATAATGCTCTAAAGTTTTTTGAAGATGTCAAGGTTAGGCTGGTCGTTCCTATGTTAAGAATATGATAACCGCCACATTTTCAGGATAAACAGGAGAAGAGTTATAGGCAGTCGTAACTGCTTGGTGGCCGTCTCCCCCAGCAATCGGAGGCCACAAAAGCCTTAGAAACCCTCTCGAAAGCACTCCTACCACCCCTCACTCTCTCCTTCTATGATAGAAACCGGATTGGACGTAACGCCATCAAAGTGGGAGGCTACTGAGTACCGAAGAGAGCACCTCAACCCTTCATGGAGCTTGGTAACCTTTGATTTCTCCTTCCTTTCATCATTTATATACTGTGTAACTTAGATCTAGTATAGTTAAGAGATAATTAACAGAGAAAGAAAGAATAAAAACAAATAGAAGAGGAGGAAGAAGATGAAGAGGAGGGAAGGTGGAAAACCTACATGTGGTCGACTTTGATTATGACACCAGTTTGATCGGTCGATGATCATGGTCGATCCATACTGCTGACTTTCTTCTTCCACCGATCACTTTCTCCTCTGTCAATCAAACCCCAAAGATCCTAAACCCTTCCTCCTCATAATTTATTCTTTGTAGATCTAGCTTAGAGATTAAATCAAAATAGAAAGAAAGAAAATGAAGAAGAAAAATAGGAAGAAGAAGAAGAAGAAGAGAAAGAAGAAGAAAAAAAAAGAGAAAAGGCCTACCGATGAATGATCCGCAGCCGCCACCGTCGTCGTCGCGAGCGTCGGCCGTGGAGCTGGTCGCGGTCTTTGGCCATGGGTGCGAGCTGCGGGTGCCGGCCGCTACAGGCCTCGGTCGGAACCGTCACACTCCCTTACGCCAAGAGAGAGAGAGGGACAGAGAAAGGAGAAGAAATGAGGAAGAGAGAAGAACGAGAGAAGAAGAAAGAAAAAGAAAGAGGAAGAGGGAAGCTTCGGGAAGGACCAGAGGAGAAAAGAAAAAAAAGAGAAGGAAAGAAAAGAAAAAGAAAAGGAAGGAAAAGAAAAGAAAAGAAAGAAAAGGAAGGAAAAGAAAAGAAGAAAAGAAAAAAGAAAAGAAGAAAAGAAATAAAATATTGTGGGCCTGAGATGGGCCCGATTCCGGTGGTGGGTTTCAAACGAATTGGGCTTTAAAGGTCTGAGGCCGGGCTGGGCTCTGGTCTGAGCCTAGTATTCTTAAACCCAAAATTAACTGAACTTGAAGAGCACAAATTTTAATAGAAGTACTAAATTGAATATAGTTTGAGGCTAGATTTTCTTTAAATTAACTAGAACTAATAGGGTTTAATTATAATTAACTAATTATGTTACTGTGTCTGAACACAAGTGGGCCTAGTAATTGAATCAAGCCAAGGGTTTGATCCAGAATTTAGTTAAACTTTGGGCCTAAATGTAAATGGGCCTAAACCTGAACCAAAGAGCAATTGGGTCTAAACCAAAAGTTGGAATTGGCTCAGATCTGAACCAGAAGCTAGATCAAACTCAGAGGTTGAATTAGGTCTGATCTAGAAGGTGAATCAGACCTGAACCCATAATTAAATCAAATTTAAGCCACAAAATTGATTGGACCCAAACCAAAAATTGGGTCAGACCTGAACCAGAAAACTGATTAGACCCGAACCAGCAGGTGAACCAAACTTGAACCCGAAATTGAATTAGGTTATGGATCCGAAAATAAAATTGAGCTCTATAAATGGGTTGTCTAAGAAAAGTGTTCAAATAAATAGATATTGAACATGCAAGTAATATGTAATTTAATGATCTTGCTAGGTATTGGAGAATTGGCATCTAAGCCTAAGATTTGGTGAGCAAATTAAGGTAAGTGACCCTGACACAATCTTATTGTTTTCAAATGCTTGAAATTATTTGGATATGAAAATGTATATTATGTAAATTTCTCAAAATTTAGGATCAAGCATATGTTAGGAAATATTGCATGATTTTAAATAGATGACATTCATCATGATTATCATGCTATGTACATAAATTTATGATGATATAGAAGTTGCACAAAAAAAATAAAGATTGTAGCATGATCATGGATTTTTGCATATTATGATGCCACTATTCAATTTTTCAATGTACTTATGAAGTAAAGTTTATGAAAAGCATAATATGTTTTGTGAATTCTCAGATAGCTATGTATAATCCTGCCAGTGGATAATAGTAACTTAGCATATGACCTCCACAAGTGGGTAACAGTAACTCAGCATATGACCCTCACCAGTGGGTAATAGTAACTTGGCATACGACCTCCGCCAGTGGGTAATAGTAAGTTAGCATAGACCCTACCAACGGAGAATAATAGTTGGTTATGACCACCAGTGGGTAACAGTAACTCGGCATACGACACCCGCCAGTGGGTAATAGTAACTTGGCATACGACCCCCGCCAATAGGTAATAGTAACTTGGTATAGACCCTGCCAATGGAAAATAATAGTTGGTTATGATCCCTGCTAGTGGGTAATAGTAACTCGACATACGACCCCCAATAGTGGGTAATAGTAACTTGGTATAGACCCTGCCAACGAAGAATAATTGTTGGTAAAGGTCTTACCGTGGGAATAAGAGCGGCCATAGCTGCACTACCATCTGAGAGTATGGATTTCAAAGCATGGAATAAAGGCAAGTATGGATTTCAAAACATGAATAATAGCAAGAATGTTTTTATGATGTGTATTCATATTTATGAACTTGCATGATTGGACATCTACTGTTTTACGTATGGTTTGAATATATGTTATGTGGAATGATTATTTTGCTATAGTTGCTAATTTCTTAAATTAATGCATTGGCATTGTTGCCCAAGATAACAACCCAAGAGGGGGGATGAATTGGATTTTCTAAAATTTTAGGATTTATTTATAAATCAATAATTTGACCTAAGTGAAGTGTATATGTGCAGTGGAAGCAAACTTAGTTAAGCACGCTTAAATTACTTTTAAAGATCAAGCTAGAGCAATTATGCAATATAATAAAAGGAATAAGGCAAGAAGCACAAAATGAACACAATACAAACACAAGCAAGTATAGTGGTTCGATGCACCCTAAGGCACCTACGTCCACTTTCCAAGCGTCCCCTTGAAAATTTACTATAACACCTCGGATTACAGTTAGATTATTTTTGTGGGCTCATAATCCAAAAACTCTACAATTGGTTTTACGGGATCACCAATTAAACCTAACTGTTGGTTTTGCGGGCTCACCAACAACCTACACCATTGGTTTTACGGGATCACTAACAAACCTTACAAGGAATAAGAGATCAAAGGTTTAAAACAACTAAATGAGCAAATAAAATAAATATGTACTTAAAGAAGAGATAAAAAAAATAATTATCGCTTTGTAGATGCTCTTCTCTTCTTTGCCAAGATTGTTTCACTCCTTAAAGGGTTGGTAGAGTTCTTAAAGTCACTTAAAATCTGCTTAACCATCTTCTTTTAGATTTTGGAATGAAGCAATGACTCTTGAGTTTTCTTTTCTTCTTGAATAAACACTTGAATTTCACAAAAGATGTTTTTCCTGCTGAATAATGGCTCTTAAATACTTCTCCAATCCCCAAAAATTAGTTTTTGGCCGTTGGATTGAAAAAACTAGCCATTTGTAGCCGTTGGAGCCTTAAAATATACTTCTACAGAACTAGCCATTATGCTGTTAGTCGTGCTCGGGTCGACTCGGATTCTTCTGTGGTCGACTCGAGCTACAGTGCCAGTGTCTGGAGTCGACTCGAGCTTCCTTGGAGTCAACTCTGAAAGAAAATTCCAGAGAGCAGTTTTTTGTTGTTGCAAGCTAGGGTCGACCCAAATTTTTCTGGGGTCGACTCGAGCTTGGCTGGGGTTGACTCTGATCGGAAATTCAGAGAGCAATTTTTCTAATATTTCAAGCTGGGGTCGACTCGAGCTTTGTTGGGGTCGACTAGGGCATGGATGGGGTCGACTCAGATTTACTTGGGGTCGACTCTGATAGGAAATCTAGAGAGCAAATTTTTAATGATAACTTGTTAGGGTCAACTCGAGCTACAGTGCCATGTTTGATGATATTGCAAGTAATTTAGGATGATTGGCTCATAAAAGTTTCAACTCTTTGACTACCAAAAAGACAGAATTGTATTTTAATAAGGAAACTTCACTCTTAACTTTGTCAAACTAAAATTTAGGTTTTTTCTCAAGTTCTTCTATTAAATTTGTTTTTAGATGAGTTCTTAAGAGTTGTTTTAATCGTATATGAAGAATGTATCGAGAATGTATCGAAAATGTAGAGCATATCAAGAATGTATCGAGAATATATCGCTTCTTTTTTCTTTAAGTGTTTATGTACTCGATCAATTAAGTTATTGGCATTAGTGCATCCATATAACCTCAATGGCTTTGTAAACATGAAAGTAACACTAGGATTCTCAATCTCTTCCTTTTTAATGCTTATAAAACATTAAGTATAATCAAATTGACATTCATATGAAAAATTAGGTTTAACATTCATAAAGTGCTTTTGGTTCAAAGAGTTTCAAAATAGTCCTATTTAGAGTATGTATCAATGAACCAAGAACTCCCCTTATCTTATCCAAATAGATGCCAAATGAATTTTAGCTTTGCTCCCCTTTACCCTTGTATTTCATTAAGTTAAAATTTTCAAAAATTTGTGTCAAAGCAAAAGTTTTAAGTTATGTATCGAGGCAAGAAAAATTTCTATGATTGTGTTCCAAATGCTTATATGTTACGCCTTCTTATATATCTAGACTTATGTATTCAGATTTTCATTTTGTCAAAATTTAGATTTTTATTTTGTCAAAAGGTCTCCCCCTTAAGTATATAATGTATGCGACTTAGTTTAAGGGTTAATGCTTATATTTTCTCCTTTTCAATCTTTCTTATAGGATTTCTCTCTTATATTTTTCTTCCCCTTTTTGTCATCATCAAAAGGAATGAATAACAAGGAAATGAATAGAATTGTAATGACAATCACAAAGATCATAACTCAAAAGAAGATATTATATTTCAATCACTACGCCAAAAAGTACAATGTTCTAGAAATGCAAAGTACCACAAAAGATAATATTGTTTTCAATCACTTTAAAGTAGTTCATCAACAAAAGACAAAATACATATAAGAACCAGAGAAACTCTAGGCACTAATCTAGATGTACTCCTGTAGTACTATCATTAAGCCTAGATGGATCTAATGGCTGCGATCGAGCTCTAGATCTTCTAGTATAGGTGGCAAGGGGAGGTATGGTCTGATGAGAGTGAGATAGTCTGTGAGCCCTATGGACTGATTGGCTCTGTGCTGAGACCTCAGAATCAACTGCTCGAGATGCGATAGGACCATGTAGCTCTCGTTCAATAGTAGTCATCCGATCTGAGAGACTCATCACTTGTGTGGATACTCCCCTGAGATACTATCTAGCTGACTCGTCAGCCTATTTGAAAGGCTCATCACCTAAGTCGATACCATATCAGCTATCCTACTCATCTGCTTATCTGTGAAACTAGTAGGTGCCGATGATGAGGATCCTGCCTCTGTATGTGAAGATGGATGCTCGGCAGGTATCTCAGGCTTTGGGACAAAATCTCCGGACTCTGGTAAATCAGTTTTAGCTATCTGTCTCTCTGGCTCTGGCCCTGCAGCTCTGCGTACCTAATGATCCTCCAACTTCTGGTACCCCATATGATGAAGTGATCGTGCGTTGTAGGTGTCAGTGTGCGGCAGTGCTCTGGAGATCTCTCCCTCTAGACAAACCTGATACTCTTTAAAAATCAAGGTAAGTACCATACCGTAGGATAAAGATGCCTTTGCCCTGGACATAGCCTCATGTATCTGTCTCATCATCATCACCGAGGGATTTAGGGGGATACCCTGAATGACATACTCCATAATTGCTAACTCTCACTTAAATACATAGTCAAATCTCCCACTTTTCAAAAATAACATCCATCCTATGAAACTATGAATCAACCTCATCTCCGCTGATAGTGAGCTAGCAATCAGATCATCGAAGTACTTTAGCTCATCTCTCTCCAAGACCATTTGCAGGGCTTTCTCCCTATCTTCTAGTTTGGCGGGTATAGAACCCTCATAGGGTAGATGTAGCAAGTGACCAAGACTCCGCTCAGTAAGAACAATCCGGATTCCATGGACCTTAGACTCAAGCCCTCTCGAACCAACCCGTAGTGATGCATAGACCTCATGAACTAATTAGGGGTAGGTCGGTACATCCAAAGAACTGTAATAACCCCAATTTTTTTTTTTATATAAAGAAGGATAAAATAGTCTTTAGAAATTGATATAAAGGGTAAAATTGGAAGAAATCAAAAGATAATGGCATAATTGTAGATACATTGAAGTGGCAAGGGCAAAATGGGGATTTAGTTTTGTTTGATGTGACTTAATTCATGGGTTTGGCTGTGTCGGTGGATTGAAATAGAGAAGGAGGGGGGAAGTCTCAGGCGGTGACAGAGAGAAAAAAAAGAAAAAGAAGAGAAGGGAAGGGGGAAGTCTCAGAGAGAAGGAGGAGAAGAAGAGAAGGAAAAAAGAGAGAAAAAGAGAAGAAAAGAGAGAAGAAGAGGAGAGGGAAAGTTCGAAAGAAAAAGAAGAGAAGAGAAGGGGGGATCCCGGTTGTGTGCCGGCTGAAATAAAAAGAGAAGTGTCGGTCTCCTTTTCCTCGGTCCAAGGATCTAATCCTTCGAAGAGTAAGAGGTAAATACCCATCCCTACCTAGTTTTTTTTATAAAATTAGGTTATACAATGGGTGGATGTAATCTAGAGGGGTCGGATAAGGATTGTAGAGGTGGTTAAAAGAGGAAGAATCGGATTTCGACAAGTTTTTCCGGCACTGCGGAAAAACTGTGTCGAAGTCCCAACTTTGGTGAATTATTTCGGGATCAATCGACCTTCGATGGTGATGCATGTTACCTCTCTGGAAATTCCTATAAGTGTAGAATATTAGGCATAAATTTCATAAAATTTGAAGTTTGGAAAGTAGATCAAAATCGGGATGAAGTAACCCACTGTCAGTCCAGATTACTGTTCATACGAGGTGAAGAAGGTGAAAAAAATGATGTTGGGTCGACTCAAAGTAAGCCGGAGTCGACTCAGGGCTGAGTGAGATCGATCCAAGTCTGGTAGGGTCGACTCTCTCAGAAAATTCCAGAGAATGAGAATTTTTTTGGCTCGATGCTTGGGGTCGACTTAGGGTAAGCTGGGGTCGACCCAAACGGGAGTCAACCCTCAAAGTTGGGGTCGACCCAAAGTTTAGTAAAATTTTGGATTAGAAGGGATTTGATCCTTTCGCACACCTTGACCCTATAGTATTGGTACAAGGTGTGTGTGGGATACTCTTGCATCATAATACATATAAAGGAAAGATTAATTGATAGGAAAAAGAGA
>JAOXJJ010000725.1:15738239-15775650 GCA_025769935.1 Phoenix roebelenii | reverse complement strand
CCCACCCGCGTAGCATCCCTCACTGGACTCCTCTTCTACCAGAAAATATTCAATGCAGGTCGCAAGTTTCCGCATGCCCTTTCCAACCCGTGGGAAACCCCACTAGATCATCTACGTGTGAGTACGTTACCCCAACGCCACCTCAATACTGATGGAAAGAAAGCATATCCACATAGAGCCATCCAGGCATGGAGCATACGATCCTCTGATTTAATTGACACCCGCGCGTTTCGAACTTGGACAGCTCGGATGGAGTCCAAGCCCCCTTACAACCAGGCTACCACCTTGGTGGCACCATTTGTAACTTCATGGACTTTCAAGCCACCAACCGATTCATCTAATAAACGGTATTAAAAATTGGATATAAACTTAATCCACACCTAAAAACAAAGAAAAAACAAAAGGTTATAACACCATTATTATTTTTTAATTGTTGTCATACTTTTGTATACTCTACTTTCCTCAACAAAAAAAAAATACACTCTACTCTTCTTGACTTGTAAAAGCCTTTTCTTTTTTGAAGGCTCCCAAAAACCTAGTAATAATAGTCGTGGTTGTTTGTCATCTAATTGCTGTTATATTTAGCTTATGGTACATTGTTATGGCTCAAAATAAATGCTTTCATCTTTTTTGGTTACAAAATGCTTTCCTCCGTTAGCATGGACTTCGTTAACTAAGAGCTTTTGATTTTCTAGGATGTGGTTGTCTTAGGTTAGAGTATTTGTTCTATGAGAATTGCTTCTTCTGTATTATAAAAAAAAATAGTCTTGCCGATTGTTTAGGGTGGCATCCAAACATTTCATGTAGAAAGTAAAAGTAGTATATAGTGACTATATATTAATAAGACCTAAATAATTTACATTTTTGCAATTTTCCTATTATGCTTATTGTCCTTAAACTAGCTAATTGAAATATTTTCCCAGGGACTCATGGGATCATAATTTTAATCACAAGTTTTGTCATAATTTTAAAGTGGGAGGGATCATAGATTCATCTTTTCAAACTATAATATCTCTTATTATTTTGCCATATTGATTGTTTAAACATAGTCATAATAATATTCATCGTTACAAAATACTAAAAGGAAAATCTAACTTACTATTATCTACAGTTCTGCATCATTGCAATATTTTTCAAGGAAAAAATGCTAGAAACCACCATACAAGTATTATAACTTTTTAAATTTTTTGTCATATTTTAATGTTAACAATCTTCATGATTTATTGATCTTTTGACCTTTATATGTAAAAAGAAATGATGTGCTTCAAAACTTGTCTTACATGCAAAATTTTTCCTATCTTGATCAAGACTTTGGTTTCTGATACTCATTGATATAATATAATTGTTGAGTCTAACTATTTTAGTTGGTGTAAACTAAAATTTATCAAGAGCTGATGATATTAATATATTGGCCATATTTTTCTAATTATATTTTCTTTCTCAATTTATTTTTGCTTGATAAACATTTTTATCAAATTCTTGAAATGATTTAATATTTAATCAATCAAAAATCTCAATTCTACACACACATACACACATATTTTGAAGCCTTAAGAAATCAGCATTTTTTTTTCCGAATGACATTCTTTTGAGAATCAAGAAGCCGAAAAATATGTAGCCCAGGTGATTCACTACCTCTCTCGCTAAAATGGGATGAATCTCCACATTTGGTTTCCGTCCATTCTGCCCAAGTGGCTCCCACCCGCGGTCATCTAACTGGTAACCCCATCAAATCAGAACGTTTGACGTCCAATCTAGTTCTTCCAGCCCGTATATCTCTGCTTTTCTTAGTCAACCTTCCATCGACCTAGTTGAACCAATCATCGGACACTGCTTGGGTACTTTCCCTTGTAGGCAAACCTTTCCTTGTAGCCAAATATGAAGGCTGCTTTAGTGACTAGTTAAGTCATCAATCTCCACTTTTCTTGACCTAGAAGTCGGAAAGGAGAGAATTAAACTCCAATTCTGTATGTAACAATATGATCTTATCCAAGAAGCTTAATTGAAAGGTATTACTTGGATTTCTTGGTTTTGCATAAGTACTTAAGATTTTATTAAAAATTGATGTGAGATCAAATATTAAGTCGCACAATTTCTCGCATACTCTCATTGTTTAAGCACTGGGGTTCATCCACATCCTTTCAAATCCAATCACAAGTATTAGGATTAGCCAATGGTCAACCCTAATAAGCCCATGTTGTAATAGGCTCTAACACCATTTTAACAATTCAGAACCTTACCCAAAAATGTTAGATGCCCTAGATAAATACTTATTCTACAGTGGCCCTAATCTGCATAGATTATGAGCCAAGTTTGATAACTGAGAACCTCACCTAAAAAAGCTAGATATCATATATAAATACTCAAGATTTTTCCAAGTGGTATCATCATCAAGATAAGGATCCAAATCCAATCGATTTCAATTATAAACATCGAGATCTCATGTTATCCCTTAGTCTATATGGACTATGAGTTGGATCTACTCTGATATCATTTATAACGATCAAAATCTCATACAACAAGCTAATCAAAAAATACTATTTGAATTTATTGATTCTATATAAGTAGCCAAAGTCTTTCTAGTATATAATTAATATAGACTGATTAAACATATGCGTGCACAGTTGCTCAATGTATATCATATATATCCATTAAAATCTCAAAAAAAATTATTTCCAAAACTTTCCCACCCCTGATCTTCATGTCCTTTTGCTCATCCATGGAAAAACATCAATATCTAAGTTTCCCTAACATACATTATAGATATTTTGGTTTCCCTATATAAATTATAGATATTTTAGTATTCAAAAGATTTTGCTTACAACAGGGTATTTAACTATGATGAGTCAATTAGTCAAGGTCACACCACCGCTTCCAAATAAGGTTGCAAAGGAGTTGGGTTGACCCGTGACCCGACCCGACCCATTTTAGAGGACCCCATAGTGCCGGTCGGGTTCTAAAATTGGATATGTTTCATTTTTAAGTGAAGTCTGGGTATACTAAATTCAGACCCGATTCGACCTATTTGAATTTTGGTTGTTAATAACTTTATTGCTGCTTGTTAATAATCTCAATGTAATATCACTCTACCGCCACTTGCACCGAAGAGTCTTAAGATATAAGCAATGAATGGATGTGCGCAACGGTATCATTTTGCTTTTGCCTGAATTTTATCAAAAACAAAATTCATTAATACATTGCAGATTAACAGTTTAAACCTTTTAAAAGGTTACCAACAAAAGAAAAAGACACAAAGAGATTCAAAGGTAGCCAATTTTGAAATAGTTGCGTACAATAATTTGATAAACCAAGATCCTTGAGGGAGATCTTAGCTTTCTAATTGGACGTCATTGGTTTTCCAAAGAGTAACAAGGAGAGGTGATCTAACTCTGCCATCATTAAGAGAATTTGTATATGTCGCTAGTGAGAAGCTTTAGAATGGAGTTGGATCCCTTTGAGACTATATCTATGGTAGTTTGCGGCCAAGAATTTGAGAGGAGGGTAACTAGTTGAGTTTGTTCTGATTAAGCTTGAAACGTCGCTGGTTCTCCGAGTTTGAACTGCCAATTTTTCATGCTAACATTGTATCGTCAACGCCTAGACAACTAGGACATATAGAACATCTGAGCTATTGGTTCTAAAATGAAAAATACAGTTTTCGCTGTGATGATTTGTTTATTCTATAATATATAATTTATTTTTCTACTTTATAATTACTGCAGTGGCTTCTGATGTTATGATCTGAATTGGATCCGACCCGGGCTTGCATTTTTTTGGGTTGAGATCCGAATAACTTGTTGGGTCATAAATTTTAGCAATGAACTCGATCCAACCCAATTTTTTATTGGATTAGGTCTGAATTCAATATTAAAATGCGAACAAAGAATTAGATTAGGTTGGGATCATCCATGGCTCAGTCCCATCCAACCTATTTGCACCTCTACTTCCAAAGCCCGACTAAACGCTGCTTCCTGTCAACAAGGCAACCGTTAACGTCCATAATGTTTGGCGATGATCTTAAAAGAAGTATCCAGAAAAAGAATCGGGTAAAGAAGGGAAGGGCATTGTACCCCCCCAAAAAAAAAAAGCTCCCGTTTACTGCCACCCTCGTTACATCATACTCTACGCGCTCCCCTCCTCTTCCCCTTTCACTTCTCTCAGCCCCCAAAACCATCCTAAAAACTCCTCCCAGAACCCTCTCCCTCTCCGTCCTGTTCGTCGTTTCTCGTCGGTAGAACCAAAAAAAACCCAACGTTTGCGCAAGAAAGGAACGAAAGCCTAAGAACCCTAGCTATCCGATGATACCCCAGCAGACCCCGCCGGAATCCGAACGCCAGGCCCCGGCCACTCCGCCCGCTGCGGCCGCGCAGACCATCCAGCCCTCCTCGCCACGCTTCTTCTTCTCCTCCGCCTCCACGGCCAGCCCCTCCGCCGGGTCCCACCGGCGGATCGCGATCGCCGTCGACCTCTCCGATGAGAGCGCCTACGCCGTGAAGTGGGCTGTCCAGAACTACCTCCGCCCTGGGGATGCCGTCATCCTCCTTCACGTCCGCCCCACCAGCGTCCTCTACGGCGCCGACTGGGGCTCCATCGACCTCTCGGTGTCGGCCGTGGCGGCGGAGGCGGAGGAGGCCGACTCCGAGTTGTCGCAGCAGAAACTGGAGGACGACTTCGACGCCTTCACGACCACCAAGGCGCAGGACCTCGCCCAGCCGCTCGTGGAGGCGCAGATCCCCTTCAAGATTCACATCGTCAAGGACCACGACATGAAAGAGAGGCTCTGCCTCGAGGTGGAGAGGCTTGGGCTCAGCGCCGTCATCATGGGGAGCCGGGGGTTCGGTGCCTCCCGGAGGACAAGCAAGGGGAGGCTCGGGAGCGTCAGCGACTACTGTGTCCACCACTGCGTTTGCCCTGTGGTGGTCGTCCGGTACCCTGACGAGGGGGCCGGGGCCGGAGCTGGGGCAGGGAGCGTCGGCGATGGTGGTAATGCGGTGGTGGCGAAGGGGCTCGTGGGGAAGGAGGTGGAGTTGCACCCAGTGCCAGAGGAGGAGCAGGAGTACCACGATGCCTCCGATGAGCAGAAAGGTTCGGACTTATACTATCAGTACATGTGCTATTTTCTTTCTTGTATGGATGTGATCTTTAATGTTGATTTTGAGCAGTAGCTGATAGAAACAATATTGACTTTGATCGTTTTTCATTTTTCTGGACTGAAGATGCTCTAACTCGTGGCAGATTTTAGTTCCTTGTTCTTGCTTTGTTGTATGCTATGCTGCTTCTGTTGCGTAGGAAAAAGAATAGAGGTTGGCAGGACTTGCTCCAGCGTTGACTTATATAAATAGTCAGCTCGCCAGACCTTAGTCAGCTCTTCATTATATTTTGGTTTAATGGACGGGGAAGGAGCTGAAAGGGAAACAGATTTTGGTTTAGGGTGTGGCAGTGGACTATAATGCTTTCTGGTTACGGATGAGACTGTCTTACTGTATTAAATAGTTTGATCTGTGGCTAGATTACTGTTTTTTCCCCTGCTGTCTGTGATTTTATGTGAGCTGACTAGCTGCTGCATTACTTCGAGGTCATAATTTTCCTTTCTCCATGGGATTTCTGGATATCAAATTACAAAGTCCCCCTTATCATCTGCTTCCTTTCAGTTCAGAGATACTGCGGTTTCTTGTAACTATTTTATAAATAACAAGTATATTCCATCTCTGGTGGTTTGTCTGCTCTGTAATTTGAAGTATAATCCACTGGACTTCAAAAACTTCTTTACATTACTAGCAGACAGTCTGTTGCTAACTTGTTCGTGAATTGCTAATATTTTCCATTCGCAAGCAACTTAGGGGCTCCATTGATTTGCAAAGAATTGTTCTAGAACTCAATCTCATTGTTCTTAGTAGTGGATGGTATACTCAAATCATTGATTTTGCATGCGTAAGTTTTATAAGGGTATTATTTATGTCTCCACTTCTCATATTTTATGGTGATGATGCATCACTTTGTATATATTGTAAGTTTCATGTTTTCACCTGTCCTGCTCATTGTCAATATTTAATAATGTGTCGCTTGAGCCCTTTGAGTTCTTTATTTGTATAGTAATGTTTTTCCTTCCACTCTTATAATAAATTTTCTAAACTTCCATGATGGTAGATAAGGATCTGGTTACCTACAAAAATTTTGCCATGTGTATATGTTTAACAATCAAAACTACCATTGCAGATAAATCCAAGTAACACTTGTTGGCCATATTTTTAATTAATATTTTGGGACTTCAATTTTAATATATGTATGTATGTATGTATGTATAAGTTAATACTTTAAAGAGATCACAAATGCAATGTGCTATGTAGCATAAAATGAATACGAATTGATTAGCATTCCATTGTCATAAGTTTTTTATAATATTTCAATGCTTTATTTATGAGTAAAATAGTTTCTGTTATATGTTCATGACCGGAAAACAAGGATCCATAAAAAGGATTTAGGTTTAACTTGTGCTGCCTATGCTAGTCATAGTTTGGCATGGTTAGGTACCATACCATGCAGTGCTTGTACTATATTATTTATTATGATATATAATGAACTATTTAATAATGTTGAGGTTGCATAACGGTATCATTGTCTACAACCATACAACAAATTTACAAAATATAAAAATATATACATAGTGGATAGTACTTCAATTCTTAGATGGGTTATTTTTCCCTAAGTGAATGGACAACCACCTTAGAGGATGTTTGGTATGGGGTGATCATCCCAAGATCAAGGATGATGTGGGTGGAGGCGACGAGATCGCCATGTTTGATTGCACAATGATGATCTTACGTAGTAATGATCACAAATCACCTCCATTCCTCAAATCACTGTCCAACCTAGAGATGGAAATCTATTCTTATTGTTGGATATCCAAAATCATCCTAAGACAGTGATCTTGGGTTAAAATTTGGAGACAAAGATATCCCATAGTCAAGCAAAAAAATTGGTATATTAATATAAATAATATATTGTATCAATATTATATTATATTATATTGATAGTACATATATTGTATTTATGATATATATTATGTTATAATATATTAGGAATCATATTATCATTCAATTATAATTTTAAATTATAATAGAAATATATTATTATACTTTATATTTATATTATGAAATTATTTAATATATTACTTCTATTTGTCTTATTTTTCTAATTAAAATAAATACCGGTATTAAAATAAAAACATATTATAAGTATAAATGAAAATATTAATTCTATAATAACAATTAATATATTTTTATTGGATTAATAGTTTATAGAATTAATAAATATATTAATAATTTATCATTATATATTATATAATTAATAAATATAAATTATGGAATATATTAGGGGTAGTTTTGGTATTATATGGTTAGTGATCTTGGATTTTTCTGGAATACCAAACAAATTACTCGTGGATACTCAGGGATCTTTAATCACTGGAACATAGCATACCAAATGCTGTGATTTTTGATCATCGGAGATCAAATTACCCCGAGATAAAGATCACTAGTGATCAAAGATCATCTTGGTGATCCCATTTGGGTCACCAAATGCCACCTTAGAGAATTCAGTTGGGGGGAAATACTTGAGCAAGGAGGATTGAGGAGAAGGCTTGGTGCTAAGTCCGATAGTTAGCTTATGAAAGCGGATAGAGAGTGATCATGTATCCTTCAAATTAGCTGTATGTGAGAAGACTGATTTAGTCATATTTTGTGTTGGAAATTGTGAATTGAACGCAGTGTTTTAAGGATTGCTTTGGTCACCTAGGTAGCTGCCTAGGCTTTTGCCTTGTTGTTTCTACATTATGTTCGAGCACTATGGATAAGAGTGATTTTTGGATTGGTATATGATGTTGCACTAAGGTTATGCTTCAAATTTTGGATCAGAATATCTTTTCTGATGTCGCTGTAAATTTATCATTTAGATGTATTATCTTAGGCTTTCTTACTCTTTGGGCAATATCCTGCAGTCTGTGAAAACATCAATCAAATTGGATCTTAACATGGGGATTGATTTCGATTGGAATGGTATTTTGTGTTTGGGATTATGGACACGAAATTTTGCTAATGACTAGAGCCCTTAATGCAATATCCTCCAGCAACTATTTTGCCTCAAACTGCTAGATTATTATGCCATTGATGACAGATACATCATCATCCAAGCTTTTTAAAAGCATTTTGTTGACATGCGAATATTGACACATGTAGATGTCCTCCATTTTTCTCATGAGATTAATTTGACCCATGTTGCATTAACTTTAATCATTTTTCCTTTTAGGTATCTCCAGTCAAAACAATGATAATGTTTTGATCAATTACTGTAACCCTAACCCTTCTAATGACCAATGAGTTCCTTCTCTACAGAATCTTGTAACCCTTCTAATGCTTAAGTAATATTTTTGATGGCTTTTGTTCCTTTGGATTTTCTGGAAAACAACTAAGTTGTTGTTTGTTTTAATTTAGATTTCTATAAATCCGGCAAAGTAGATTAAGCCTCTTAGATGGGGCTACACATCTTATGTGCCTTAAGATGAAACCATATAAGATACTTATTCTCACCCTGGATCAGACAAGTCTCAGAAACTAGAAAGTACAAGGAGTCAGGCTTAATATGCTCAGTTAAGTGGGATTGTTCTTGTTGGCTGCTAGTAAAGGGCCTTAAAGTTCTAGTAGGCAAGATTATTGACCACTCAAATTGAAATAAGTCATCCAAGTGCTCAGTTAGTCCCTCACCTTGAGTTCACTAAGTGAACCAATTTCAATATTTTGTCTTTGGAGCACCCAACATGCTCCTTGTGTTAGTTTCCCCACAAGCATAGCCAACTTTCATGTTTCAACCCATTGTTATTTAGCCCTATCGGGGGCTTTAATTACATCTTGAATAATGTCATGGAATTAAATAGTTTCACTTTGACGGGCTTGTTTGATTAGTATTAGAACATATCCTTGGCAATCTTAAATCAAAGACAATTTCAAGTCGTTGGATTTTCTAATTGCCAATTCCACTATAAAACAAATCTTATAATCTGAAATGGGTCTAATTTATGTATCTTGCAAGACAAAGCCCTTGGAGTTGGAATTTGATACATTTGCATGGGTTGAAAGGTTGATTGCTATCCATTTTCTTGATGTTTGGTTTGGGACCAGTTTGAAATTTCATAGATATCCTGGATATGTCTTCGAACTTAACATGTGTGGCACAGCCTAGTTGAGTTTCTTTTTTGGATTTGAGGTGGAGGATTAGTAGTATAACCCCCAAGTTGTCAAAGGCTCAAGGCTCAATAAAGCACCAAGGTCCTTAGAGCCTAGCTGCAAGGCTCTAAGCAAGGCATGCACCTTGATGAAGTGAGGCACAAAAATATAAATATAGATATAATAATGTGAATATATGATTCTAAATATTTTAACAATGGAGTATCAATTTATGAACACAAATACAACTAAAAAAGCATTAGAATTCAGATTTAAATACATATAAGGGACATGGCATGCCAAATATCAAAAAATGATGGATAGAGAAGAAGAAGAAGAAGAAAACAAGGATGTTGTCTTGTGTCCTCTCTTATGTTTCTGATGGACAGGAAAATAGCTGCAACTGCAGCTGAACAAGAAGAAGAAGAGGAGGAAGTGAAAGAGGAAGAGCAGCAGCAAGGAGGAGAAACTTTGGGTGGGGCCCTAGATCTGCCCGTTTCTCTTGATTTGTCCATTGGAGCCCTAGATTTACCTTTTCCCCCTTTTATCTGCCTATCTTTGGTTGAGATGCATCTCTCTTTTAACCCCAAAGCCCCAAAGTCTTGATCAAACCCTGACTAATTGGTGGCTGAGATAAAACACAGCAAAGTCATATTTTTCTGCGCTTGAGAGATTTGTTTTTAGGTGTGAAAAGGGGTGCCTTTTTAGTGCCTAAGGGACTCTGCCTTGGGGCAGATGAGGCGCTGGGGTTGCACCTTGCTGCACCTTGTGCCTTAGGCACATTTTTGACAACACTAATAACCCTGTATCTCTTTATCGCTGTTTTGGAGAAAAGCCCCCAAAATCCCCCGATAGTGCCTTCTCTAAATTTGAGGATAAAAGGAGGTGCTTTGTTGCATGCGGCTCTGCTCTCATGCCATGTTGCAATCACATTTTAACTTCCATGTCACTTGTTGTTTTTCACTTTTTCTGGGTTAGTAAGTGGGCTACTCTAGGCTTAACTCATGTTAGTCTAAATGGATTGGCCTACCACTCTCTTTCTCGTCCTTCTGACTGGCACCATAAAGTGTCTTGCCTGGGCCCCAAAAGAGATAAGGTGGCCAATGGCATGCAGCCTTATTATGTTGCGGTAACTGCACGCTAGTTCTGCATTCCCTTGTTTTATTCATGGCTTAGTTGGGCTAGTCCAGATTTCAGTTGAGTTCATCCAACTTGAATTGGTCTTGTCATTCTAAACTTGGGAAACAATCTAGATCATGTCCAACATGTTTAGATTGAGTGTTGGTAGTCTTTAGTTGGCTTAGGTCTAGCAAAGCTCCATATAGATGCAGTTTATGCTAGTTAAAACCAATGTCTTAAAACACCCAATTCAAAACCCAGAATCCAAATCCTCGAAATCAAGATCTAATAAAGGGTAACTGAGTTGCTAATCTTCTCGCTAATAAAATTAGGAGTTGATCAGAATGACAAGTTAACCAAAACATCCATCTGAAAGTACATAGCTTTTGTAAACTCGAACCATGACCAGCCTTCAAGTTTCTCTATGTTGATCAACATTAAGAGGCATCAAAACTTAGTTAAGTCTCTGATTGATGTATACTCCATTGTAGGATATATTTGTTCTTTGGTATTAAAACATGTGCTTTCGTACTAAAAGAGAAAAAAATGAAAAGAATACATGTGATCCGGTAAAGATCATATGAAAGAATTTGCGGGAGCAATTTGGGGAGGTTCAACTGTGACTTGTGACAATGTATTTGAATTTCTTTGAATCAAGTTGTCGTACCCTTGGCATTCTTGAACCGATACCACACAACTATAGGCAGACATAAGGTCTGCAAGGTGCATTATTGTTATTATTATTTTGGTATGGGTACTACTATGGTTTGTCGAACTGGACCGTACCGGCCGGTACAGACCGGTCCAGCCTGGAACCGGTACCCGGACAGCATAGAAACCGGTTCAGCTATTTCGGGGCCGATCTCGATCAGTACTGATCGTGTACTGGTGCAAACTGGCGGTGTACCGGTTGCTATCGGTGCGAACCGGCCTGGTACTTTTTTTTTCTTCGATGGGAAAGCGTGTGGCCGAAAATGGCCACGCACTCCTCGGTTTCGGCCACGCGTTCCTCAAGCAGAGCACCCTGCGTGCGGGGCAGAGCGCTCTCACACGATTCCCCACCCTATGCGGTTTCGCGCGCTGGGGAATCAAGTCCGCGCACGATTCTCTGTGCTGGGGAACCATTCTCCGCACTGGGAATCGTCGCAGGCGATTCCCCTGCTCGCGCGGGGTCATTAATGCCACAGAGTGGCATTTAATGCCATTGTGGCATTTATCCACGTGCGCGATCCCCGGCCTGCGCACTAGGGAACCGCACGCTGTGAACCGCCGCGCGGGCGATTTCCCCTCCGACGCGGGGTGGCGCGCTCGCCCGCCCATGCGGGCTCATTAATGCCACTCTATGGCATTTATCCCGCGTGAGGACGAGAACCCCCCCCAAAAAAGGCCTACCGGTTTATATCGGACCAGTTCCGATATGAACCGAACCGTACCGGTCCGGTAGGCGATCGGTACACCCACCGGTACCGGTACCGGTACCGCAGACCTTGGGTACTACTGGTACTTAAGATCAGTGCATGGCATACTTTGGTTTGTAGCAGGTACTTAATTTGTTGGACATAGCCTTTTTTCTAAATGGTAAGGTTGAAAAAGCCCAATAAAATTGAAATCTCAAGTTAAAATAATAATCGACGGTCTATGTTTGATTGCATTGAAATTCATGGAAAAGGAAAGTTACACTTTTCATGGTAAAGGAAAATTTTTCCAACAACCTAGAAATAAGCTTTCCATGTTAATTTTCTACAAGAACAAACATAGAACTAATTTTTCCCAAAAAGAAGTTTTCCAGCAGGTTTTTTTTGGCATCTGAATATACCTAAAGTTAAGAAACAATCAAATAGTTCGGCCAAGATACTTATGATCATGCAACAAGGGAAGTTGTTGAGCTTTGGAAGGTCAAGGGGGAGAATTATGTTATCTAGGTTCATTAAAGTGTTATAGAATATGCACATGCTCTTATTATGAATTTAAATAACTCTGCCAGGAAAAAGGAGTTGTTCTTGCAATTTACTCCACTAGATGAAACCAAAATTTCTTTATAGAATTATCGATGACAAAATAGAAAGTTAAAAATAAAAAATTAATTTTTTTGATTATTTATCATAGTTTGTTTCCACAATTCGGTATTTCATGTAAAGATCTATTGTGGCTAAATATTTCAAGCGTTTAAATATAACTTAGAGATATGGTTGAAATTTTAACCCATTCCCATTTTTTTGGTGTTGGAACATCATATGCAGGTTCACGAAGATCTTATAGATTTCTTGAGCTGAATTCTTGAGTCTTGATTTACTGTGCTTGCTCAGAGTTGACCAGTTTTGATCAACTCAATGACTTTTGGTCTTCAGCAGCTGTGGCCAAAATTTTAGGAGTCAAAACTAGCAACCATCTTTTTCTTTGCATCTGCATGAGTTGCCTGTGAAGAGTTATTCTGGACTTTGACTCTGCATTCTCCAACCTTGTACCTCCATGTGCCTTTTTAGAGGATCATCTAATTGTAATATACACTATTTTTGTTGAGTTAGTGAAAGTAATCAAGAAAACATGATTAGTTCTGTCCTATTTGACATGCATCATTTTAAGTATATGAACACTCCGTTCAATAATTTTACATGTTTTGCTAAAAAAAGGATAAATTCTTACTGGCTAATAATTAAATTTAGCAAATCAATTTCCAAATCTTCTGTTATACTTGCTGTGTAGCTAGGAGCATGTTGAGACCGGTTTCCATTTCTTTGACTGTGAGCTCTTGCCGAGAAATGCACTTTGCTGCTTGTTGTTTGATTGATTTGAAGACCTTGAAGACCTTATTGAAGTAACAATTCGGTCTGTAAAGATAAACAGATTGCATTTCTTATCCTATTCTGAAGAAAACATTCTGATAATGTGTCAACTTGGCTCTGACTTGTAGTTTGTGCCTCAAACATCAGTGCCTTGTTCAAATGCTCAAGCCTTTATGTAGAAATAGCATCGCTGGTGCATTAGATTTCGACTGAATATGAGGTTCTACAGATCCTCAGCATTCATTGATAATTCTGACCATGTATATGGCTGCAATCAATCTTCTATTTCTACAAAGAAAGTAGTATTTATACCATGAAATGCTTTCCCTTATATAGTATATTAGAACTGCCAATCACCTTATAAAGCAGTTCCTTGTATCAAATTTTGCCTTCTCCCTTTGTGGGGTAGACTTGTTCCAGTTCATTGACTTAGACTTGCTCTCTGGTTTCATAAGCTTAATTTCTGCAACTGGATCTTCTAGGCTTCATGGCAATGAATAGTTAAAGACCTTTACCCACTTAGGTTTTCTATCAGCTTGAAAACTCTTTAGAACTTTGAAGGATTACAACTTGATCCGCATGCTGACTCCATGTATATGATATTAGTTTTAAAGGTTAAGGTTCTACTTTGAAGTTGAAGACTTAGTGGAAGTGGTCAGTCATTTTGCGTGGTTTTGATGAGAGCTGGAGTCCTGGTATGGGCCTTGGACCTTGCTTGTGAATCACTAAACAAGTTACTTTGACAGCTTGTGGTTTCTAGTAGTAGGTAAAGGGAAACGTTGATAGCTATGAGTTTAGTAAATGCAAAGTATTCCAAGCCTCCCCTGCTACTTTGAGGGTGGTATCGGCATGAGCAATTTTAATTATGCAATGAGCAAAATATATTCAAGTTCTAGCGATTAGGAGAGGAATTACTGTGCCTGTAGTTTTTTCTGCAACTCTTACATTTAACAATAAATAGTTAACAGCCTTAGAGAAAATATTTCTTGGCATAAACTATATACCGAGCATAACCATTTGTTGAAAACAGGCATTATTTGATGTCCTGCTGTTATACAAGTTTCATTTACCATTCAAGTTGGTTTGGTATGGCAGTGAGTCTTTTGGGGGATGAAATTACTATCCCTATAATTTTTTTGCTGCAACTCTTAGATTTAATAGTTAGAAGTAGGTTTTAGAGAAAATATTTCCTGGTCGCTTAGATGTTGAGCTTAGGCATTTGTAAAGAACTTCGGAGATTTAATATCCAGCCATCATAGAAGTTTCATTTACCCCTGGGAGTTGGTTTTCTATGGCAATGGTTCCTATGCCTCCATGAGACTTTATATAGACAGGCATTACAACTTGCTGATGCATGATATGTGTCTAGAAAATTTATAAGAATGTATTATATCTTCCAATCTTCTTAAAATGATCTCGGACTTAACCTAATGGGCAGCTAATCATGATCTTTAATTTTCCTGACACAACATACGATACTATTCTGTATTCATTGACTCCAGAACACATAATTGATTTATCGATATGTTTCAAAGATGAACTATTGAGAATTCCTATTATATGATATAATTATATGTTGTTTACTAAAGGATAATATCATAAGAACCTAGTGTTACAGAGAACTCTAACGAAACAGTGTCGGTGCCTAAATAATATGTTTAGGGATGAAGGACAGCAGTTTTGAGTGGCGGACCATACTAGGTGTACTCTACTGTATCAATTAGGAGTCAATACCTGGGAGATTCCTGATAATGATTGTTGGTACCAAAGGCTACCATACTAATACTGTACCAGGTGGCTTGTACGGGTACCAAAGCAAGTACTTAATACCTTGCTTTAAGATTTTTATGTGAGAGTTGTTCACCAATTTTACTTTGCTATTCACTAAATACTTTTTTGTCCTCTTTCCTGTGCAGTTAGCATTATGTGCATATGTTGCTTTTAATTATCAATGGGATATTTGTCTTTTACATTCGACGATTAATATTTTTCAAGGGAAGTTTGCAATTAAAATTTGGAGAGAATATATTGAAAATTCTCTATTTTTTGTGATTTGACATGTTATTGGTGTTTCTTCAATATTTGTAAATGGTTCATTATTTGTCAAAATCTTATAGGAGAGAGCAAATTTGGAAGTGTTACCAACATTGTAAGAAGTTTTCGGCTTTCTTAGCATTAAAAGTTGCATGTTCTTTCTTTGCATAAACCTAAGCAAGTTTTAAAATCTTTTTTTTAACCTTTTTGCAGATACTTGATGAGTATCTGGATCGCGGCGTGGTCTTCTTGAATCCAGGTGAGATGGTATGAACCTACAGTGTTCATGCACTTTTGTCATTAACAACCGTTCATGCTCTTCTGGCAAAAAAATCTGCATGATGGAAGTTGCTAGTTTTGTGAATTTTAGAACATGAAACCATTTGTTCCCTAACTTTTACCTATGCTGGTCATTTTTAAGTGTTTATCTAAGATGTCTGGTCTTTTGACTGTATTACCCTGTTCACACACGGGTAGGATCTTTATGAGTTTTAAGCCGAGAGCTGAAATGTTCAGATCATTAGGCACTTGCATTCTGGTGAAGGTTTTGTTCCCATATCATTTGCATTTTCCTTCAGTCTGTGGTATGACTGTGCCCTCAATTCCTCATCCATGGTTATTGGTCTTCATGTTTACCCTTAGTGAGATTACTAATGCTTTAAAACAAAATTTCTTTTTGATGTTGGTAGATCTAACTGATGAGATATCTTGTTTTTTTTGTCCCAGAAAACAAAGAAGCCAAGAACTAAATGGAGGTTGGGAACTAGCTTGAGCGTTTTGTGGAGAGGACTCCGCCATGTATTCAACTGCTATCCCCTGTTTTGCTTGTCGATTGCCTCTCGTAAACTGGATGAATGATGAGTATGGTATCGTCTCAGTTGGATTCTCGTAGGTCATCCAAAGGTTTTTACTGCTTTCTTCTGTGAAATATTTATGCTGTTGAAACGTTTCTCTGTTTTTACTGTTTGGTTCCCTTTTGAACACAAATTATATTTTTAGTTTATGCACCTGCTTTTTGACAGTAACTTGTAAATTTCAATTATCTGTTTTATCTTTCTTAGCACCAAGTTGCCAGGAGCCTAGCAGACTTGTTATTTTCCGAGCTCTAAATATCAAGGTTTAACCTAAAGCCTGTATCAGCAAACCTCCTGAGTTGGATATTTGGATGTACTGTCTGATTCAATATAAGGCAATGGTGTGGCTTGCGACTGGACAAGGTCTCTCGCAGGGCCACAGACAGGAGAGAGGCGTCTCCATACATGAAGCGAAAACTATATGGGAAAATCTTCTCGCGCATTATAAGATACAAATTTTTAGATGTCTTTGAGTTAGGGCTCAGGAGTAGACAAATTTTAATGTGATACAATATATAATATTTAATGAAGGAAAGAGAACATGGTTGGAATAATCAATATTTGTGTGATGCAACAACAATTGCATTAGATGCAAAACATAGGTTTTTTCTTGATCAAACTACAAGTATAAAACTCTGATATTGATTCTGCAAGAATTTTTACAAAAAAATATTTTTTTTGCTTCCCTTTCATGAAAGTTTTATTTTTTTAGAGTCTTTTAATTTTTGGTATAATTCTTTTTCGGACCTTCTCTGGTAAAAAATATAGATCTTTGTTCTATTTATCTCTTGGATGGTTAAGCTGGAGGAGTTGGCTTTGTTGGCAATAAAAGCCATCTGAGAATGGATCCATGCTCAAGGCCTTGATATGTGTGCTGGCAAGATCAAAGGCGCGATGCGTGTCAATAAAAGGCATTTATGGACGATAAATGCCATCCATTCGGGAACCTGCAAAATTCCGTTTCAAATTAGCAGCTCTCAATGGCCTCAGTGCGAGTTCGTTGTTTCTGCTTTCGGTCTTAGTGGTGTTATCCCTTAAAATGCACGATAAAATTTTCCTAAAGTGAAACTTGGTTGTCTTGATACCGCTTGGATCAATTTGCAATCCAATAAAAATGGAAAAAAAAAAGATAAGAATAATTTCTTGTGCAAAAAGAAAGATAACTTCATTGAAAACTTGGATGTTTTTCCTCATTACAATTTATGACTATTTATAGGCAAGTCGTGGGTATCATAAAAAGATAAAAAAAATAAAAGGTCAAGAGTTACCTTGATACGGATAACCCATATAATAGAAGACAGGTCAGGAGTTACCTTGATATTGGTAACATACGCAATAAAAGACATTAAAGCTAAAATCAAATTCTCTTAAAGAATTTGTTAGATTGAAAGACACCTGCCTCTTAAAATACCAATTTTTGGGCTTGTTGGAAAGAAGAGAAAGAGACCTACAACTTTTATTTTAATAACTTTTTCAAATTCAGTCATTTAATATCCTGAAAATAGCATGCAAATTGTATGGCATCTATGCACGTGCATCATACTCCCTCGGTTGAAGCTCAACTAGTCCTCAAGTTGTCCAATGCCTCTTCATCATTATGATATGGACTTAGATCAGAAATATTGAAGGTAGCAGAAACACCATACTCACCAAGAAGTTCAATTTGATAGGCATTTTCTCCAATATGCTTAAGAACTAGAAATGGTCCATCGGCACGATCTTGTAACTTGCCATAATGTCCATGGGGGAACCGTTCTTTATGAAGATGAATCCATACAAGGTCACCTTCTTTAAATGATGCCGAACGACGATACTTATCGGCTTTCTTCTTAAACTTTTGATTGCTCTTTTCAATCTTGGATCGAATTTACTGATGCATCTTTTTGATTTCACTAGCCCTTGCTTCTGCATCACTGCTAAATCGAGCAACATAAGGAAGGGGAGCTAGATCAAAGGGGCCATTAGGATTGCACCTATAAACGATCTCAAAAGGACTAACATCAGTAGTAGAACTACTTGAGCGGTTGTATGCAAACTCCGCTTGAGAAAGAATTAAGTCCTATTGCTTCTTGTTGTTGCTCAAATAACTTCGAATAAGATTACCAAGGCTTCGATTCACCACTTCCGTTTGACCATTGGTTTGTGGATGATGAGAAGAACTGAAATGAAGATTGGTGCCCAATTTCGCCCATAGAGTCCGCCAAAAGTGTCCTACAAATTTTGGATCTTGGTCCGAAGTGAAAGTCTTTGGGATGCCATGAAGTTTGACGATCTCTCAAAAATAAAGATCGGCAATTTTAGATGCATCATAGGTCCTCTCACAAGGTACAAAATTTGCCATTTTAGAGAATCGATCAACAACTACCATGACCAAATCCTTTTCACGCTAAATGTGAGGAAGACCAAGGACGAAATCAACAATTACATCCTCCTATGGAGCTTGAGGTAGCCGGTGTTTTGAGCTCGGCTTTTGGCAATATGGTAGTTCGACATAAGTTGACATGTCTTTCTACGTCCTTTCTCATCTTCGGTCAAAAGAAATTTTCTTTGACAAGGATTAAAGTCTTGTCTCGGCCAAAGTGTCCTCCAAGTCCTCCATCGTGGGCTTCTTTGATGATTGCTTGGCGAAGAAAGCAATTAAGAATACATAATTGGTTACCTTTAAACAAGAAACCTTCTTGAATTGAATAATCTTCATGAGGAGCATCATTACATCGAGCCCAAATCTCGCCAAAATAATCATCATTAGAATAGAGATCTTTGATGAAATCAAAATCGATTACCTTAATCTACAAGGTTGACAACAAATCATGTCTTCGACTAAAAGCATCCGCAACTTGATTGAGACTTCCGGCTTTATGAAGGATGGTGAAGGTAAAAATTTGCAAAAATTCAATCCACTTGGAATGCCTTGCACTAAGCTTGTGTTGAGTTTTGAGGAATCACAAGGCTTCATGATCGGAGTAGAGAACAAATTCTTTAGTCACAAGATAGTGCCGCCAATAACGAAGAGCCTCAACAATAGCATAAAATTCTTTATCGTATATTGAATAGTTCTTTCGCCCATCTCCAAGTTTGGCACTAAAGAAGGCAATAGGGCATCCTTCTTGACTAAGCACCGCGCCAATGCCCACATTTAGGGCATCACAATCCACCTCGAAAATCTTTTCAAAATCCAGCAAAGCAAGGATAGGGGCCGTTGTCATTAACGCCTTAAACTTCTCAAAACTTTCTTGAGCCTCCATAGTCCATAGATAGGAACCACTTTTCAAACAATTTGTGATGGGGGCCATAATAGAACTGAAATGCCGTATAAACCTTCGATAAAAAGTGGCCAACCCATGAAAGCTTCGGATCTCATGAATGGTACGAGGTACCGGCCAACTAGAGATAGTTTCAATCTTCTTAGGATCAACATTGATGCCATTGGCGGTGATCATGTAGCCCAAAAATATTAGGCTATCGGTCAAGAAGTCACATTTGTGAAGGTTGACATAGAGCTTCTCCTTTTGCAACATCGTAAAAATTTGTCTAAGATGCTCCAAATGTTGCTCTTGATCCCTGCTATAGACCAAAATGTTATCAAAGTAAATAACTACAAATTTACCTATATAAGGCTTGAAGATTTGATTCATTAGGTGCATGAATTTGCTTGGTGCATTAGAGATCCCAAATGGCATCACAAGCCATTCATATAGTCCATCTCTGATCTTGAATGACATCTTCCATTTGTCATCCGGTCTCATGCAAATTTGATGATAGCCACTTTGAATATCAAGCTTGGAGAAGATGCAAGCACGGGCAAGTTGATCTAACATGTCATCCAACTGAAGGATTGGAAAATGGTATTTGATGGTGATCTTATTAACTCGGCTATCAATACACATGCGCCATATTCCATCCTTTTTGGGGACAAGTAAAGCAGGAACTGCATATAGATTCATACTTTCACGTACCAAACCTTTGACCACCAACTCGTTCACTTGTCTTTGCAATTCTTCATGCTCCTTGGGACTCATTCTATATACCGCCTTGTTTAGTAAAGTTGCACCTGGCACAAGATCGATCAATGCAATGTTGAATTTCTCTCATTAGTAGAAGACTAAAAGGAATTTCGTTAGGAGCCACATCTTGAAATTCCTGCAAAAAAGAAATAATCTTGAGTGACAATAAATTACCCTTCGGGTTAGATTCCACCACCACGAGAGCATATGCTTGGGAGGCTTCTCGAATTTCAACTTCAAATTCTGCCATGGACAAAGAGGTATTTTTCTCTCCCTTAATGGGTTTGGGTGTGTTATCCATTCTTGAAGGTCCAAGGGTTATTTTGACACCATCCTTTAAGAATGCATAAGTATTTTTGTATCCATCATGAACGACCCTCCTATCAAATAACCATGGCCTCCCCAAAAGTAAATGGTAAGCATCTATAGGAACCACGCCGCACCATATCATCACGGTATTTTTTTCTAATTGAAAATTGAATAAGGCAACGTTGGAAAATTTTTACCTCATTCCTTTCTTAAGCCAAGAAAGAGAATATGGGTGATGGTGAGGTTCCATCTTGAGTTTCAACTTTTTCACCATCTCCGTTGAGATGCAATTCTCGCAACTTCCTTCATCGATAATGACAATGCAAATTTTGCCATGAGCCATACATCGAGTATGAAAGATATGCTGGAGCCACATGTGATCATCTTCGCTTCGTATTGAATTTAGGGTTCGATGAACCATAAGAGCTTCACCATGATCACAATATGTGATGTCTTCTTTAATTTCATCATATAGAGAATCTGACTCATTTTCTTCACCATCACCTTCTTCGGCAAGAGAAACCACTCTTCTATTTGGACACTCAGAAGCAATGTGCCCATAGTTAGAACACTTGAAACATTAAGGTCGAGATGATGTTGGCCGAGAAGAAGATGAAGCATCATTTCTCACCATCGTAGTTGGCTTGGATGTAGAAGACGAATGAGACTGCGATGCACTCCCCAGGTTAGGAATGCCCTCACGTTTGAAATTCGGCCTCCAGGAGCATTTGTTGAATCCTTTTCTTGCTGTTATTAAAGTTGGTGTTCCACCTTAGTAGCAAGTTTAATAACATCATTAAGAAAAATAAAAGAATGGAGGTGTACCATATCATGGATGTCACGCCTCAATCCACTAAGGTAACGAACTATTGTTTGCTCTTCGGGCTCCGCTACACCATAACAAACCATAAGATTGTCGAACTCTTTAGTGTATTCCTTCACAGTTCGCATCCCTTGAGTGAATTGATACATAGTGAGAAATGCATTTTCAAGGTAATTTTCGAGAAGGTACTTTTTGCGAAGCTCTCCCAACTACGGATCTTAAATTTGCCCTTCTTTGCTCTTTGCAACTTGAGGCGCTCCCACCAGATTGATGCATGCTTTAGAAGCTTAATGGCTATGATCTGTACTTTAAGCTCATTGGGGACCTCTTTGTAGTCAAAGATCCGCTCAACAGTGTTGAGCCCATATAGAAAGATGTCGGGTTGCATTTTTCCTTTGAACTCGGAAATGTCTACCCTGATGTCTGGAAATCGAAATTGATGACGATGTTGGTGAGATGAAGAAGAGTTGCTCCTCCTACCACGATGAGAACTTTGGTCATGAAAGATGTTGCGATCTTCTTCAGTGGTGCTGCCCTCCTCCTTGCTCCGATTTTGCTTATAATGAGCCAACCTTTGGGTAAGGTTTTGGACCTGCCACCCCAACTCATCATTCTCTATGTCGCGAAGATCTCGCTCTCTACGAGGTTCTTTATCACTAGAAGGACCTTAGTTGCCTCGGTTTGCTATGGTTGGTTGAAGCTTGCATCAACACCACCACGAGAAACGCGATAAGATCTCTCTCCAAATGTCAAGAGATGATAACCTCGCTCTGATACCACTTGATACCGCTTGGATCAATTTGCAATCCAATGGAAGTGGAAAAAAAAAACAAGAACAATTTCTTGTGCAAAGAGAAAGATAACTTTCATTCAAAACTTGGATGCATCTCCTTATTACAATTCATGACTATTTATAGGCGAGTCATGGGTATCATGAAAAGTCAAGTCACCTTGATATGGGTAACTCATATAATAAAAGACAGAATATAAAAGATCAAGAGTCACCTTGATATGGGAAACTTACAAAATAAAAGACATTAAAGCTAAAATTAAATTCTCTTAAAGAATTTGAAAGGTCAAAAGATACATGCCTCTTAAAATACCAATAACTCTCCAACCATTACTCTGATTTTAATATACCTCTTAAAACACTAATAACTCTTCAACCATTATTCTGATTTTAATGTTCTTGAGCTTGTTGTAAAAAAAAGAAAAAGACCTACAACTTTTATTTTAATAATATTTTTAAATTCGATCATTTAATATTTTGAAAATGGCATGTAAATTGTATGGCCTCTATGCATCGTAAGGGATCCAAAACCATTGCAAAGTTACAATTAGCTTACGTGACGGAAAAATTGAAAGAGGCCAACTACAGGTTTGAAGGGGGAGTATGAAAATAAAAGGGAGAGGAAGTCCAAACCCCATCCAAGTACCAAGAACTGGCATCCTATCTGATACCAGTATTACAATAAACAGCTTCTGCAGGATACCGCAGTTTGTTACACTCGGGGTACCAATGCCTGATCGCTAGAAGAACTGACGCGGGGGTGGGGGAGGTGGAGAAGGAGGGTATCCTACAACAAAATGACAAAGTACAAAATGGATTCTAACGTTGCATCTCTAATAAAGTTGCTGAAATACTGTTAACAAAAGTTAGAAGCTTAATCTCAAAACCTTATCAAAGAAAAATCCATCTCCATATTAAAATAATGACCATTAAAAAAGGACAAAACAAGCACGGACTCAAGCTAATGGTCCAGGCTACAATTGTTTTAACCTGAACATTATTCGATAAAATAATAGCAAACCACATTATGTTCTACCGTTTACTCAACACACAACACATAAGAATCACAGATCATCAGCCACTGAAACTGAAGCCATGCATGACTGGCAAAAGAAACTCAGAGTGCTCCCTCGCTCTGGATTCGCCGTATAGGATTACTAGGTTGCAAGCTTAACAGTTTCCTATCAATAATGGGGAGATGATCAGTTGGCTTGAATCCCAAGGGTGGTACGTGCCCGTTCCGGCTCTTGGATGGCTTTGAAGGGTGACCTGATCGACCATGGTTTGATGATGACTTGTGAAGGGCTGCACCAAGATATCCCCTTCGTGAGCTTTTATGTTCTGTTCTCATGCTGCGATCAAACTGATGAGAGGAAAGAGATCGAGTTGGACGATCCGAGATTTCTTTTGCACCACTTGCTTTTATCGTCTGCTTGTTGTAGAAAACAAGATGAGGGAGAAGACTTAATAAATATTTCTTCAGCTGCTCATCCCCAACATTTTTTTGGGCAGGATTCCCTTCCAAATTTATTGCTTGCAAGGAACCATAATTAGCTGCCAGTTGACCAAGACCTTTTGAAGTAGAGATTTTATTGGAATGCAAGTCAAGAACATTCAATTTGAGAAGGCGGTGGAGGCCTTCAACCTCACTGATCTTGTTACCCGCCAAGTATAGCTCTTTCAAAGAAGAACATGAAGCCAGACCTTCAAAAAGTTTAAGATATGTCAGTCAGACAGGGGAAGAAACAGTTTTAAGGTCTAACTCATTTCCTCTCTCCATTTTTTCCCTTTCAAACGATGGTAAAAGAACTAGGCAATAATGCCACAAGCGGGACTTCACTTTTGAATCCGAAAAAAAGACTGTGGTGCAGCAGGATTACAAAGATTAAGTGGTAGCATATACTTAAGTACCATATGAGATATATTATAGCATGATAGTCAACATCAATTTTGGATGGACATTTTCCAGCATTCAGCATCTTTTTTTTCTAAATCATGGATTGGATCCTAAGTTGATGCAGGAGATTTTAACTATGGCAACAAATTTCATCCATGAATAAACACATGTTAGGCTGATGACACAATGGATTAAGACTTAAGTATGACAGCCTTAGCCTCCATCTTATCAACAAAACCAAAAAAGTGAAGAAATCATGGGAATGGATGCCAACCAGAAAATTTTCACCCATGTCAAGCAGGGACGACCACCAAGCCTCCTTACAACTGTTGAGAAGGTTTTTTTTATCAGTCTATGGCACTTCACTGAAGCTGAAATCCTTAGAATCCAACCTATATTGTTTTGTTTTTAAGTTTGTAGACCATGCTTCTTCCTCATTAACGTTTATGAACCATCATTCACCACATCCTAATGTTGCTCATGGGGGGAAAACAAAATTCTTTCTTTCAATTTACCTACTTCAAATAATATATTTTCTGGACGGATTAATAATTTGCACAGAGACAAGTGGATGAATATAAAATTTTTCGCTTGCTAATGGGCATTACACTCTGCCTCTCATCCATGTCCACATAATAATACATAATATCATACCATAATTTCACAGATTCAAAGATCAATTTTCTTTAATTACTCAATTTTAGAGTTTGGCATACAATATAAAAGCAGCTTTTCACTACAGAACTCATAAAATATATGTTATTCCAATTGGGAGTGAAACAACTTTTAATGATGAACTGAACCTAGTCTATAACTATTCTAGAAGTGACATTCCAGTATTACATGGATCTGTATGCTGGTTGATATACAAAAGATGGTAATGGCTGTGAAACACTCTAATGCACACCAAATATGTAAAAGGATTTTTTGCATGTATACCCTCCAAGATATATAAAATTGTATGAATACCCATGTAAAATTGTTATTAGCATATATACCCTCATAAAATACTTATTTTGCATGCATACCATTCTTTTAGTATTTGTTTTAATATATGTACTCATACTATCTAATGCCATTAAAAAATAAATGATTTAAATTTGAAATGACTGAAATACCCTTATGGATAGTCACGCAAAAATTATATGGATATACATTTAAATAGCAACTTTGCAAGAATATTCATGCAATTATGCATATTTATGAGAGTATGCATTCAAAAATAATCCAATAAAAAATGATCAAAAATCAGTAAAGATAATTCATTAATAAAAAATGATAACAAAATAGTTTAAATTATGTTAATATCAACTCTTACAAAATAAATGATGTTGCATTTACAAAATTCTCGCCTCAAAAACAAATAACTTAACATTCATGAATCACTAAAAAAATATTTTACTAATCTAAACATCTATAATTAATTTAAATTCGATATGCTTTAACCTTTTAAAAAGGATAAAAAAATGTAGATGTCATAGATTCAATAATGATAATTATATCAAAATCACATGGAAAATAGCAATACCAAAATGATCACCTAATATTCCAACTTGACCGAGTCAAGATCTTAAAAAAGAAAATTGACAATGTGACTCGATCTTTTTTTGACTTGTCGATCCAAATGAATCATAAAAGCTTGGCAAATTTCAGCCGAGTTTTATTTTTTTTAATAAACTTTTTGAATGTATATCCTTCTAAATATGAGAAATTGCATGAATACCCTAGTAAAGTTACTAATTGAGTGTATACTTTTATAACTTTTTTGCATATCTACCTATAAAGGTATTTCGGTCATTTTAATTTTAAGCCGTTTATTTTTTAACGATGTTAAATGGTACTTGTATATATGCAAAAAAAAAAAAGAAGGATATACATGCAACTAGTAATTTTACAAGGGTATAAATGCAATTTCGTATATTTAGAAGGGTATACATGCAAAAAAACCCTATGTAAAATGGAATAGTATTTTGTACATTTGAATTTTAGATTAATTAATTCAATTAATATTATCAATAAAATAATGGATGCTAACATCCACAACTTCCACATACGAGTTCTCTATTTCCTACTTTCAAAACAAATGATTCAAAGTGCAACTATAGGTCCAACGTATAAAATACAAAGTACAAATGGGCTATGGATTCCAGAAGAAACATGAAACACACTAGATGCATGCTCATAGCTAAAGCAAAGAAAGCCAACAGATACCAGAGATAAAATAATACTGACACCTATAAGCAAAAAGGAAAATTATAAA
Organism: Phoenix roebelenii; assembly: GCA_025769935.1. NCBI lineage: Eukaryota > Viridiplantae > Streptophyta > Magnoliopsida > Arecales > Arecaceae > Phoenix > Phoenix roebelenii. The sequence continues at coordinate 15,749,559 of JAOXJJ010000725.1, read as the reverse complement.
GATTGTTGACATACCATGACCAATCCTACATATTTTGTTGTAGCTCAGGTCCAATACACGAAGGCGTGTCAGTTCTCGAAGGCCTTCAATGGTTGAGATGTTGTTTTTTGATAGATTTAGCATGTGAAGACCTTTTGGAAGAGCTCCTGCAGTTATCCGCACTGGACAAGAGGTAGTGAAAAATTACTGAATCAGAAATCAATATAAGAATCATATGCAGAAACCAAAAGTATCAAGAGTAAACCGAAATGAAAGAGTAAACATAAGGAAGCACTTGCAGAAAAGGAACCGTAATAGATACCCATGAATTTTATTTTGTAACATACAAAATAATGGATACCTATAGCATTGCCTGACAAATTAAGCACCCTTAAACCAACAAATGTGCTCAGAATTGGGATCGCCACCAACCCAAGATTTGCCATCTGTGCCGACGAAGATGCAGCATTCAAGGTTGAGATGTAATTGTAAGCCACTTCCATGCCAAGACTACTTCTAGCATCAAGCCTTTTAGCAGCAGCACCACCTACCACTTGGGGATCTTCCTTAGAAGCAGAACTTGAACATTCTCCAAGTTCTTCCACAATTTTATCAGCTTGAATATCAATTTGGCTGATCCAGTCCTCAATTCGCCTCATATTGAATTCTTTGGAGGTCAGTTCAATACAGTTTTGAATAGATCCTTCTTGAAGATTTTTCCCAGTCTCTGCACCAGCTATTTCAGGTTCCCTCCTGTCAATTTCCTCACCATTGTAGTTGGGATAATCGCCCCCATCAACTGACTGATTGTCATGTTTAAGATTTTGAGACCAATAATTATCATCTCTGTCATGGCCTGCCACCTCATCAAAGCCACCACTTGTGTTGGAGCAAAGACACTCTTCCACTGAATCCACATAGTGAGGTGAACCTTTTCCATTAGTAGACTGGTTGCCATGCTTAGACTTTTCACTCGTATCCATTCCATCTCTTTCCAGATCTCCGACTTCATTATTACCACTTGTGTTAGAGAAATGACACTCTTCCCTTAAATCTGCATGGCAAATCAAACCCTGTCCACTCACATTAGATGCTCGCGACATAGACTTACAACTGTGCAAAGCCACTTCAGAATGAATTGCTTCTTCACCATCTAAAATCTCAACCCTCCTACCACTTACAGAAGAGAAATTCTCAAAAGATCTGGATCGCCCTGTCATCAATTCAGAATTCAGAGAACCACCAGTGGACTTTGAATCATTCACCCCAAGATTAGTTACAGAATGTGATCTTGCAAGCACAGGATGGATATCCAATGCAAAATGTTCAGAGTCAACATGGTCAGCAGACTGTTCACCAACATCATCATGCTGCTCTCCATCAGATTGTTCCAGAATTGCAATAGAGAAGAGGGATTCATGAAGCACCGGGTCAGCAAATGAATTAAAAGATTTGGCAATGCCATTTTTCTGACGCTGGCCAATTTTATTGAAGGAACTACCAAATTGCTTCATTTTGTTGTCATTGGAGCAAAGTCTCTGATCAACCTCATCATCCTCAGTGAGATCATCACAAGGGAAACCTCTATTCTTATCTAATACATTTCCAAGAGATTGACTTTTTCTGAGGCATGCTATCTGAGGAATTCCTTTACCATCCTCAGGACAAGAATAATCATTTAAAACTTCTGATTTCCAGCAAGCTTCATGAGAAGATGGACTAGAGACTTGCTCCACACTGATGTTTGAAAGATTATTGTCATCCATCTTTGGATTTGAACTTACAGACCCTGCAGGAAAATTTATTGGTTGATCTTGAGAAAGAACTTGATGAGTGAAATGCATTGCTCCACCAGCATGTTGCACAATTTTCTGCAAGGAAACATTTTGGTGTTTCAACGCCAAGATCCACACCTTGTCATCATGAAATCCAAAAAAAAATTGCAATTCAGAACAAATGTCTTTTATGTACCTTTGATTTGTTGTAATGGATAGGAGTGGAGAAGCAGGAAAACCTAACCATTGAAGTGGAATGAAGGAGCAAAGTTTCAAATGCTCCTTAAGCACAACGCTGAGAAGTTACGCGTCAAACTAAGGAGGCTACTCCACTCGGATACCAAGGGAATATTGAACTTGAATAGTTGAAGTAAAGAGTTGTACAAATGGCTATTAGAAGAATGGAGCTACTCTATCATGCGTAGTGAATCTCAGTCACTGCTGACATTAGCCATAATCAAGAGAGAGGCCCTCCAAGACACGGCATATTCTCCAAATATAAGATGACGTTGATCCCCACAAGCAGCATAAAGTGATCAGCCTATCATAATGACCCCACACCCACTTAGAGGTGCGAGAAGGAAAAGACCTTTTTACAGAGGCCAGAGTGAAACAAAAGCTTTATTGACTAAAAGATCCAGTGCCAAACACATAGATCAGGTGCAACCCTGCTAAAAAAAAATGAAAATCATGCGAATGAGAAGATAGCCAATTGGACTATATAATAATAATGGGTACAGAATCAATTTTACTATAAGAACAACTATCGGATCATTGAGAATCACATCATTCAAAAGAATGCTGTGAATTCTTGAAACAGAAAAGGTAGTACTCAATAGGCAGTCATTAAGATACTGGAACTGAAGTTTCAATGAAAAATTAAACCATTGATACAAGCATACAGAGTACAAGAATGTGTTGAATGGGTGAACGCACAAACTAGGATAGATGGGAGATGCTTTATTATTGCATTTTAACCATGAAAAAAAGAACAATATAAGCAAAGGACTCAAATGAACAAAGTGAAACTACCATGCTTGGTGCTCAAAAAATACAAAGACAAGTACTGTGCGGAGAAAAAAAATGGAAAAAAGCAGCAAGCATAACACCATATCCCTCTCCTTACTGTATTGGAACATTCTGCCTGTAAGTCTCCATCCTCTTGTATGATATCTTGGACACCACATATATGTTCCATGTGGTATCTCTAAGTCTGAACTCACATTGAATATCTTTCCTCTTTTTTAGTCACAGTCATTCTCCAAACATTTTCACCATGTCCCAGAGTAGTGCTCACCCCTTCTTCATACCCTCAGTTACATATATAGCATCTGCAAATAGCATATGTCATCGAGTTTACCCTTGATTATAGGAGATTTATTCATTTAAAGGACTTCAGCAAATAGCATGCCATTGAGTCTACCCTTGATTATCCGAAATTTATTCATTCAGGAAGAGTGCAAGCTGCAAAGAGACAATAGATTCAAGGTGGACTACCATAACATAAACTCTTGCCACATGGCAACTTCTTTTTTCCCCAGCAACTGTTATCCCAAACATTTTTTTCAAATGTTTCATAGTGAACTAAAAGCAACAGATATGCCATGAAGGATCAGAAATAATTAGTCCAGAATACATAATGTTGAGTAGACTCCAATATGCCAAAGAAGTGGTTAAAGCTTCAAGAAAAGAGGTACTCAAGAGATGCATGAAAAAGATTAAAGACTAGGAATCGATGCAGCAGTTATTAAAGAAAGAAGTAAAAGCTTTAAACAATTATAAAACTCTATGCTGTGGTATGGACGAAGGTAGTTTGAATGTCCCATTATAATTAAGTGAAAATTATAGAAACAGGTTAACCAAAAGCCTGAAGAACAAGATGTAGCTAATCCAGACTGAGTTCAGAACATTATCCAGGATTGTTTGATAAAGTGCTTACAATCCTTTTTATAGAATCACATCACTAGCCGCTATTGCTGCTTTAGTTTTGTATAAAAGAAGGCAAGAACATTTGAGACTATAGGCCATTAATTTGCTTTATTCACACGAGTTAATTAGCAAAGCATTGGTCAAGACGATCGAAGAAAGGCTAGATGATCTAATGTTTGAAAGAACCAAAATCTGTTCATAAAATGGAGCCACATGAATAGAATTTCTGACAACATAAATGCCAAGTGTGAGTGCTTGTGGCAAGTCAATGTTAAAAGAAATTCCAAAGCCATGTTGATAGTATCATGTCATATAGTTATTCCATTCCTTTCACCTCCCCAGAAAGTGTTCTGTTGAATACAGTGATGGAGAAAAGCAACGTTAACCTATTCTCCTTTCTTAAAGACATTAATGTTAGAGATCTCCAGTGGTTTAGGCAATCAATGGGACAGGTAGACATTAATGTCTGAAAAAGGTCAAATCAGAGAAACATACTTATCACATAAATCACACCCTTTCATCTCAGATGAAGTGTGTCCAAATCATATGTTCCAGTGGAACTATTTGCAAGTAAATCAACAGGAAAGGTGGACTTAATGTTTGACAAAAGGTCAAGTCAGCAAAACATGTTCTGAGGATAACCTTTTTGGTGTGTCTGTGGGATGACTCAAGGTGATAGATAATATGAAACCAAAACAAAAAAACTTATATTGGGTAGCAGAGGGTTGGGATGAATGGTCCATGCAAAGCAAAATTACATTTCTAGATTAGGTATCCAATGAGAGGTAACATGAAAAGAATCAAGTAAACGAGAACATCATAGTAAACTCGATCTTGACACATGGAAGAAGCATAGGTGGTTTCAATTAAAATTGAGATCATGTTATGCACAAAGGAGAGAGAGAGAGAAGCATGGATAGATCTGATTTAAATCTGATTACAGCTTAAGAATTATAGCTTTAAAATAATGCATGTCCTATTCCATGCTAAGAGGAAGGACAACATTATAATAGAATGGAGTGTATTTACCAGATATAACAAAATTTTTCATTCTTCTCTGGGACTCTTAACAAATCACACCACAGTTTGAGCAGTCCTACCCCATCTACCTATCTATATCAAAATTATTTGTTATTTAATCATTATCAGCAGTAAGAGAGTAATCTTATGCCACGTGGCAGGATCATCCTCCAAAGAACCATTGCGATTCGTTGCTCTCTTTTCCTCCTCTCCTCCATGCAATGTCTATGCTTCCTTCCTCACATGATGGCATGCAAAGTTTACTTAATGCAAGTAGCTCCCTAAAGTTTCCATTATATAGTAAAAGATAGTAAGAAGCATGTATTTGTATGTGGTGCAGAAGTATAAATGCCGATAGAATACTGCTCAAGTGAGAAATCTTATAAACAGCTGCGACATACTGCTCAAGTGAGCAATCTTATAAATAGCTGCGACATACTGCTCAAGTGAGCAATCTAATAAAAAGCTGCAAGAAGGGGAAAACCGTAGGCCCAAAAACCAGCTTTTCCATGTCTGTTGCTTTGTTGCATTTCATTCAATTCACAGAAACTACATTGCAGGCATATGTGCTTTGCAGTGGGAGGGTGGGTGTGTGCATATTGGAGAAATTTGAAAATATAAATTTTTGGGTGTACATGTTGGAGAATATCTCCAAACCCTCTCACAATAGAGTTACAACAGAAGAAATTAATCTATAATTGTTTTGCACATTAAGGCATAAAAAAATCTAAAAACCATAAATTTAGGAAATGGGATAATCTGTACTAAAAATCTTCTAAGTTGGAAAAGGAAAGAGTGAACTATTTATGTTACATTAAAATGAGCCAAGAGGGAAATTAACGCCACAAGCTTTTATGCATCTTAATGTCTCTAACTCTAACTTGATATGTAATGTATTTAACATGTATAATCCTATTTCCAACAGCAGGCTTTTATGAACTTTGAAGTTCCACAAGTAGATAAAAACATTTAAAGTTTGGACTTTGGCGGGTTGACATCAAAAGCAATGTGGCGGAAGATTTTAAGTATAAAAGAACAAGACAATCCTCCCACACAAGCATTTGCACCAGTGATACAATTTTAAGAAAATTACTGAAAAGAATATTCTACAGAAGCCATATTTTCGAAAATAATAATCTATTTGCAAAAGATGTTCTACAATATTGATATTTTGTTTATTGTATCTTTGTTCTGTCTAACCTTCTTTTCTTATATATCATCTTGATAAGGTTTTTTTCACCTCCATACCTCTGCAATCTCACTCCTAAACACGGGATAATCAGACGAGTGAAATTTTTGTTCCTCTCTTCATATAAAACGAAAAGAGAAAAAGAGCAAATGGAACACCAGCCAAGTAAAGGCAATAAATAGAAAGATGTTTTGCAAGATTTCAAACAATTGTAAATGCATGGAAATTATAATGTTTTCTAAGAACAAGGATCTTTTTGCCATTTTTTTCATTAGCAACCGAACCCCTAAGAAGGTTTGATATCGAAGAAAACAAGTTATTCCCTCAAAAGATCGCAAAGAGGAAAAACAACGTCAAGTTTCCAATGGCAGGGTGTACCAAAACCATCCTTGACTTGAGAAAAGTGTTTGCGATACCTAATAAAACCTTCCGACCAATAAATTACCAACAAAAAAAACATGTATTGACTTAAAATCAAGACAGATCTCGATCGCAAAAATCTCTCGAATTTATCAATGAAATTCTGCGTCAGCACATATTATACAATATAAAAATCTCTCGAATTTATCAAATTTATAAGAAATCCTCCATCTAACAAAAAGCCGAAGCCTTGCACAATCAAATTCCCTAGAGGTGATCAATCAATTTAAAAGACAACCACCGATGACCCACAGAATGAACCTCTCTGTCTCTCTCTCTCTCCCTCCTTCTCTCTCTTGATAAAGCCCTTTATTATGATAAAAAGAACCCATCAAGAAATAGATCAAGAAACCGAAAAGCGAATGCTAGCCAAGAATCAAGCCCTAAAATCCAACGGAAAAGAGGACAAGAAAGCAAACCTTCTCTCCGCCAGATTGGGTCGGAGACTCTCCAAGCCGCGATCTCCGTCAGGATCACCCTCTTCCAGAGAATTATTAAATATTACTGATAAAGGGAAGGAGGGGGAACGAGAGGCGGGGAGAGAGAGAGAGAGGAGAGAAAATCCTACACGAGACGAGAGGTTAAGGTGCGAACAAAGCCTGAGGCGGCGAAGGGCGACCCGTGGGGCTATTTACAGGAGGGGTTATCTCGTTGGCGTGGGCACGTTCAACGCCAAACCCTAACCACAGAGGAGGGTGTGCAAATGGGTTGGGTCTAATTTTGGACCGAATCTAATAAAAAATCAGATTGGATTGAGTCAGATCCACCGTTATAATTTTTGATCCAATAGATCATTAGGGTCGGGTCGAGTCCATATATAGCCCGGACTAGTCCAAAAAATTTGAGTCCAGTTTGGATTCGAGTCCAATTCGATTCCGGTGAAGCCATCCATAACTTTAAAACTTGTTTGCACTCTTGCGAGCTGTAGTCCGCGGGCCTCAATAAGTTTATTGATTCGAATCAGGTCGGGTCGGGGCAGATTGTAGGATTGAAAACCCAAAATTGCCCAAATTTCAAATGAGTCGGATCAAGTTAAGTTTAAATTTAGTAAACCCAGATCCGATTCAAAAAATGGAATGGGTACAATTTTAGGACCCGATCTGGTCCCACAGATCCTCCAAAACAATCGGGTCAGATCTAAGTGGGTCGGATCGCATCACAGGTCAACCCGACCCATTTACAGCCTTACCATAAAGGGACTTTAGACCACCGAATCTGTTATCTTTTCTCTAATTCTATTTATTTTTATTGGTCCTTTTATTTATTTTTGAGATAATAATTGATGTTTAATTTTGAGCATGATGGTGGGAAAGACCGCCACACTTGAAAATTGAAATCCAAAAGATTCGCTGAACATGGTAAATTACATTATTACGGTGTTGTAGCTCCAAAAGAGTTTACTTTCTGAACATGTTTTAAAAGGTCTATACTAATTTTTTTTGGAAAGCTGACCATAACAACATGTCAGGCTGGTTAATTTGCTAAAATTGTCATTCATCTTCTAACCTTTGTTAATATCTTCTTTTGAGTAAAAGTTGTTAGAACTAATTCTTACCTAAAAATTACTATATCATTATTTTATAAAAAAATAATTTACTAAAATAAATTTAGAAGATTGAAAAAAAAACTTGTCTAGATCGAGGAGTATGATATACACTATCCTAAGAACGTAATTTGCCCTTTATGTGCAGGTTTACGGTGATCTCATCCCCAAAGTATAATAATCCGGCTTAGCCCGATCCTCTTCTAATGAGCACGATCGCTAGAGAGGCTTGACCTGATCGACTCATTTATGTGCCCAAAAAAGAAGAAAGGATAAAAAGTAAAAAAGATGGAACCAAAAAGTTGTAGAATAGAAGAACTCTATATGTCGAGAACCAGTGAGAAAGAGAGAGAGATTTGATTTGGATTAGGATTAATCTCGAAGGAGTCTATTTATAGACTCCATCTAAAGATCGAAGAGACCTAATGGTTTCGAAAATTTTAGAAACTAACGTTCTCTTTTGAAGAGTCACAACTCTTCTGAAAGAGGCATCTCACAAAAAGATATTTTAAAACATTTAAAACAACTAAAGTTTAGGGGATAGGATAATTAAAATCTTTTTTAATTAAAACTTCAACAATCCCCACAAAAGATTTAAATTTTTGAAAATCATAAAGTAAGATGTCCCATGGACTTGAACCCACTTAGTGTTGATAATATATATCTGAAGGAGCCATAGTGAATTGGATCTTGAACTAGGCTCTTTGACTGAGACTTCTACTTATCACACACACATTACAGATCAATTGGGTCTTTATGTGGTCAGTGCCATTTATAGGCATTGCACCTTGTACCTTCATTTTTTTATGAAAAGTTTATTACTGTTAGCCCAAACTCCTAGTCGCAACCTATACGACACAGTGACCTCCTGCAGATTTTCTATCTTGGACTTATTAAAAATATAACTCAATATTTTCAATATATATTTTTGTCATTAATAAAAGCACTCATCATAGGGATGGAAGAAGATATACTCCGAAAAATGTGCTCTGACATGATTACTCAATCAGTTTCATTTCTACTATATTGAACCTCCTTCATGGGTCTACCATTACAAAGGTTGGGTATTCACTGTTGGTGACCAAATAGTAGGCTTAAGCCCCATCCCCTTCAATGATTCTAGGACTCCACTTCTAGACAAACCCTTGATTAGATGATCTGCTAAGTTGTTCTCACACTTGACAAATTCTAAGAAAATAATATTACCTTTTTTAGTTGTTTTACAAATTTATGACGAATTTGGATATGCCAGTTCATCTTTTTGTCAGTACTCTTTTGATTTATAAGATTTTGAGTCAGATTTTAGATTTGATATAAATGCAATAAAGAGCAATAATATTAATAAAATTAAATAATCACACTTAGAAATATAACAAATAATGTATTTTTTACAAGTTTTTCAAAGCAACAATATGTAGCTTGAGAATAGCTAATAATATGCATAGTTTCTAAAGCAACAATAATTTCTACACAGCTTTTAAAAATACAGAAGTTTTCTGCATAAATTTTAAAGGTGTAGAAATTTCTGCTTAGAAATTAAAGATTACAAAAAAAAAATTGTACATAATTTAATTCTATACAAAAATCTGCACGGATTTTAAAGCTTTAGTAATTGTTCACACAGATTTTAATCTTCAGAAAATTTCTGCATTGTTTTCAAAGATGCAGAAAATTCTGCAAAGATTTAAAATATGTAAAAAAAATTTTGTGCATTTTTTAGAGTTGCAGAAATATTTTTATACAATTTTTAGAGCAATATGACTTTTTTAAAAGCCTGTGTTATGAAGAAAACAACCTTCTGACTAAAGTTAAGGCTTTTAAATTTCTATACAATTAAACTAAATTTAATTTTATGCTATTAAATTAAATTTTGGTAAACATATATATACATAGCAATTTTTAATACAATCAAGCTCACGTTCTTAGATGGTTGTAAAATTAATTATTTTCTAGAAATTGCTATATCATTATCTTATAAAAGAATAATTTACTAAAATAAATTTAGAAGATTAAAAAAGAGCTTGCCTGGATCGAGGTATGTGATATATATTGCCCTAAGAACATGATTCACCCCCTATGTGCAGATTTACAGCGATCTTGTCCCCAAGGTATAATAGCCCGGCTCAGCCCAAATCTTCTTTAACGAGCACGATCGTTGGAAAAACTTGACTCAACCGACTCCTTCATGTGCCCAGAAAAGAAGAAAAGATAAAAAAGCAGAAAAGATAAAAAAAGTTAAAAAGTGGAAAAACTCTATCTGCGAAAGAAATTCTCGGAAGATAGAGTACCAGTGAGAAAGAGAAAAATTTGATTTGGATTAAGATTAATTCCGGATGAGTCTATTTATAATTTCTATCCGGAGACCAAAGACACGCAATTGTTCCAAAGATACATAATATTTTGGAAATATTTTTTTGGAAACTAACGTCTTCTTTTGAAGAGTCAAACTCTTAGTCCCATAAAATAACTAAAGTTTAGGGGATCAGAAAATTTATTTTTTTAATTAAATCTCCAACAAAAGTTTCACATGATAATATCAATATTTTGATATTAGGATGTGAGTGCTGAAACTTAGATAAACTATCAATCTTGGTGTATGAGTTTCTGATTATTTAAGCAAATCACTATTTCAGGTAAGCTACTGTTTGAGATGAGAATCAAAGTAGGATCATTGCGGTAAAGTCTAGACCACCCTCACTGGAGGACCCAAAAATAGACGCGTGTTTAGTTAAAATTTTATTGTGTAGTCTGTTTCAGTCAGGAATAATTGTCTAAATCTTCGTCCTCTCTTCATGTTTCCTCTATGCAGCTATACGAGGTTGTACTGCAGGTAAAAATACATTTTTAACGTTTGAAGTTAACCAAAGCTAGAGGTATTTTAAGACAAAATATTCAAGGCCATTAAAAAGCAAAAGCAAAACCGGGGACAAAAGAAACTTAGTGTCCCACCCGATCCGGTGGCCAAGCCAAGCGCATGACAAATGGCCAAAATTTAATCTCATACGATATGCAAGGCCTACTCCTTTTTATTTTTTATGTTATTCTAAACTCAGACAGTGAGGATCCGTACGAGCATGTTTAATCCCATATTGGTTATACATTGGATAAATTTTGAGTACTTATACAAAGCCAAGGAACCTAAACGATACTTTCTAGCTAATTTTGTTGGGTGAGATTCTGAGTTATGACAAATTGTATCAGAGTGAACTTAGCCCATAGTTTATATGGACTAGAAGATATTGCAACACAGGCCCATCGAGGCTGACAAGAGCCGATCGTAGTACTTATAATTAAATTTAAAATGGATTTGAATTCTTAGCCAAGAACATCAACACTTAAACGGAGGAAGTATATGAGGATCCGGGGGACCCTCCTGTTAGCAATATACTATCTAAATAAACAAATAAATCTATAAATTCAATTAATGAAAAATCTTAAAAGGAATAATATACATGTATATTATTC
>JAOXJJ010000725.1:15725186-15738139 GCA_025769935.1 Phoenix roebelenii | reverse complement strand
CAGAATGAAAAGAACAAAATAAACTGAATAAAAATGTAAAAACAAAAATCGAAAGTGGCTAAGAGGAAGAAGAATTTTTTCAGAATTTTTTCACCATTTTCTCAAATTTTTCGTCCACCCAAAAAGATGAAATCAAGGGGTTTAAATAGGGTTTTTACGGAGGCAAAATGATCTTTTGCGGTGGCATTACCTTTTTCTCAAACGCACATGCGGCCCGAGATTTTGGCCGCATTTAAGTTTTTTTCAACACCTCCTAGTTTAGGCTAATATCAATCTCAAGTGATTGTGATAATGTATCTAAACTGAAAGACTACAATTATTTGTGAGGAAATGCCACTGAGGAAATAATAGAGAAGAAATACGACGCAAATTAAACAATCAAGAAAAGTGGGGAGAGTGTTCCTAACTCAGAATCGGTGAGACGGAGATACAAAGTGTCCAGAATCATAAGCCATACGCAAACAATTCTGCAAGCACTCGTCTCACAGCCGCCTTCATCCAAGTCTACAATTCATTTTGAGAAGTTGGGAAACTTGGCCCTTCCAATCTAAGAAACCCATCTCTCTTCTGATCCTTGCTATTAATATTAGCACAAGCTCTTATTATGTGCTCCGACAATTTTATTCTAATGATGGGTGTTAGAATCCAATCCGAAAACTTAGGCTAGTAGGCAGATGGATCCCTGTGTAGAGAGTATTAACTAGGACTCTCAACAATTGGAAGGCTTCAAGAGGATGCATAAAGAAGGTATGTTGTAGCTCTCAGCGTTACAGTTATTGCACATTTGTTATCAAGTAAGCCTCAAGTATTTTTTGGTCTGAAAATTAGACCATTCATGTATCCAAAAAAAAAAATCGAACCATTTTCATTCTCTGATCTCCCTTCAGAAACCAAGTGAACAAAAGAAAATAATAATACCAAGTGATAGCTTCAAACATGTACCAAAGTGGATTTAGTTTATTGTTCTCTTTCTTAGTAACAATTTTATCGTGCTTTTTGTTTGAAAAGATGGTGATAACTGGACAACTAACTATGCTAGAAACAACTGCATCAATTGATGGATGGTAGCACTCCATACATGAAAATTTCAGATAGCCCCACCGGGGGAGTCACACTCGTAATACAAATATCCATGAGAGGCTCCCCTTAATATTATAATTCTTAGGATGAAATGACAGCACTACTCAAAATCCAAACCAAGATCCTCCCATTTGCAGGAGAAATTATATTCTGTACCATACGGCAATCTTCCATCTAAATGAGCGTTTGAGGATGGAGCCTAAAAAATAAGTATGTTTGATAGATGGAGCCTATAAAAATAAGTATTTTTGGTTGGTGGGGTACAGTGAGTGGGTATGGTTTAGGATATAATTTCTTCATTTGCAGATAGTGCGGGAAGACTGCGAGTATATTTAGGTTATCATTCGTGAGATTCGTGTAACCAAATCTTCACCGTACACTGCACTGGATGCGACATTGTCAGGTGTCTTAGTTGGATTGGATTGGGCCGTCGGACAATTTATTGGACCCAAATGGCGAACTGGACCCGGGCAGAGATTTGGAGATCCCGTGCCCGATATCCAGCTGCTGTTTTAGCGCTTTCCTCTTCTCTCGATCACTCGCGCGGCGGTTCATGGCGTCTCCCTTCTCTCCAGGGCTTCTCCTCCGACGCCTATTGAGAACAGCGCGATCTCGGCCTCACCCTCTTCCCTCCTCCTCCTCCTCCTCCATTTCCCTCGCCGACGCTCTCCGCTTCTCGAAGCTTCCGTTAATCTCGATCTCGGCGGCCGCGATGGCGGTTTCCTCTCCCCATCGAGGGCTACCATGCCTCTCATATCGCCATCGGTTTATAGGGTTTTCTTCTCGACTCGGGCCTCGGAGCTCGACGAAGCGCAGGGACCGGCTGTCATAGATTACCGGTGCGTGGTCTTCTTCTTGCCATGGAATGTTAACGAGTTTTCTAGTGTTTTCTTCCCTTCCTTCGGCGAAACAGCTGGAGGTTTATGGTTTCTTGATGCAACGTTAGGATTTTGCAGTGAAATTTCGTGCACTTCTATTCACTACTGAATTAGATATGACATATCTTCTTGAGATCATTCCGCTTCTAATTTGCTCTTGAGATTAGGGCTTTTCTTGTTTTTTTTTAGTCTTTAAACTACGTATGCGCGGAACTTTACTTAGTTGGGAGTTCTAAATATTTTTATACATTATTTTTTTTTTTTGAGGTTTTCTTCTCCTTTTTGTCCAAAATTTGGAACTTTTATGAGAGGTTTCGTATCTTACTCCAATTTTTTTCAAAGCTTTGTCTTAATCAAATTATTTTGAAATGATTTTGAATAAGGTATAAATGAATTTTGAAACATTTTAAAAATTTTATCTTTTTTTGAGTAATTTTTTATTTCTTGACAGGTCTCTTCTGTCAGAGGATGAGTTTCATAGGTTGGCAGATGCTACGATACATGATTTGCAAGAAAAATTTGAGGTAATTCGCATCATTAAGCTATAGAGATTAATATTCGATTTTTTATTTTTTGTTGGCAATTCTATTGCCAGAATATTGTTCTTATCAGGCCGGGGAACGCTTAAACTTTTGCTTTGCTTATGTGGATAAAATTTTAGCTATTAAGTCTCAGAAGTCTACGATTTCGTCCCTTGGCAGGAGTATGGTGACTCTGTCCAAATAGATGGTTATGATATAGACTACGGGGTGAGATGAGATAAATTTCTCGAATTTCTGCTTATCTGGATGCTTTTCCATACTTAGTTTTAATTTGGTCCGTTGCTTTATATTTGAGCAGAATCAGGTTTTGACATTGAAGCTAGGGAGTTTGGGCACATATGTTATAAACAAGCAAACACCAAACAGACAAATCTGGATGTCTTCACCAGTAAGGTATTGTTCTCTATCTAACCTTTAGATATTATCGTTACCTGTTCAATGCTTTGGCATGTAATCATGTGTAGCTTCCAGGAATAAAGTTTGAGAGAAAAAAAAGACTATTTCATCAAGTACCAAATTGAGTCCTAGACTTACTGGTTTTGTTTTTATGTCTACAGTCGCACTATTTACTCTCTTCATAGTTCCATTATTCTAAACTTAGCAACATAATCTATCTGCTTCTGAGGTTTCATGGCTCTTCACAGTGTTTGCCAGTTTTCAGTTTTGAAGCATTGGTTTCTTGAACTCTTTGAGCGAGCAGTCATAATTTACAAGGATTTTCTGACTGTAATGGATTATCAAGGTTGGAAAAGGTTTTTGGTGCCAAAATGGCAAATCTTGTCATGTTCTTATTGTTCAACAGATGGCATTTGAATTGAACGATGGTAGTGAGGAGGATTCATGAAACAAATGCTATAAAAGATATACTTATCATAGTAATGGAACTTGTGGCGGAATAACATGCTTTTATGAGCAAATGAATTTGGAGAGTGGTATGAGAGCAATGGTCCATGAATGGTTACCATTGAAATATTCCAAGGAGTAGATACCTGTAAAGCATCCCTTGCTAAGGAAACAAATGTCAAATAACGATGAAGGTTCATGGATAGATATTCTAATATTAAAATATGGTGATATAGGGGTTCATTGGTTTATATCATGGCATTAAGAAGACCATATAAGGTGTGCACAAAATTGATAGATGAGAGTATGGTTTGTCAGAGAGGCATTAAAGGTGCGAAAGGCAATAAGGTAACAATGGGCATTGATTTGCAGGTGGCCTCTGCTATAGAGGAAGTGCTGGACTATAGCATTTACTCAGAAAATAGAAAAAGAATTGTTTGAACTTTGAACTGTGTAGACAGCATTTTCTAAAAGATGGTCTTTTTTCTTCTTTTATTGATATTGGATGGGGATAGGGGGACAAAATGGTGGATTTCTTAGCTTACCAATGAGCTAAAATTGTTTTGTACCATTTTGAGCAAGGGACTGGTAAACTCCCAATATAGACTTGGATTTTTTCGCTCTCCTTTCATAGTGCATTTGGTAAGTTTTTAGTTGAGCATATTGCAAAATGAGATGTTTATCCTTGATGAATAGTGGGCTATTTTGGGGAGAATGGGGATGGCAAGATCAAATCTTGTTTTGTTCTTAGTATAACTCATGTGCGTGGGTAAATTGTTTAAGAGATTTGTAATGCACTATGCAATTTATGTTTTTGCATAGTCTCATTCCATTTTCAGGCTGCTTGCCTTGTAAAATCTTTGTACAAGATAGATCTAGATGTTTGTACTCATTTGGAAATGCTGTGGAGCAAGTGTGCCTAGGAAGCATCTTTTCCTAGCCATGGTAGAAGGGCTGCTAAGAGCTTGGAGAGAGAAATGGAAGAATCATAGAGTAAAAGCTTTTATGTTCGAAGACCATCTTGGCCTTAAGAAACTAAGGAGATTGAGGATTTTTTTTTTTTTGAAACTCTCGTCGAACTGGGTACAGGGATCAAATCTCCCATTTTAAACCTAGAGTTTTAGTAGCATGCATGAGACTCTTTCTTATTATATGCATCACTTGGGACCTCTTTGTAGTTTGTAGCTTCCATTTATTTTGATATTTTTTATATGTTCTGTGTCATGAAATGAGAATGGATGAAACCAATTTACTGTAATGTAGTCGCAATGACTCAATTTTGCTGAAACAAAAAACAATTACTTTGTGACCTGGTTCTGTTTCAAATTTATTCCTGTTTCATGTTTTATAGAATTTAACTATGATCTTTTACTTTGTTAGTGCCAGGTATTTTTATATGTAAGTGCTCATGCATGACTTCGTAATTGTGGATGCATGTCAACTCTGGATGCATCTTATATAGTAGTTCACATTTGTTTTATTTTATGATGTTGTGGTGACTTGGTTTGATATTGACAGTTCTTTTGCCTCTATTATGGTCAGGCATACTTTTGTATTTTTTGTTATGTGGATGATAATCTATCAACTGCTTGATCAGGTAAGTTTCATGTTAGATATTAAAGCCACCTAAATGTTTGGTGGTAATAGGTTTCATGGGGGCCACATATTCTTGAGCAACATGGGTAGATCAACATTCATAGGTTGGTTTAGAATAGACACATTAGATATTCCATTGGATGTGTAAAATAGAGCATGAACATGGACAAATTATATGAATTGTTCATTGTTTTTTCCTCAGTCATGCTGGACATGCAAGACCAAGATACGTGTAAATTGCAGGCTTATTTTCAGATTCGATATGACATAGAATTATCTTTTTATGCTTCCTATCTTATATCATGTTTGTGTACTTCTTGAAATTGTTTGTTGTGCTCTATTATTATAATGTTACAGCATGTACATATGTCGCGATACTGCTGCTAAGGCCAACATCTTAAACAGATTCCATGCAATCAAATTGAATGCCAATACGGAACATAAGTACATGTATATATCATCTAACTTTTTGCCCCTTGATGTCCACAATGTTGGGTATCTCCTCATCTTTCATCGTGCTGTTTACTCTGAAAGAAGCTTATTGTAGATTTATATGTATGATAGATGATAGATATGAAGGTGGAAAAGACCAAAGGGAGAAACTACATGGATTTGAAATGTTCCTTTCATGATGTTTGCAAGTCCAAGAGGGGAAGGAAAGCTGATTCTTCCTAAAGGAGCTTTCTTCTACGAGTGTTTGCTAAATAGCTTTGCTAGATTGTTTTGTTTTGTATGGCAAAGAAATAAAGGTTAATAAAGCAAAATCATTTTCTACACTGTTATTTAATGCCTGAAATAGGGAGTGAAGATTTTCAACATTATTCTGTCTGAAATATTTTTCATTCTGGACACAAATTCCAGGCTTACATATATGTGCCTTTCCATTCTCTTCATTCTTATCTTCTTTTGCCGGTTCTTCTTCTAATTCCGTTTCTTATGCCTGATGCCGGTAGGTTATGTTCTTCTTAATTCATTTTTGCAGTGGGCCAGCAAGGTTTGATTGGGATGTGGCAACGAAGTCGTGGATATATAGGCGGAATAAAGTGAATCTTTTGCAACTTCTAGAAGAAGAATTGGGGCGGTTATGTGGTAAACCCATTGATCTTTCTTGACTCAACAATATTTACCCTGAAAACGAGCATAAATTTGATTGACTTTTCTGGCAATAGCCGCACTTGTAAAACATAAAAAGGTCTTATTTTTTTTGAGTCAAAGATTTTTTATATTTTTGGTTCTAACTAGTCAATCAAATGTATATTGACATGGTCAGCAGCCTGCGTTGTTATCATTTGGCAGCAAACAAGTTGTCAGCTATCATACTTGGGAGTAGGAAGTCATTGTCCAGCGGTACTTTAAATGATGATGGGAAAACTAATTCTGATTTTTGTTCATCCAATGCTGTAAGGCCCAACTGGCTTGATATTGTCCCACCTCTTCTTCATTGATCTTTCACAGCCTGAGGGATGAAACATCAAGGGCTCGTTTGGTTCGCGGGAAAAGAAGGGGAAAAAGTATGGTCAACGGGAAAGTAATGAGATGTCTCTTGTTTGGTTGGAGTTTTCAAAAAAGAGAGATGGGAAAGTTGTATTCCCATAGGAATACTATTTCCATATTTCATGGGAAAGTCTTTCCCATGAGAAATATGGGAAAGTTACTTTCCCATGAGGTGGGAATCACTTTATTTTTATTTTTTTCCAAAAAGGCCCTTCAGCATTAAAGACCTAATTTTTATTAAGGGCATAATAGGAATTATACATAACTTTTTCAGAAAAGTAGATGGCCAACCAAACATAAGCACTTTAGAAATTTGTCACTTTTCCATTGTCAACCAAACATGCTACAATTACTTTCTTGGGCATTCTCTTCTTAGGAATTTGTTTTTCAGGAATTATATTTCAAGGAGGGAAAATGCTTCCCGCGAACCAAACGAGCCCCAAGAGTTTCATCAGACTTGCTGGATATCTGTGCCTTGGGTTACTTTTGCTTTTTTATTGGGGTAGGTCCAGTGTGGTTTGAACCAGTTGTTCCTTGTTCGTTAAATGGGAGCAAACATCATTGCTGAAGGGTCATTACAAGATATATTGGAATGTTTGAAGGTTATTGATCTTCCATACAAATAAATTGCCATATAAAGTCATGTTATTCGTGCTGAGCTTGGCAAATATTAGAACACTTGCAATGCCAGTTAAGAGTGATAAAGTTTCAGGCCGCATTATATATCCACGGTATGTAGAAGATTTTATGAGTTAGCTTCAATTCTGTTATTTGGGTAGTTATCAAAGAGCCTTGGAATTTTGGCTCTCAATAAGAATAGGAGTTTGATGGTGGGATCAACGGGAAGCTCATTCCATCCGTTGGGATCTCCTTGAAGGACAGCATAAAATGGATCAACTAACTAAAGCGATGGCGGAAATTCTGCTTGCTACTAGTGGGTAAAGTTTAAGGTGGGGATCCTAATGATTTTATCTGGACAACTACGTACAAGTTAGCGGGTGAGATGTAATCTTTCAAGCGGTAATTGTTATAGGATACATAATGGCCTTGAGATTTTTATTTTTAAAAAGAACCCTCTTATAGATCTTTTTGAGTCCTGAGGGATCGGGGTCGACCCTGCAAGCTTCTGTTTTCTTCTCCTGCCTCCTCCTCTCTCCCATTGGCGATTTTTTCTCTTCCCCTTTCTGCCAGATCCAGTAGATCGTTCCCAAAGAGGCCCTTATAGTGCAAGAACATATTCATTCATGCTGCAGGAGATATAAAAATAGTTGCTGCAGTTGATGCAGATCATATGGATGGGGAATAATGGTCATGAGATCCTGTTCAAACTTGCAGTAGAGGACGCAAGGATGGCGATTAAATAATTTGGTAAACGGTTTGGGCCTTATGATTCAGGACAAAAGAGAGAGATAACCCAGTGCAACACCTTAGAGAAGGCGGGTATTGGTGTCATGCGACCTATTCATCCAGGCCAGGCTCGGACCATTCAGCCAATAAAGTGTAATTAAAATTTGTGAGATTTGGTCACGGCCCGGCTTTTGTACCAATTTTCAGGCCTGGGCCTACTTTTTTTTTTTTCGGTACATTGGTAGCTCACACACAATGGGCGTGAGTACAGCCTAAAAAGTCAGACAATAAAAGATAACGCAGTGGAGCTAAAACATAATCATGGTTCTTCCACATAAAATCTCTGGAATGATAAGCCGCATAAGAGGCCACCCAATCCGCCGCACATTGGCCTTTCTAAACACATGAGTAGCCCGAGAGGCGCTGCATTCGCCTAAGAGACGACAAATATCATAGAGCAATCCCATCCTCTTGACAGCACTCCCGAGATCCTGGATCTCCTCGATCACTATCGCAGGGTTCCCCTTAACACTACCGTCGAAATTCATTTTAAGAAAACTAGGGAGTGGGGGCTCCAAGGAAACAAGCATAATCTTGGACACTACTAGATAGGCCTATTAACGAGCCGAGCTGCTCGGGCTCGGCTCAGTAAAAGCTCGGCTCGAGCTCAGCTCGTTAGTCAAACGAGCCTGAGCTCGAGCCCAAAATAAGGCTCGTTTAAATCCAAGCCCGACTTCGAGCTCGAGCCCGAGCAGCTCACGAGCTCAAACGGAGCTCGTGACTTAACATGACCAAATGAGTTTGGGATCCGATGGTCGAGATCACTTGGAAACCCTGCATCCAACGATTCCAACCCAAGGCCAAGGCCTCCTCTCCTACCCCTCCTCTCCAACCCTCCTCCTCCCCCGACTTGCTGCGGGCCTACGGCACTGCCCACAACATCTCCATCGCCGTCGTTGCCCTGTCGGTCGAGCTTGGAATTGAAGGGAGAAGCAACCACGGCGGTGATCCGCTTGCAGGCGTGCTGGATGTGGGCAAGGAGGATGGCGAGGTTGTCGCCCATGTCAGCCCCTCCCTTTCCAGCGTACTCCAAGAGGGTCCGGTGGCCCCCGCCGCCCGACGGACCAATCTCCGATTGGCCCTTAGGGATGAGATGACGACCCATCTCTATTGCCATCGCTGCCATGCCGGCCGAGCTCGAAATTGAAGGGAGAAGCGACCACGACGACGATCTGCTTGCAGGTGTGCTGGATGTGGGCAAGGAGGACGGCGAGGTCGTCGCCCATGTCATCCCCTCCCTTCTCGGTGTACTCCAAGAGGGTCCAGTGGCCCCCGCCGCCCGACGGACAGATCTCCAGTTTGGCCTTCAGGGAGGAGACGACGACCCATCTCCACCGCCGCTGCTGCCTTGCCAGCCGAGCTTGGAATTGAAGGGAGAAGCAACCACAGAGGAGATCCACTTGCAGGCGTGTTGGATGTGGGCAAGGAGGATGGTGAGGTCGTCGCCCATGTCAGCCCCTCCCTTCCTGGTGTACTCCAAGAGGGTCTGATTTGGCCCTCAGGGAGGAGAGGTGCCCGAGCTCAGGCGTACTCCAAGAGGGTCTGGTTTGGCCCTCAGGGAGGAGAGGTGCCCGAGCTCGAGCTTGGGCTTGTAATTGAAACGAGTTTTACAAGCTCAAGCCCGAGCCTTTGCTTTGCCGAGTAAGCCCAACCTCGAGCCCAATACAGAGCTAGGTACCGAGCCCGAGCTCGAGCCCGAGGCCATGCTTCTGTGAAACAAGCCGAGTCCGAGCCTCCCAGGCTCAGCCTGGCTCGACTCGTTAACAGGCCTACTACTAGAGCAGAATGAGAGCCCCAGATTTTTCTAGCCAACCCAAGGGATGACGACGTAATAGTGTCAAGGACCTCCGCCGCATGAAGTACGGTTCTTTCCACCATCACTCTCGGGTGCGCACTCCGGTCCTCAAATACTCGGGCATTTCTATCTAGCCAGCAATAATAAGCTAGATAGGCTGCCCGAGTCACATGCTCTAGAAGTCCAGATCGTCGAGAGGACTCAACCAAGAAGGTCAGAAAGTCCTTTGTCGATATCCATCCCAGATGTAGCCCCGCTGAGGTTGGGACACACTCCCATATCATAGCAGCCTGCTGACAGCCAAAAAGGACATGGTGGATAATCTCCTCCGCCTCCTGACAGGCCCAGCAACTCGGAGAGATGTCCACCCCCCGCCGTGCTAACACTTCTTTGGTAGGCAGACATCTTTAGGCCACCTTTCAGACAAACAAGGCCACTCGGGGGTGGATGCGCAGCCTTCATATCCACCTTCTTTCAATCTGCCGCATTGTAGTCCTCCTGAACAGCTCAAGAAGCTCCCGGGTCTGGACCTCCGGTCAGCCAGTCCTGCCCCACACCCTCCTATCCTCCGCCTCGCCTATCGGGATCGACACTGCCAGCACCCGCTCTGCCAGTTGTCCTCCAAATGTCCAGCGTACAAGGTCCACATCCCAATCTCCCTCACCATGGCCAAATAAGTCATTGATCCTGCACCTCTCCAGCTTGCCCAGGTCAACGTAGGTGGGCCATATGCTCAAAGGTACGTCAGACAGCCAACAGTTCTTCAAAGCATCCACTGCACACCACACCAATCTTCCATCTGATCTCCGAAGTCACCAAGGGGGAACGAGAGCATATCTCTCTCCAAAGAAAGGAGCTGTGCCGACTCACTCAAAACACTGTTAGATCTGCCAGATCTCCATGCTTAGCCCTCATCAAAGAAACCCAAAGACTCGCCGGCTCCAATATAAACCTGACTGCCATCCTCGTAGTGAAGACATCCCGTCGCTTGATAAAGGAGTGGATCCCCAGACTACCATATATGGTTAGTTGGTAAATCGTGTCCCACGCCAGTAAGTGGACACCCTTGCTGCTCCTCTGCCTCCTCCAGATGAAATCCCTGAAAGAACGTTCCAACCATCGTAGCGCTGTAATGGGCACCAAGATGTTGGATAAGAGGTAGATAGAGACTCAACTGAGAATTGACTGTACCAGAGTGATCCTGCCTATCATAGACAATGAGCTTGCCTGCCAGCCCTCCAACCTCCTCCTAATGCTCTGCTCCACGAAGGTGCACTCCTCCCTATGCAGTCAACAGCCTATGATCGGGACTCCAAGGTATGTCAGGATGCCCTCCCACTCCTCGATCTCCAGAGACTCCATAACATGGAGGTGCACTCCCTCCTACTCTTTTTTTTGGGGGGGTACAAAGGCCAGGGCCTACTTCTAGCTACAGGCCGAATCTCAAGCTTCTTTATTTTTTAATTAAAAACTATAAAATGTGAAAGAAAAGAGGGGTTGTATAAGATTAAAAAAAAAAGGAAAAGAAAGGATATGGGAGAGAAGAGGAAGCAGATGGAAGAGGTGGATGAGGAGAAGGACGATCACAGAAGTCCAGGCCCACCTCGAGCCAACCAAAATCCGAGATTAGCCTCCTTAGTAGGCCAGCTCATATTTCAGGTTAGGTAATTTTTGGGCTTAAAATTAGGGATGGCAAAATATGATCCGACCCGCCAACCCGATCCGTGTTCGACCCACCATAAACAGGTTTGGGTTTGGCCTAAACAGGTTCGGGTTGTAAACAGGTTGACTCGTTTAGCCTGTTTATTAATTGGGTTGAATACAGATTTTAGATGTCTGACCCGTTTAACCCGTATATCCTGTTTAACTGTTGGGCTGATAGATAAAGGCCACAACCCACAAAATAAGGCTTAGGGCTGGCCCAATTCCCCGCCTCGGCCCAACTCCCCGCGGCCCGCCTTGGCCTAATTTTAATTCAGCGCAAGATGAAATCCATCGTCCGTTCTCCAATCTCCATTCTTATTTCTTGATTCTCCTTAAGGTTAGCCAGTTAGGGACCTTAGGCTTAGGGTTAGCTCTGTGCTGCCCGAGTTCTTTGTCTGTCCCTCTTCCCCTCTCCTCCGGACCTCCGCGGCTCCGCCTCCGCCCTCTCCTCTCTCGTGCCGACTACTTCCGCCTCCCTCGTTCCCGTTTCAATCACTGCGGAGGTTGAGGGCAACGCAGCGCAGGCCTCCTCAGCTCCTACTCCTCGTAGAAGCATCTCCGCAGGGTAATCGGAAGAGAGGGGCGACGAGGGCACCGCCACTTCCGCCCCGCACAAGTACTCCATCAAGATTCTCTTCGGCAACCGCCTTGTGAGCGCTCCGCTATCTCCTTCTCGTCTCGCTCTTCCTTTTCTCTTTCCGTTTGTACTTTTCTTGTCTTCCTTAGGGCCTTTTTTCCACCTTGGGGAAGGAGATGGATCATCTAGGGCAAAAATCTTCCTTATCGTTTATTTTCTTGGGGTTTTATCTTTTGCATTCCAAAGGACCACATCACCCTCCGCGATTACGAGATCCACGACGGCATGGGCCTCGAGCTCTACTGCAACTAATCTAAGGTCATCTTGCACGATTCCTCATCTCATCTCTCATCTCCGTGGTTATCTATTTTTTCTTTGAATTTCCGATGATCTATTGTGTGTGGATGACTGGATTTTTGAGAACTAGGGCTCGAGTATCGGAAAGCTGGTTTATTGAATTAAATTGGCAATCCTTCTAGATTGCTTTCGGCTTTTTTTTCCCCTCAAGATTCTGCTCTTATCTCGTGCAATCGCATGCTTGGATGATGGATAGACTGGCTTCGAGTCTTTGACAGGTGACCAGAAAATTGGGTTCGTGAATTATTTAGCACTTGTTTTTGGTTCTTTTTTGTTTTTCATCTAGTTGTTTTGACTGGTCGGGTCGGATTGGGCAAATATATTACTTGTTTATTAAACAGGTCGGGTCGAATTACCTGTTTATTAAATAGGTCAGGTTCCGATTGTAATTTCTGACCTGTTTAATAAACAGGTCGAGTTCAGGTTTATGATTTTCTGACCCGACCTGCATGTGACCCGACCAGTTTATGATCTGACCCGATCCGATTGCCACCCCTAGTTACCACCGTGGTGACTTTACTTATGGGCTTAGCCCCATCCCCCTTGACAACTCTAGAACCACTGTTCTAGACAATCCTTTGGCAAGCTGATCAGCTAGATTCTTTTCGGATCTTACAAAATTTAGTGCAATCAAGTTATTCTTTAATTTGTATCTCAATGATTTATGGCGCACTTTCAAG
>JAOXJJ010000725.1:15695436-15716012 GCA_025769935.1 Phoenix roebelenii | reverse complement strand
TATATCCTGAGCGAGTATATCATGGGGCACAAACTATATTATTGATGAGCAATTTGTAGGACTTGAGTGATTGCAAGGTGCCAATACAAGAATTGCATGTCAGACTATTTTTCAAATATAATTTAGCTTTATAGTCTATTTGGACGTCCGACGATCTTAGCCAATGTTAGGATCTCCTGCTGTCCCTTTAAAAAAAAAAATCCAAGAAAAGAGAGAATCCGATGATGGGGTTTAATGAGCAAGAGAGACCACAAATCCTGTAATCCTTAATTCCAAAGCATCACAACCATTAATAATTCTGCTAAGATCACCTTCACTGGACTTTTGGAAGAGCAAAGCATGTTATCATCAAATAACATAATCTACCGGCCTAGCCTGAATTTATAGATATGAGATGACATAAATATGTTTAGATACACTGGTTTCACGTATAACATCTTGAGATGCAATTCAATTGGTTTAGAGATGCTTGCTGGATTAGATTTAAGGGCTCAAAAACAACGGCATCAGTCAAAGTTGGCGACCTATATTCCCCCCACTAGTAGAGCAACATGTTCCCTACCGCTGCTTTGATATATTTCACGTATCGAACACCTTTAAAACTTGTTAAATAATCCTTACCAAAAAGAAAAAAATATTAATGCTGTTATAATTAGTTATTGATTTTCAATTTCATATTTCCAAATGAAATAATAATCACTACTATATAAAAGAGAATGGCATATACTACTTAGTTGTTTAGATCAAAAGGAAATCTTTTTCCGAGTGCCGAGCAATTGCAGTCACGAACCCGTAGAGGAGGGACGTCCAACGTGGGGCCGATATGAAGCCTTGGGAAATCCGATACGCCGCCACATGTCAGAGCTCTGCTTGCCCAAAACAGGGTGCTCTTGGATTGCGATTGGAGGATTTAAAGGACCACGTACGAAGTTTTGACGCCATTGGTGGGGACAAAGGCGCGGTTGTAATCTAAGGAGGCAAGGGATCGGGATGCGTGGCCGTTGGAGTGATGAAATTTTTAGCTGACCGGATGCAGCCATAAATCAATATTTCTCCTAATAGTATTCTAACCTATAGAATGGTATTCTCCGCATCCTATCGTAAGATATCACATTTGGAACGGTCCAAAAGACATAATTACACAATTCTTAGGATAGAGCCCGGAGAATATGCTAGACTGAAAAATTTATCATAATCTTAATATCTATAAATAATAATAATTTTAATTTATAAAAAACAATAAAACGAATCCAATTATAGAATTTAATTATCCAACTAATATTAGTGATACTCTATCTATTCATATCTTTTCTATATGATATCAACCATAGCCGAGTATTAGCCTAGGATGGTCCTCCGGCTGCAGCCTTGCTGGTGATGGTGGCCGACTGGCATAAGGAAGAAGAGAGAAAGATAAAATGAATTATGGGAGAACTCAGTCTAGATCACGACCGATCTCCTCGACTGATGACCACATGATCTTAGAGCTTCTGGGAGGTGGAAAAACTTGGCTTATTCTGACGGGTGGCGGCGACGAACATGAGAGGAAAAGACGCCGAAATAGTGTACCGCTATTTTGGATGAATACCAACAACTTGCTAGCTTAATTCAACGTGGCAAAGGCTAGAAATGAGGGAAAGAAAGAGAAAGAGGCACACAAAACTCACCTCAGTTCGGTGAGGAATCAAGTAGGAGACTCGGAGAAGGATTGTTGAGGTCGAAGGTGATTGTTGGAGTTGTCGTGGACGACTTTCAAGGGAGGAGGAGGAGTTAAATAGGTGAAATCCTAAAGTTCTAGTCGAATTCAGATTGCCTGGGTATCTTTGATTTCACCGGAAATCGGGGAAGGAAGAAAACTCTCATCAAAATCTCTCCTCCACCCAGATCGTGCCACAGCGCACGATCAGGCTTGAGCCTAGCCTTTTTGGGCCGACTCATAACCCCAAGGATTGGCTACGACATGCCATCGAGCTTGGGCCTGGCTTTTTTGTGCCGGCCCATAGGCCCAAGGGCTAGGCTATTACAAAGGCTCATTTTGAGTTTTTGGTTATAGGCTGGGTAGTGCAGTCTGGGTACTATTTAGGTGTCACTACAGGAAAATCGTGAAAAGCGTCAACGCTTTTTGGACTAGCGCCAAAACTTGGCCATAGACGACCCTAATTAGCGTCGTCGTAAACTGAGGCCTAAGATGACGCTTATACGCAGCGTCAGAAGTAAAATTGACATCAAAACCTAGCGGTCGTTCCCCTCCTCCTCATTCTGCATCCCGATCAAGGCTAACCCTAGCTCCTCTCCTCCTTCCTCCTCTCTGACGACGAGTGGCCGACCCTTATTTTCTTTGGTGCCGAGCGACGTCCGACGGCTACCTCCTATCCTCCTCCTTCCTCTCCTACGACGAGCGGCCGATCCTTGTCCTCTCCGGTGCCGAGCAACGTTCGACGGTAAGCTCCTCTCCTTTCCGACAACGAGCGGCCGATCCTTGTCCTCTCCGACGCCGAGCGACATTTGACGGCAAGCTCCTCTCCTTCTTCCTCCTCTCCGGCATTTAATAGCAGGTGAGTTTTTTCCCCAACCCTCTCCAGCATTTCAAATTTTAGAATTAACCAAATATTAGTAGCTCGTGGATTGGTCCATAGAAATAATGCCTATATGAAGTCCTTATTTATATGCATGATGTATTGTCTGTTGCTTCTGATCTTATTTGCGATGATTCGTGGTTCTTATTTTTGGATATTTATATGGTTTTTTTGCGTTATCTTGCCTCTTAGATTTCTCTCGGTTGTTATTACAGCACTGGATTTTTCTGATTCTATGTAGAACTTTTGTAATTCTTCTTTGCATTTTGTTCTTGATTTTATTGGCCTTTCGGAGTCCTTGGAAGCTTTGATTTTGGCCGATGATTGCCGGACTTTTGCCAAGAACCGAATGCTGGTCAGGAACTGTTGCATTGATTAGCCAGGGTTTTTAAGACATTATCTTGTATATTTGCCGGGGAAGTCTGTTGCATGGACTCCTGCATGGTGTAAATTGAAAAGTTGGATGCTGGTCAGGGACCATTCAGGAGAGCCCAGTATGAATGCATTCAGATAATTCTAAATAAATCTTCACATTATATGTGAAGATTCTAATCCACCACTATAAACTCTAATGTCATAGACTACTAGCCTACCTAAATAAGAAATGAAAACCTTAAGCCCTTATAATAATTTCTACCGCATCAAACTACAAATATGTGCGCTGATGGAATCCAAGAATGACAACCTATGCAAAATATAGTAACTGAAAAATAGAGAAGATCCCTGGCATGGTCAGCAACTGTTCTTGATATAGAAATGTTTTCTGAGTAATATTTCATCAGATAATAAGAAGTACATCATCAGTGCAAGGTCTAAATAATATAGATTAGTTTGGTTCCAATTCTCACTAATTGAATTAGTTCATTTCCAGGTTAAGGGGTTGGATGTCCTAATATTCTAACCCAGCCAGACTATATGTATATATATATATATATATATATAGTTTATAAACCAATCTCTCTTTATGCCATTTGTCGTATGCCATGTTGGCAATAGAAAGGTTCTTTGTGATTATAGGATTGCTATAATCTCTTTGCAAGATAATTGTTGACAAGGCCAATTTCAATTGCTCAGCTGATCACATTGAATTAATTGGCAATTCATTTAGATTTTATTTATTATTTAACTAATATTGCTTCTTTTTGTGCATACTAGGTAACAACATGCTGCGAGAAAAACGATTCAGAGAAGTTGAGTTTCAATACACGACCGTGGGATCTTCTTCCAATCAGTTTCTGCAGTCCCAGTAGCCCGATGAGCCCCAGCAGCATGAGTCCCATTCTCAGCATGAGTCTCAGTTTGAGCATGTGCCACCTGCTGATTGTCCAGACATGGATGACGTACACATCCAGAGTAATTTGATTTATATTTTATATATTAATTTTTCTTACAATCTAATTATATTAAATCATTTGCCTTTAATATTTTAATTAATGGATGGATATTTTATTTCATTTTTATAGATGGACTGGGGAGAGTGAGGAGGACACGAGGACCTACTCGAGCACGGGACGTGCGGAGCCTACGCGAGGATGAGAAGATCGTGGTACATTGCAATGAACTGGGGCAGCCTATCAAGAGGACTGCAAGCATTTTATCGACTTTTCTAGGATTGATTGCGTAGAAAGGTCAGTTGTATCCGCTTAACTATACGAAATAGAATGAAATGCTTCCTTCGTATAAGGTTGAGCTTCTTATAGTGATTGAGGTAAAGAATTGAATTTGCTTACTATCACAATTTTATTTTTTGATTTAATATTGTTATAACATTCTTTAATTACTTTGGTATAGAAAAAGTTTTTGCTCCCTAAAGAGAGCCATGATTGGGTGCTGAAGTCTATCAATCGCAAGTGGAAAGAATATAGGGCCAAGTTAAAGGCAGACTAGAAGCACGATGGTATGATAGAAGAGGAGGTTGCTCGTGTTTGTCCTCCTGATGTAATCCTTCATTAGTGGAGGGAGCTTGTCCACTATTGGTTTTCTGTGAAAGCTCGGGTTGTGTATATTTTTTCAATATCTTAGATTGTATTTACTAATAATTTACTAATAATATTGTTTATTCTTTTTTTAGAAAGACATATTCCAACATTGGTAGAACTGCACGAGCCTTTCAGACTGTTCCTCATACTTCAGGCTCGATGAGTTATGCTCGACATAGAGCTGAATTCATAAGTTTTTTTTGAAACTCTATTGACAATATAAGTGTTTTGAATGATTTGAATATTTGTGTTGATGTAAATGTAATGCAGGTTTATATTGATATAAATGTTGATTTATGAAATGCATGTATTTTTCTAATATTTTTTTTTAAAAAAATTTCTCTCCCGACGCTTTAAAGCGTCGTTAAAAACCAGGCTTTCGCTGACGCTTTCCGATGCTTATAAGCGTCGGAAAAAACCCCAGCGAATCTGCCTGCACACCCGAGTAATAGTTTATTCCAATGCTATTTTGTGTTGGCAAAAGTGCCTACGCCGACGCTTTTCCCAGCGTCGGTAAATCCCTAATTTTGCCGACGCTTTTCATTAGCATCGGCAAAAATCTTTCCCACTCAGGTATTGCCGACGCATTTATGACGCTTTCGCTTGGGTCGGCGGGGTTTTTACCGACGCTTATTAGCGTCGGTAAAGACTGTAAAAAATATCGATAAAAATTACTATTCCCGCAGTGTGTGAAGAATCTCAAAGGTGACTGTAATGAGTAGAGATATCACTCATTAGCCTAAACTATGAGCCAACACCCAAACGTGAGAGCAAGGGATCACCTAACAAATGGACGAGCCCCAAGAAGGGAAAAAAGGGGCAAGAACCATACTTTCAGAAAAGTGGTTGTCTGAATTAACTCTGTAGTGCAAAAATAACTGACTAAGCCATGCCTTTAAAATGGGTAATATTTCTGTATTACTTTTTTTAATTAATTTTTAAATATGTTGGTTCGTGATTGGACTGATTTATTGTCTAAGCTGATGAACTTGATCCAACTCAGGGCCGGCCCGAGCCCTAGGCGACCGAGGCGGTTGCTTAAGGCCTCGGGCTTATGGAAGGCCTCCGGGAGGCTAACCAAAAGAAAGCAAAAGCCCCATATAAAACGGGAACAGGAGCTGGCTACGAGTCTTCCCCCTTGGTGGAAGGGAGGTGGAGAGTTTCCTGGCCTGCAGAGGGGCAATTTGGGAAGTTGGGGACAGTAGTTTTGTTTTGGGTGGAGAGAGAGAGAGAGAGAGAGAGAGAGAGAGAGAGGAGGGATTTGATTGGCTTGATAGACGTCCGAAGCCACTCTCATCTTTCATCCCTTCTTTTTTTTTGGTTTTGGTCTTGGTTTTCCTTCCCTCATATCACTCCTGATCCAGCTGGGCCATCAGGAAGAAAGATAGGGGGATTGGAGATGGACTTCTTGGAGGGTAGGGAAAGAAAAGGAGGGAGCGGGGGGTTGAATGGCTTCTGCGCTGTGATATTGCGGTGGCTGCTTGGGTACTCACTTGAAGGGGAGATGGTGGGATGGGACTTTTATTAATTAGATAGAGTGAATTTCCCATAATGCCCCTACTTTCTTTCATAGAGAGGTTCCTTTCTGGACAAATTCTTTGCTTTACCTTGACCATGAAGTGCCAAGGGATATCCTTTTCCTACTCTGCTCTTTCTTGACATGGTAAATAGCACTACGAAGCATTATCTCAGTTATTTAAACAGTTTTATGGGCCCTTCCTTAAGCATGATTACTTTTTGTGCTTTCATTCAAAAATTATATAAACTAAAAAGGCTTTTTATCAGTCTTTGTTGCATACATGCCCTTTTGTTGAAATAATGTACTTGATAGTTATCTATTTTCATATTTTTTTTTTAAGTATTTTATATTTATTAAAAATTTTTATTATTAAAAAAATGCCTTATTCACTGAATCCATCTTAGACCTCTAAATATATTGGACCGCTCCTGATCCAACTAATAATTTTTCATCGAAAAAATGATAGGCGAAGCAAAAAAAATTCTTGCACATAAATATTTGAGGGCGCACTACGTACTCAAATTCCCTTCCCTTTGCTCATAAAAAGTGGAAAATATATTTAGCCTCTTTTAACAATTTTCGTTCGTAGATGGTTGAGACGTACGTTATTGGAAATAAGTGAAAATTTTTCATACAGCCGTTCAAGGTTAACTAACATCTTCATAAGAAGGGAAGAGCTGAGATCATAACATGCAGTTGTTTGGGAGAGGCGCAACTGAAGGGCGGAGTGAGACAACAATCTCATCCGCTTTCGTACGAGAAAATATCGTAACTTCGTTGGAATGGAACGTTGGTTGGCATGACGTATGGGCTCACGAAGTCGATTAGGTAGGCTATCGTTGTATGACTCATGTTCATGTCAAATCATCAGTCTAACCTAAGATCTCGCCTTATGTTCGGGTCTGAAAACATCTTGTCATGTGGGGCCACTAGATATATGGTACTTCTTTTCCCCATGAAGGACGGCGTTGTTCGTTGTATGGCGATCATCGTTGTCATTACTTTTTAGGAGTTCCAACTTGACACCTGATTTAACATGCTAGCTAGGATGACCTTCCAGAGTTAGGGCTTGGGCTAGAGTCAAGCTCGGTCGGGTCCAGTTTCCATGCAGCCCGGGCTTGCGTCGGAAACAAATTTGGACTTCGAGCCGAGACAAGATCCAAATTTTTTTCAAAATTTCGGTCCGAGACCAATCCAAGTTTGAACTCGAGCTCAATGGGAGCTCGATTGGGCCAGCTTGGAGAGTAGGGGGAAGAGTGGAAAGGTGAGAAAAAGATCAGATGGGGAAGAGAGAAGGGAGAGGGGGGAGAGAGATAGGGAAGGACAGAGAGGAGATAGCAGAGAAGAGGGAGAGAAAGAGCTCGAATAGGAGAGAGGAGAGAGAGAAGATGAGAGATCAAGAGGGTGAGAAACAATGGGGAGAGAGAGGCGAGAGAGATCGACTAGGAGAGAGACAGTAGAGAGGGGGGAGAGATGGGGAGGGGGGGGAGAGAGAGAGAGGGGGGGAGTGGTCTAGAGGATGGAGAGGAGAGAAGATCAGGGAGAGGGGATAGAGATCGAGGGTCCGTAAGAGACGAGAGAGCAAAGAAGGGAGAGCGATCAGTGAAATCCGATAGGTTTCCTAGGCCTAGCTATGGGTTGATGTGTGTTGCTGGAAAGTGGACCCGGGAGCGACCAGTGGCTGAGAAGGAGAAGCTCCGTCGAGAATTGGTGGGTGGCGGTCCGTCGGCGGGCGGCATTCTCCGTGGGGCCTGCAAAAAGTCGGTGGCCGGGGTTTCCAGCGCCGGCCCTCCGATGCCTAAGTCAGAGGGGGCAGGTGTATAAAGGGAGAGAAAATATATGTCCAGAGTTTCAGAGTCCAGCCCCCTCTAAGATGGAGGGGTTTCTTTTTTATAGAGGGGTACTGATTTACCTGTGATGTGACAGGACGGACGAGGTACTGTATGATTGAGCATGTCGTATGAATTAATGCAGATTGTGTGAATTAATGCTTTGCCGTAGGAGATCAGGCCGGAGCAAATGAGTTGTCATGGCTGATCGGACGTGGCCGAGCAGATTTGCCATGAAGGGCTTGAGATCTGTAGATAGCAGGAGCCATGCGCATTAATTATTCAGTAATCAAAGGGCTCCTCCGCTGGTATGGGTGCGGGCTCAGGATCGTCCGGCACGGTGCACTCTATAATGAAGTCAGCGAGTACCTGGGCTTTGATTGCTGGCCTCGAACGGTATTCGAAGTCGAATTCCTTGAGCTCGACCGCCCACTTTGTGATCCTCCCGGCACGATCTGAACGTTGGAGAATTTGCTTCATAGGCTGGTCGGTCAGTATGACCACTGTGTGGGCTTGAAAATAGGGCCGGAGCCTCCGAGCCGAGATGACCAGGGCGAAGATGGTTTTCTCCAATTTAGAGTATCGGGTCTTAACATCCCTCAAGATCCGGCTGGTATAATACACTGGTCTTTGAAGCTTGTCCTCTTCTCGGACCAGGACCAAGCTCACTGCGGCTAGGGAGACAGCCAGGTACAGGTAGAGGAGCTCACCCTGTCAAGGTTTTGTGAGTAATAGAGGGGAAGCAAGGAGGTGCCTGAGCTCTTCAAAAGCTTGCTGACATTCTTCCGACCACAAGAAATTCTTCGGTCGCTTAAGGATTGTGAAGAATGGGAGGCACCGCTCGGCCGATCTAGAAACAAATCTTTCCAGGGTTGTGACTCGTTCTGTGAGCCGCTGTACTTCCTTAACCGTCTTTGGTGGCACCATCTCCTGCAATGCTTGGATTTTCTCGGGATTTGCTTTGATTCCACGCTGGGTGATTATGAAGCCAAAAAACTTGCCCAAAGTGACTCCGAATGCACACTTAGCTGGGTTGAGCTTCATCTGGTACTTTCTGAGTGTGGAGAATATTTCGTTGAGGTCAGCTACATGGTCCTTCGCCATTCAACTCTTTACCAGCATGTCGTCCACATAGACCTTCATGTTTCAGCCTATCTGGTTCTGGAAAATCCGGCTGACCAGCCTTTGGTATGTTGCTCCGGCATTCTTCAACCCGAAAGGCATCACCTTATAGCAGTAGGTGCCCCTATCGATGATGAAGGCCATCTTCTCCCCATCTTCCGATGCCATTCGGATTTGATTGTATCCCGAGAAGGCGTCCATGAATGTCAGCAACTGGTGCTCCGAGGTGGAGTCCACAAGCTGGTCAATACTAGGAAGTGGGAAGCTGTCCTTTGGGCAGGCTCTGTTCAAGTCGGTGTAGTCTACGCATATGCGCCACTTTCCGTTAGCTTTCTTCATGAGGACCACGTTAGTGAGCCAGTATGGATAGGAGACCTCTCGGATGAAGCCGGCCTCGAGAAGTTTGTCCACTTCCTCGGCCGCTGCACGCTGTCGTTTTGGGGCGGAACCTCGTTTCTTCTACCGCACGGGCTTGCAGGTCGATTTCACCTGAAGTCGGTGAACCATGATTTTGGGATCTATTCCCAGCATGTCGGCGGACGATCAGGCGAAGACGTCCATGTTGGCCCGCAGGAACTCAATTAGGTGGTCTTTTTCGCGGGCGCTCAGGCCAGAGCCAACCTGCACGGTTAGCTCTAGGCAGTTTTCTTGGAAAGAAATTTGGATAAGAAGCTCACCAGGCTCTACCTGTTTCTTTCGGGGGCCATCCTGCGCTTCCAGAGTTTCGATGGAGAGCGTCTGATCCAATGCTTGGGTCCACGCCCCGGCCAGTCGTTCCCCTTGGCTTAATGCTTTGGCCGGTTGCTTCACTTTGTAAGTCGCCATATAGCACCGCTTCGCTGTTGATTGGTTCGCACGGACCTCGCCTATTCCTTGGTTAGTGGGGAACCGTATGAGCAGGTGATAAGTCGAGACCACAGCTCGGAGGGCATTAAGCCCTGGTCGTCCAAGGATGACGTTGTGGGCCGAATGTAGATGAACCACAAGGAAGCCCGTTCTTACAGTACTTTCTCGGGGGGCGAGGCTAACCGTGACCAGGAGGCTAACCTCGCCCTCGACCGGGACCGAATCCTCGGTAAATCCAACCAGTGGAGCATTCATTTATTCGAAGTTGGCTTTCTATCATCCCCATTTTATGGTAAGCGTTATAGTACAAAATATTTGCCGAGCTTTCATTATCTACTAAGATGCGCTTTACATCAAACTTATTTACAATCATAGAGATGACCACATCATCATTGTGAGGGGTCTCAACCCCTTCCAAGTCCTCGTCCGAGAACGAGATGGCTTCAGAGGTGCGCGGGCGCTTCGGGGGAAATCCTTCCCTCGGATGGCTCTTCAACCGAGCTTCCTCCGCCAATGGTGTTGATGGTGCCGATGATAGGCATGTTGGCATTTAGATCTTCGGACTGCGCGGTATTTTCTACTAGCCTCCTTTCCTCACACCGGTTCCGCACAATCCGGTTGAGTACTCCACGGCGAATGAGCGCCTCGATCTCATCCCGGAGCTGGAAGCAATCTTCCGTATCGTGGCCATGGTCTCGGTGGAAGCGGCAATACTTCCTAGGATTGCGCCATGCTCCGGGGTCCCGCATCGGGTGTGGAGGTCGGAAGTAATCCTGGCCCTCGATCTCCATCAGGATCTCTGCTCGAGGAGCATTGAGGGGAGTATAATTCTCATACATCCCCGAGGGTACTCGCGGCCGCGCCGGAGATCTCGATCGGGGAGGGGACCTTGGTCAGAGCTGTCCCCGCTGCCGAAGTGGACTCCTTAGCCGAGGCATGTTCTTGTTTTGGCGGGGAGATGGGCTTTTAGGATGACCGCGCTCCTCGTGGCGCCTCTTTTGCTTATTGGAGGTCTGCTCGGTCGCGCTCCGCCTGGAGGCAATGGCCTCTTCGGCCTTCGCGTACTTTCGGGCTCGGACCAGCATTTCGGTGAGTGGGCGGGGAAGCTCTTCTCAATAGAGAAGAGGAACCTGTAGGATCGAGCCCCAGTCTTGAGTGCCGACATGGCTATTGACTGGTTGAGCTCACGGACCTCCCAAGTTGCGGCGGTAAAACGGTCGAGATAGTTCTTGAGGGACTCTCCCTCCTTCTGTTTGATATCGAGGAGGGAGTCCGAGGTCCGCTGCTGACGTCGGCTCGCAGCGAAGTTGGTGGCGGATTGCCTGCCGAGCTGTGCAAAGGAAGACACTATGCCGGGCTTCAGCCCAGAGAATCAGAGCCGAGCCGCTCCCCGAAGTGTTGCTGGGAAGGCCTTGCAGAGCATAGCCTATGAGGACCCCGAAAATGCCATAAGGGCTCGGTAGCTCTCCAAATGATCGAGGGGGTCGGTCGTTCCATTATATGGCTGCACCTGGGGCATTTTGAACCTGGGTGGGACCGGCTCATCCTCGATCTGGCGGAAGAAGTGGGGCTTAACAGTAAACTCAAAGTCACCCTCGCACCTCGCCTTCTTGCTGTGGAGCGCCTCAATCTGGCGCTCAAGTTTCTCGACCTTCTTGTCGAGTTCTCCGCTCTGGGGGATTGCCATGGAGGTTTTCTCTGGTGCAAGTTGCTCCGGGACCGACTCAGCTTCTGATAGCTGCGGCCCGTTCCCTAGGCCTCTCTCTGGGGGTTCTTTCCAGGGGGAAGCTCGGGCTGAACCCTGGCAGTAGCATTGCTCCTCGTTGTTGGCCCTCGAGGAGCCGTGGAGGTTTTGGCCCTGGGACACGGGTCCGTTCGGAGGAAGAACTGGCTGGGCCTGGGCCTGCAGAAGCGGCGCAGGTGGGGCTCCCTCACGTTGCAGATCTTGGACGGCTGCGGCCAAGGCTTGAACCTGCTGCATCAGGATGTCGAACTGTTCCGGCTGAACATGGAGAATTGGATCAGCCGGAGATGGCGAATTCTGGACTAAGCGCCCAGGACTTGTTGGGAGACGCCGGGAGGCGTTAGAGACTCATTTGCTTCTCAACTTCATAGCCACGACTCAGGCCCTTCCTCTAGCGCCAACTGTTGCTGGAAAGTGGACCTGGGGATGACCAGTGGCTGAGAAGAAGGAGCTCCGGCAAGAATTGGCGGATGGCGGTCCATCGGCGGGTGGCGTCCTCCATGGGGCCTGCAAAAAGCCGGTGGCCGGGATTTCCGGCGCCGGCCCTCCGATGCCTAAATCAGAGAGGGCAGATGTATAAAGGGAGAGAAAATATATGTCTAGAGTTTCAGAGTCCAGCCCCCTCTAAGATGGAGGGGTTTCCTTTTTATAGAGGGGTACTAGTTTACCTGTGATGTGACAGGGTGGACGAGGTACCGTATGATTGAGCATGTTGTATGAATTAATGCACAATCGTATGAATTAATGCCTTGCCGGAGGAGATCAGGCCGAAGCCAACGAGTTATCGTGGCTGATCGGACGCGGCCGAGCAGATTTGCTGTGAAGGGCTTGAGATCCGTAGATAGCAGGAGCTATGCGCATTAATTGTTGAGTAAGCTGGAGGTCTGCAGGAGCCATGCGCATTTATTGTTGAGTAAGCCGAAGGTTTGCAGGAGCCATGCGCATTAATTGTTAGCGGCGGTGGCAGGGCATGGTCCTTGGTCGGGCTATAGAAGGATGCGACCGCGATGGATCGATGGTGCGGTCGGGTTTCCGAGCTCGAGAATCGTCGAAACAGGTCGAGAGCTCTGAGGTCGGACGCCTGGTCAGGCGCCTCGAGGTCGGGCGTCTCTGATCACGTGCTGGTGATATGCTCACGTGCTTTGGGGCGATTTATATTCCCCCAACAATGTGCAGTAACCAAGCCAACTCGGTTAGCCTAAAGGATCGAGTTCGACTTGAAGTAAAATATCTGAGCTACTTGTGGTTGATCAAGCTTTAATATCGAAGCTCACACTCGATTTGATTAACAAAAACTTGTGATTGACTCGATTCAAATATCAATCGAGTCATGCTTAAGGGCAAATTCGAACTTTGGTCGCAATTTAAAAATATAATAATATAATTTAAAATATTAAATTAATAATATATCATAAATAAAATATAATATTATTTAAAATATATATATTCGATTAGGCTCGTGAGCTTTTGAGATAAGTATTTGGTTCCTTGAGTTCGACTTAAAAAACTATTTAAGCTACTCGAGTTTGACTCAAGCTTAGTAACAATCGAGTCAAGTCAAGTTTGGACTCGAGTAGTTCGCAAACTGTTCGACACATTTGCACTCCTACTCTGCACTGATATTCTAGGCCTAATTATTAGCTCGAGCTTTGAGCCTGGTTATAGGTTTCGGCTTTGAGTTACGTCCAGCAGCACAAAGTATCAACACAAGCCTGGCTTAAAATTACTTCCAGCTTTATTTTCAAACCCTAGCCCGGCCTGGATTCCTTGAGCTGAGACCCATGGCCTAGTCTATTAGACCCCGGCCCACTTTAACTCAATTCTAGACTTAATTAGGGCCCATGCTGATGAATTGAGCAAAGTGCTGGATCATTAGATAGGTGGTGCAATTGACTCACTTAGAGCTGATGCATCATTAGATAGAGATCGACGTTATGTTTACATGTCATTTTAGAGATGCTACATGTTTTTTTTCCATCCCAATTTGCGACTTGAATCTTCAAATCTCTTAGACAATAAAGATTGGTGTGGTACCATTACTAGGTGGATACGATGACCTAGGACAACATGAATAGTAGAGTACTCAAGTGAGTTATGTCGTTTTTGCTCTAAACGTCGTTTCGGCATGTTGAAAGTGAATTCCATTATGCACTTTTTTTGAGCATTGGGGAAGCATTAAGCCTTTGGATACAGAAATAAAAGTACCAAAAATGCTGAAAACTGCAACCAGAGAAATCTGCCTGAAGAAGGCAGGGCAACTGGAGAAGAATAGGATGTGAACCATAAAAAACTGGGTTTCCCTCCACCCCTCTATTGAGCAACCAATCTGCGGATTTGCCTTCTCTAAAGATATGAGAAATATGGAACACCTCAAGTACTATTTTGATCTGCCACACGTCCCTTAATAAAGGATGTTGAGGAGGTTTGAGATTCTCAATTAATTTATTTTGGGCTTAGTTTTTGAGAATTATTTCTAGATATCTTCTATATTCATTATTATATGTTCTTTTGTAATATGCTTCAGTACAATACTTCTTTTTCCTCTCTTTTTTTTTTTTAAATTAGAGATCAATAATCAAATTTTCACATTGAGCTAGCCTTGGTTAATTAGCAACCAGAAACACTAGTAAAGCCGTTGTATCAGGAAACAATGAGAAAGCAATTTGTTGCAGCCAAGGGTTCAGACCGTTACTTTACATGGTACAAAGAAATGATCCTCTGCATATAAAAGGAAAACTATCTCAAATATTCACACTTCAAGCCTATTAGAAAGTTTCAGGTGATGTCATTTGATTTCTAATTTTTGCTGGAAATTGGACCCGAACACGACCACTCGGCTGAGAAGGAAGAGCTCCGGCAGGTGGCGGTGCGTCGGCGGGCGACAGTCTTTGGGGACCTGCAAAAAGCCGATGGCCGGGGTTTCCGGCGCCGGCCCTCCGATGCTGAAGTCAGAGGGGGCTCTATTTTGGAGAAGGAGATGGACTGTATGTAGAAGTCCGAAGCCCCCTTTTAGAGAGAGAAACTCCCCTTTTTATAAGAGGGGTGACAGGTTAATGTAACTGACCGAATTAATGAATTACCGTTATGATTGGACGTAGTCGTGCGCATTAATGAGCTGGCGTGGGCAGCTGAACAAGACGGAGTGGCGCATTAATGAGTTGCCGTGGATGACTGGGCGAGATTGAGTGAGTCAACGAGTTGTCGTGGATGGCCTGAGACTGTGCGCATTTAATTGTTGACAGTCGTAGCAGGATATCGTCCCTAGTTGATATGCCATTACATCGCCGGCAAGCAAAGCATGGTCCGGTGAGACTGTTGCAGGGAGTGGCCGCAGCATGTGGACGACGAGCTCGGCCTGCATAAGCTCGGTCTGCATGAGCTCGGTCTGCATGAGCTCGGACTTCTGGGCTCGGCCTGCATGAGCTCGGCTTGCATGAGCTCGGTCTGCATGAGCTCGGTCTGCATGGTCTACATGAGCTCGGCCTGCATGTGCTCGGTCTTTCTGAGCTCGGTCTGCATGAGCTCGGTCTATATAAGCTCGGCTTGCATGAGCTCGGCCTGCATGAGCTCAGACTTGCTGTTGGATTTGGGTGCTTTAATTGTACTTGTGGGGTGGTCCATTTTTTCCCCCAATACTACCTCCGCTTTCGAGTTCGAGCTGCTTTTTGGCTCGGGCAAAGGAAGCAGTCCAATCATCGATTGTCCTGTAATATAGCCAAATGTCTATGTATATATATGTGCTAAGTAGGGTGTACCTCTCGTGCAGTCGGAGCTAACAGCCTTAAGCCGAGCTGTCCAAGCCGAGCTAAGCGACTTTGCTCCGAGGTCGACTTCAGCGACCTTCTTTGGCTTGTGGTCGACTCAGCTAGGTGCCCCCACTCAGATCGGGTAGTGTGGTCGTAGGAGGCGTCAAGTGCCATGGAAATGCCGTGGAGATGCCGTCACGAGGTCAAGGGAGAGTTGGCTCGTGGTCGACTCGGCGGCGCTCGGCGGTGCTTCCCGAGGTCGACGGAGGTTGGGCTCGCTGTCGACTCAGCGGGGCATCCCGAGGTCGAGGGAGCTGGGGCTCACTGTCAACTCAGCAGGGCATCCCAACCTTAGTCGAAGGATCATGCACGAGGTCAAGGGAGGTGGAGCTCGCTGTCGACTCTGTGATGCTTCCGAAGGTTGAGGGAGCTGAGGCTTGCTGTCGACTCGGCGGCGCTCGACGGTGCTTTCCGAGGTCGAGGGAGCTTGGGCTCACTGTCGACTCAGCGGAGCATCCCGAGGTCGAGGAAGCTGGGGCTCACTTTCGACTCAGTGAGGCATCCCGACCTTAGTCGAGGGAACATACGCGAGGTTGAGGGAGCTGGGGCTCGCTGTCGACTCTGCAATGCTTCCTGAGGTCGAGGGAAATGGCGCTCGCTATCGACTCTGCGGGGCATCCCGACCTTAGTCGGAGGATCATGCGCGAGGTCGAGGGAGCTGAGGCTCGCTGTCGACTCTGCGATACTTCCCGAGGTCGAGGGAATTGGGGCTCACTGTCGACTCGGCGGCGCTCAGCGGTGCTTCCCTAGGTCAAGGGAGTTTGGGCTCGACTCAGCGGAGCATCACGAGGTCAAGGGAGTTGGGGCTCATTGTCGACTCAGCGGGGCATCCCGACCTTAGTCGAGGGATCATGCACGAGGTCGAGGGAGCTGGGGCTCGTTGTCGATTTTGCGATGCTTCTCGAGGTCGAGGGAGCTGGGGCTCGCTGTCGACTGAACGGGGCATCCCGACCTTAGTCGGAGGATCATGCGCGAGGTCGATGGAGAGAGGCTCACTGTCGACCTCGCGATGCTTTCCGAGGTCGAGAGAGCTAGGGCTCGCTGTCGACTCAGCGGGGCATCCCGAACTTGGTCGGGGTCTTTGATGGAGATCGAGACCGAGCTCAATATTGACATGGCGAAGCCCCCTGAACTTGGTTGGGTCTTTGATGGAGATGGAGGCCGGAGACGGCCTTTTCCATTAGCAACCACGCGCCCCCACCCAGAGTGGGGCGACGTTGGAGATAGAGATACCCATAGGTCGTCTTTTACATTCTTCAACCGGGAGATAGGTAAAATATTGAAATTATTTAAAGCCGAAGTGGCTTTCTGTACCTTTCGGAGACGTTTTAATGGCACTCAAGCTTCGAAGTCCCTCAGGACTTGGCTTAGCACCAGCCTTCTAAGCTCGATGTTATGGGGGAGGCGTTCTATGCTCGAGTTTCTGAGCTCTGGTTTCTGTGCTCCGCAGTCTTCTGTGCTCGGGGGCTTTCTGAGCTTGGCAGCCTTCTGAGCTCGACCTTCTGAGCTCAGCAGCCTTCTGTACTCAGCGGCCTTCTGAGCTAGGCAGCTTTCTGTGCTCGGCGGCCTTTTGAGCTCGGCAGCCTTCTGAGCTCGGCCTTTTGAGCTTGGCATTCTGTGCTCGATAGCCTTCGAAGCTCGGCAGTCTTCTAAGCTCGGCCTTCTGTGCTCGGCGGCCTTCTGAGCTCGGCAACCATCTGAGCTCGACAACCTTCTGAGCTTGGCCGCCTTCTGAGGTCATGCCTGCCGAAGTCGTCCTTCCAAGCTCGGTGGGAGCTTCGATGATGGCGATGCTCTATGGGAGAGCGACATCACGAGCGTTGTCCTAAGGACTTACACCCATGAGGAGGGAGTACATACTGGTCTCTTACTTGCCGTAGGCCTTGTGATCCGAACGAGGAAAGTGGGGACACGTAGCCTTCATCCTGATCGCGGAACAATAGAGAAGAGTTCGAAGAGCAATGGGATTTAATGGGACTGCACCCTTTGCCACAGAGGCTTACAATCCTATTTTAAAATTTCATAACTCTCTTTCTCCAGACCTCAACTTTTATTTCTCTTCCTCTCCAACTCGTTGACGTGAGACTTGGGCTACTACTTCTCATTGGTTGCCCCCACGTCCCATGTCGTTGCAGTGAGAGCCATGCCTGATTCGAGATGGCTCGGGAGAAAGTTTCTTCCTATGCTTAACGTGAACCCATGGAGGCGGCACAGGAAGGGCCTCCACTTGTTGCAGGCTTTGGGCTGCAATGGCTAGCGCTTGGACTTGCTGCACCAGCGCATCGAACTGCTCGGGTTGGACTTGTGGAGCTTGATCTGCCGGAGGTCTTAGTGGTAGATTCTGGACTGAGCGTCCGGGGCTTGGAGCATGATGCTGGAAGGTATCAGAGACTCCTCTGCTCCTTAGTCTCATCATCACGACTCGGTCCCTTCCTCCAGTACCAACTGTTGCT
Organism: Phoenix roebelenii; assembly: GCA_025769935.1. Classification (NCBI taxonomy): domain Eukaryota; kingdom Viridiplantae; phylum Streptophyta; class Magnoliopsida; order Arecales; family Arecaceae; genus Phoenix; species Phoenix roebelenii. Next base: position 15,698,138 of record JAOXJJ010000725.1, on the reverse strand, counting down.
GGAAATTGGATCCAGGGGCAACCGCTCAGCTGAGAAGGAAGAGCTCCGGCGGGTGACAGTGCATCGGCGGGCTGCGTCCTCCGGGGAACCTGCAAAAAGCCGATGGTCGGGATTTTCGACGCCGACCCTCCGATGCTTAAGTCAGAGAGGGCTCTATTTTGGAGAAGGAGATGGACTGTATGTAGAAGTCCGAAGCCTCCTTTTTAGAGAAAGAAGCTTCCCTTTTTATAGGAGGGGTGCCAGATTACCTGAGATGTGACTGGACGAATTAATGAATTACCATCATGATTGGGCATGGTCGTGCGCATTAATGAGCTGGCTTGGGCAGCTGAACAAGGCGAAGTGGCACATTAATGATTTACCATGGATGACTGGACGGGATTGAGTGAGTCAACGAGTTGTCGTGGATGGCTTGAGACTGTGCACATTTAATTGTTGACAGTCGTTGCAGGATATGGTTCCTGGTTGATATGCCGTGGCGTGGCCGGCAAGTAAAATATGGTGCGGTGAGACTACTGCAGGGTGTGGCCGCAGCATGTGGACGACGAGCTCGGCCTTCTGGCCTCGACCTGCATGAGTTCGGTCTACATGAGCTCAGCCTGCATGAGCTCGGACTTCTGGGCTCGGCCTGCGAGAGCTCGGCCTGCATGAGCTCGGCCTGCTGTCGGATTTGGATGCTTTAATTGTACTTGTGGGGTGGTCCATTTTTTCCTCCAACACTAACAAACAAAGATCGGCAAAGTTCGAAGTAAAGCTTTTTCGTGGTATGCATATTTTTTCCATCTAGCTAATTTTTCTTGCGTATATTTGATTTCTTTGGCTATCAGTGTGACTTGGTTTGAAAGTATATCATTTTGAATATGTTTTCACCTTTTCTTTTTCTTTTTTGTCTTTTGGGATATGAAGGGAGGTGAGGCCTCAATCTATCGATGCAGGCGGTTTAGTTTCTTTAAAGCGCTGTGGAAACCAGAGACTTCGACGAAACGGTTTTCACGAGACTAGCACTGTAGAAGAAGCTTCGTACCAAGGAGATTTTGCTAAGGCTGGAATGTTGGCGGAGTTTGCTCCCTGTGCGAATCTAATGCAGAAACAATTGACCATCTTTTTCATGCTTCCCCGCCAAAAGCGTGTGGAGAATTCTTCGTACATGCTTTAAATTCAAAGGCAGAACCCTAATGCTGAAATCCCTATAGACGTGTTTGTGGGTGCTGCCGCTGGGAATCAGCTTGACCAAGATGCTGAGTTGTGTGAGGTGCTGGAGGGCTCAAATGATTGGTTGTTCGGACTATAGAGATTGGCAAAAGATCGTGATGTGCTTCTAAGGTGGCACGGTAATGGTCGCTGTGCTTGGATGGCGATGGCTCCAATGTTGGTCACTTCTTGAGGTAGTACTGAGAAGAGGTGACCATGCTTGGATCTTTGCTCGACGTCAGATCCGACCTAAAACAGCAAAGGCGCGTAAGTCTCTTGCTACAAAGTGTTTGATGAGGAAACTTCCGACGTCTAAGTTAGACAGACTCTCAGAAAATAGAGGAAATATTGTGAAAGCAGCAGAATGACGATATAAAGGCATAAAAAGACTCAAAAGCATTTATTTAGAAGGTCCCCCAAGAATAGTTTATATGGGCGAGGGTTGGTGTCCATTGCTGAGGAATTCAAACGTGCAGATCAGCCGTTGTGGTCACACATATGGTTATAGAAACCGTTTGAGATCTTGGCTAAGGTGTCGCGAGTTAAGTAAAGAATTTGAACTTTGAAAGACTCTTTGTGAGCTTCTGGGTCGGCCATATGGTGGGTTGTGACTGGTTAATTAGAGGATTCGTGACAGGCTCTGATTGATTGCTTGCCATATTGGCTGTAGTCGGTTCTGAGACATATTAGTGGGCAAAAAGAATTTCCTAAACAGATATGGGAACCTAGGATCAGCTTGTTGTGGCCACTTGCCGGCAACGCTGAAAGTTAAGAACAGAATCAAAGTGTCTTCCAGAATGAGAACTTTATCTACCATCCTAAACTCTATCGTTTCGTCATTCAGTTCATAAGGTTTGCTGCAGTCTAAGAAACATTCTACATGTCAGAAAATTTACTTAAGCTTTGTAACTCCATCCATTGTAACGTCTCTAGAGGTAGTTCCCAAGGCTACCTCCATTTTCTTTTCATGTAATACTCTTTTTAATAATATTGGAGACTGGTTTTTCTAAAACCTCTCTAGGTTTCTCAAAGGAAAAGGAAGGATCCCATGAAAACATGATTTTTGTTAAAAAGGTAAAAATAGGAATATCATATACTACAATCTCTCTAGAAACAACAAGAATAAAAGAAGAAGAAGAAGAAGAAGAAAATTTTTATAGTGGACCATTGGGTTGAAAGATAGAAAGTTCCTATATCACATGCTTTTGTCTTCAGCTTGTTAGTCCATTCCACCTTTGTCACATGAGTAAATGCAACCCCATGATGTTGTGATTTATGGCAATGGGAAGCAGACTGGAAACTAGTTATGATTCCTCCTTGATCAACCTCTCACTACAGTAAAAGGGGGAAACGCCGACGCTTTTTTTGGCCTTTACCGACTGGAAGCAAACTGGAAACTAGTTATGATTCCTCCTTGAAGATCATTAACCTCTACAGTGCTACTACTCTGTCTAGCATCTTGAGTATATCTACCCACTGCAGACAACTGAGTGGGGGTAACTCCAACGCCA
>JAOXJJ010000725.1:15684262-15695336 GCA_025769935.1 Phoenix roebelenii | reverse complement strand
ATATCGATTTGACTATCAACCAACCATGCCTTATTCCAGATTAAAAAAGAAATGGCAGTTTGGCTGCAGGATAAGGAGGATAATTCCAGCTTATTCCGCACTATCCCCAAACGAATATGGGGATTATTACAGGAGGAAGCTTGGGTTAGCAGTTGAACTCACCTAAGCAAAGACTCGTACGGTAGCGAGGATCGGCCCCTTTCCAGGAGAGTAGAATCTTACAAACTCCTCCTATAACGGATAAATGAATTTAATGATCAGATTATAAATTCATGAAATAGAGAAACTAGAACAAAATCCCTAAATAATCGGATTATAAAAACAAAAGAAAATCCAAAACATCCAGAATTTAAAGATCGAAGCAAGAGAAGAAGATCCTAAACCTGGCCTTGTTCCTGTTCTTGCCGGCTCCAAACTTCGAACGCCGCGTGAGTGCTCTGCGGCGGAGGAGGAGGAAGATGTCCACGGAGAGGAGGCCAACGGAGAGGCGGAGGAGGGGAAGGAGATGCGGCGGAGGAACGCAATTTGGGGTCGCTCGGCGGGGGGAATGGCTGAGATCGGTGAAAAGGGTTGAGGAGGGAGCTGGGAGTCGGTGGGCGTGAGCTAGCTAGGGATTTAGGGCTGCGGAGGGAGAAGGTCGATCGGATTTTGTTGTGGGAGGGATAAAGTCCGAAGCGTCGTCGTATTTTTCCGTTATGCCGGCGCTTATAAGCGTCGGCAGATGTTTTTTTTACCTACTCTTCCTAATAGCATCGGCGGTTACTGTGGCGAGAAAAAAATTAGCCGACGCTTTTATCTAGCGTCGGCAATATAGAGTCGGTAGAAACCATTTTTGTTGTAGTGTCTACTTCCTCTGAACCACTTAGGATCTATTTGGATATTCTTACATGATTGTGATGCGGAAATTTATTTCACACATTTTCTTAGTCTTAATTATTTTGTTTTAGAGTGTTTTGTATGTTCTTAGCTCATTTGTCTAGAATTTAGGTTTCTTTTACATTTATTTAATTCTTGAAAATTCTTGGTATTTTGCAGGTGTTTAATTATTGAATCGATTGAAATTGGGCTGGTCTAGTCAACCCAGAACATTGTTCGGTTTTTGAGTTCTAACTGGAGCTACAGATCTTAGTTTTATGTTGTATTTGGCTTGCTGGAAAGATAATACATAGACCAAAAACTTTTATGAAGATTACAAAGCCAAGTTCTGCCGTTTTGAAGTCTAAAACTTAGCCAAAACGGAGAAGTCCGAATATGTCCAGAATTTTACTGCAACCCAGACCCTGTTTCGGTTTCCAGCTTGTATCTGGAGTTATATAAGTTAGAATAAAGAAAACCCAGGTGCGTTGTAAATCTGAGAACTAGATCTAAAACTTTCATGAAGGGTACGACTCCATATTTTATCATTTTGGTGCTCTAAATCTAGCTAGAATATGAGTCATAAAATCAGCCTAGAATTTCGGATTTCAGCCAAAAGATATGGGGCAAATCTATTTCAAAATTCAAAAAAAAAAGGAGAATCAGTTGGGAGAAGAGGAGTGCTAGCAGATACGATGGGAATGGAAGGAGATAAGGAAGAATAAACTCAGAGAATCTGAAATTACGAGAGGAAGAAAAGCCAAGAATTCTAGAAAGAAAAAGCTGGAATTTTGGGAGAAAGAACGGAACGGAGGATTTTTGCAAATACAGAGTTTTTTTCCTTTCTCTGATATTTTTTTTTATTTGCTGAATTGTTATTAGGGATGTTGAATGCGAATTTATGTTTGAGAATTAATTGGATTGATTTATTAGCTATGATTTGCTAGTTTTCTTATCCTAGGGCTAGGACGTAGTCATTGAATTTTTGATATGAATGGAGTATGGTTATATTGAATATCTTTTGTTAATTGCAATTTGATGATTTCGGTTTTCATTCTTGCAATTTACTGGCCATGAATTGCATGCTTAAGATGTTGAATGAAGTTACGAAAGTTGAAGTTCAATATTAGTTGGTGAATTTATCAAACATTGGCGGTGTAGTTTAGAAATAAATGCATACCTTTGTGACCTACATTCAAGAATTTTACAGATCATAATGAATTTATATTAATTTCTATGATCACGAAAGTAGACATAGGATTAATATAGGTATAGGTGTTATGTCTTGAAAGAGGATATCATGTAAAAAAAAAGGATTCGATCATTGTAATTAGCACAATATTAACAATCAGATTTAAATTCATTGAAGGAATTCAATTAATGAAATCCAAGCCCTAGGAACCTTTCATATTTGATTTTTCTGGTTAAGAAATTGCAGTCAGTCACATCAATTTGGGGTCGTCTAAATAATATAGGAAATTTTTAAATTGGTACTTGAATCACCTCCTTATGGAAATGATACTCTTTTTACCCTGTTCTACTTGTCACTACTTGTCACGACCCATGCATTTGTGGTAGAGTCTAGGGACTATTAGATTGCATCGAAAAATTTATAGGAATCGAACTTGTTCGCCTATCTAACTATCTAAATCCAACCCAGTCCTAGCTTTTGGGCTGCAGGAAGAAAATAGATCTATAGAGATCTTTTTTTCTCTTCATATGATTTAGGTTGAGTGGAGTATAGTTGATATAAGACTATGCTTAAATGGACGGTCCAATCCACAAATTAATTTTCAACCCAGTCTTATAAAAATAAATGTAAAGGCCCTACAGTGGTAGACTCACTTGTTGGTCCTACAGGATGACATAATTATGTGAGGACTCGTGCAGGTGTGTGTTTAGTCCTATATCATTTATTTGCTGAGTAGATATTGAGTACTTATATAGGATAAAGAAACCTATAAATACCTTCCAGTTAGCCATTTTGAGTGAGTTCCTGAGTTATTATAAATGGTATTAGAGCAGACCCCGCCTATAACCTATGTATATTAAGGGATACTATAGCACGTATCCATTAGGAGTGACTACATTGTGATATTGGTGCTTGTGATTAGATTTGAATGGATTTGAACCCTTAGCCTGACGTGGCTTAAAAGGAGAAAGTATGTGAGGACTTATGTGGGTGTGTGTTTGTTCCCACATGGGTTATTCGTTGGGTAGATCTTAGGTATTTATATAAGAATCAAAGAACTTAAATAATACCTTTTAGCTGAGGTCCTAGGTTGTTATAAATTATGGTCCATTCTTCTTTGTAAATGTAGAAATCAAAGCTTGACTGATGACTTATGTAGGTTGGCAGTAGGATGGGAAATGGGGACAAAGACCAACAGATTTCTAGTCTGTCACCTTGACCAATTGGACATAATTAAATCTTTATTCCCTAATTAAGAAACAAATAGGTAAAAAAGTTCCAGCATTCAGATCTAATAGCAAGATAGCTATGCTATTCTAAATTTTTAAAAATACACCAAAGAATCAAACTTAGAAGCTCAGATTACTAAGTAGAGGGGTGTGACCTACCAAGACAAACTCGAGTTCACTGAACCATTATATATATCATATTTGTAAAATTTCCTCAACAAGATGTCAAATATAGAAATATTCTCCTAGGACTTTTATCTATTGGGTTATAAGGATTTCAGGTTTCATCAATATTTAATATGATCCATGCATCTTAAGTTTTTGAACCTTCAATTTTTGAGAAGGTAGATGCAATATATTCACTCAGAAATGACTGCAGCTGGGTTTCCTTAAAAAAAGGAAATTGCAATTTAGGTATGTGAGATGTATTACATAATAATTTTGAGAAAAAAACGTGGACATTAGGTGGAAGAATTGATTAATATAATGTGAGAATTTGTTAAAAAGGAAGCTGAAAAAGTTTTTGCAAAGAGATGGTTAATTTGCTTCCTCTTTCTCATCCTCCTCTTCTTTTATTTCTTGTTCCGGATTTTTTTTTGATGCTATGAAATAAGAGATGAGAGGTTTGGCAGAACCCTATTAGTTCATTGAATAGAAAGTTAGCATAGGAACTTGGAATTCCCAACCAAACCTCGACAAGGAGAACATCAATATGGATATATAAAAAATCATTTTAGAAAAAGCTGGAAAGAAGTATATGATTACGTTATACAAAATATCAGTAAAAAAAAAATATCATTATGATTACAAGATTCTAAATAAACATCATCTTCAAGTACTCTGAACGAGGTTTGGTGGTTTTCTAGAGAGTGATAAGACTTGTTGGTTGTGTTATGGTAAGATCATGAAGTAGAAGTAGGTGATTGGTTCGATGTAGAAGTCAAGAGCTACCCTTTTTTTTTTTTGTGCATAGGTAGGGCATCGATCGAGAGAGTATGAGGAGAGGGGCCAGGCGAGTGTTAAAAACAAGAACAAAACAAAGAAGAGTAGCAGGAGGAGGAGGAGGAGGAGGAGAAGGAGGAGGCTTACCTCAGAGGAGGAGGAGAAAGACTGCAGCGGGGAAGCTACGGCTCGCGATGGAGGTGAGAAGCCAGCGCGCGCATAGGTAGGGCATCGACCGATAGAAAATAGAGGAGAGGGGGCCGGGCGAACGGTTGAAGAGTTATTTGTTTTCTAATGACGCTTTTAAGCGTCGTCGTTTCTTAATCTTTTACCGACGCTTTAACGCGTCGTCGTTTCTTGAGATTTACCGACGCTTGGTAAAAGCATCGGCAAAGGTTGGCGCTGAGCCAAACTTTTCCGACGCTTTCCCCTAGCGTCGGAAAAACAGAGTCGGCAAAACTCACATTTGTTGTAGTGGTGGAGGGAATAAGGGGGAAGTTAATTACTCCCACACTTATTATTAACTAGCATGAACATGTACAATGGGGAGAGGTAGAAGAATGAAAAAGAAACAAAGAGGTCATAAGCCCTTGATGACTATCCTTGGCTTTCTCACTGCAAAAAAATTCCCAAATTTGGAATGTTGTAGAGCTTTATGGAGGACCGCATTGACATGCCTCAAAACTACATAATAATAGAACTGATAAAATAAAATTTTTCTAGCATTCGTTCCCTTATTCCCCCCCCCCCCCCCCCTACAAGCACCATCCTTATTTGAACAATTTGTCAAAGTGAGATATAGTGATCCAGATGATTACAAACGAGCATTGGTGCACGAAGCTGAAGGCAAACGAAGAACGTTAGAGCACAACAGACCTTAACTCCATCCCAAGAGCCTCTTCTAACATCCTCTGAGACCCCTGCATCAACTCCGGGCTCAACCTAAACATAAGGATGCAGAACTCCATCTGGTCCAGAGCTCCATCCCCATCCAAATCCCCCTCCCTTACCATTCCCAAGAGCTCATCATCTGCCAACCCCTCGAGCCCGAGCCTCGCCGCGTTCCTCCTCAAACTCTCGAGCGTGATGAGGCCCTTCTTTGCGTCCATAAGCAGTCGGAACCCCTTGCAGAGCTCCTCGATGAGCCCCTCGGGCCCCAGACTCTCGGCCATAAACGGCAAGAAGTCCTTGAATTCGAGGGAGTCCTCCACCATGCTATCTGGTCTTTGATTCATAGGGTTCGAGCCAGAGGTCATCGGTTTGGTGAATGGGAGAGGTGGGGAAGCGAGAAGGCGTTAAATAAGGAGGAGAGGAGGAGGGGAAGAGGTTCTTGGAAGGAGTCTCCATAGGTGCCAACCAACGTACAAGTAAGCGCTTTTAAGTTTTAATAAAGGTGGTTGCCGGATTCTTCAGAGGAAAGACTATATGGTTTAGCTTCTGGGAAGCTGCATGGATTTTTCCTTTTTTTCTCTGCATGGGCTGGCAGCTTTTTATCAAGTAGCCCCCCACCGGCTAATGTTTTTACAAGCTGGCCCCTATATTTGGTAATGGATGGGCTCGACTGCTTAAAAAAAAAAACTTACCTGGAATCCAAGAAAGAGATTAATAGATGGGAGTCATTTCTCATGATGGAAAATAATGGAAGGGCCTCAATTTAGGTCCAGGTGTCAACCGCCAAGTAGAACCATATGTGGCTTGTGACATCTTGCATTGAAAGAGGCTAATGAATTAGTTAGACTTCAAAGAAATGACAATATAATGGTCGTATGCTTACCTTTCTCTTGAGTGTAATGTGTTAGAACTTAGAATCCACCACACTTAATGAAAGAGGCTACTAGATGTTAATAGGCATTATACTCGAGACCTTATGCACAGTAGGCAAAGTATATGGTTTTCAGAATTGACTACAATCAGTCGCAGCAGATTTTTTTGGAAATTTTACAATAAATCAAAAAAAATTACTAGCTGGATTGTTAGAATCCTAGTAAAATAAAATTATATGGAAATAACATCATATCTGACAAGATAATAAGTAGGGCCATGAATGCAAATGCATGTTTGCAATTCTTGGTGTTCAACATTTTAGGGTTTTTATAATCTTAATATCTGTCTATTTATCTACCTACTCATCTTACATTTTGAGCTCAACGATTTAAGTGAGTCCTTTTTCAATCAAATACCGGATAATTTTTTAATAAAATAATCAGTAATTTGTCTGATCAACTTTTAAATACTTCCAGAAAAGAGTTCAAATATGGGCACAAGTGGTGATAGCGAATGAACTTCTACCTTCCTATCCTTGTACAAAAAGGTGACCTTCCATCTAGTTGCATTTTGGCCTGAGAAAGAAATATAAGTGAGAGCAAGTGGAAACGATAGAGGTAGTCATGTGAGACAAGGAACTAGATCCGGCTTAGTGAAGAAGGAAATAAGTGTGAAACAAAGAAACATCGAAGGGTCTTGGAATATTTCCTTGTCGAAGTTCAGATGCAGTGTTTCTTACTACATTGTTTTCAATATAGGGCCACAAAAGACGTGCTCTTTATGGAGGGAAGAAGAGGGCATATGGAAGCTGTGGGAACTTCAAAATTGTCGGTAGTCCTCTCGAAGCACAAACAGGAAATTTCTCAGGGTGTACTTGGTTTGCATGCTTTTGTGATCAACGGCCGCACGGTCTGGTGGGAGGGTGGGAGAAAAGGGTCATAAAATAATTATTGTTGGTGTAATGGTGAGGGTGGAAGACGCCATAAAATTGTAAAACTGATGGTAAGTTGGGGAACTACCGGACGTGATGATTAATATAATGAAAAAAGGGTTGCTGACGGCGAATTGGGACGCCTTTGTGAAGGCGAAAGGGGCCGTTGGTAGAAGTTGGATTGGCCTTGGAGTTACCGTCATTGTAAAAAATATAATTTTTTTTGATATTTTTTAGAGCTTTACTGGTACTTATAAATGTGGTAATTTTCGTGCCGATGCTTTTAAAAGCATCGCAAAAGCGCCAAGCAGATGGAGGTGGATTTTTTTTTTATTCCGACGCTTTCGGAAAGCGTTGGCCTAAACGGAAGCTATATCGACACTTATAACATCGGCTTCATTTTGGAGTCCGCCAACGCTTATAAGCATTAAGCGTATCTAGGCTTGGGCCGACGCTAAGCATCGGCCCATTTTGGAGTCCACCAACGCTTATTGGGCTTCTACCGACGCTTATTAGCGTTAGCCAATCTAGGGCCTTTGCTAATGCTTGTAAGCACCGATAAAGGCCACTCCGTGCCGTGCCAGTTTTGTTATTGCCAATGCTTTTAAGCATCGACAATAATAATTATTTTTTCAAACTAATAATAATAATAATAATTTTTAAATTCTATATACATTATTTGCCAAAACAACAAGTACATAGTAAAAGCCACGTCACAAACAAGATTTTTTTATTCAAAATATTCAAATTGTCATATATGATTACATTTACAATGTGCTTCGAAAACATTAAAAACATACATATCGAATTCCTAAATAAACAGTCTACGAGGTATCAGGAGTCGATAGCATCATCATCTCTACGAGTAGATAAAGTATTAGCAACTCATAAGGAAAAAAAAAAGAAACTTTAGAAATTAAGAATATAAAAGTCATTTTGTTCGTACAAAAATATATTACAATTATATAAAATATTTAAATAGATTTAGTTATTTATCTAAAGGGCAAATCTCTGTAATAAAGATGAAATTTGACCAAGCTGAGCCTGCAAAGATAAATAGTTGATACATATATATATATAATTAAAAAATAATTGGAGCAATAAGGTTGCAAGTCGATACAGTAGACTTGAATTTGATGCATATATATTTTAAGGGGGCAGGATATCACTACTGAAATAGACTGCAACATTAACAATTCATGATTCGATATTCATTTTAAGTTGGTTTTCACCGGTTCAACTCATTTAATTTTGAGGTTAATTAAGCAAAAGAATATGTTTAGGGACACCTAAGACATTACGTGCATATTGCTCTCCCCCACAATATTCCCTGCATTTGGACTATTTCTACACTAGATGCATGGCATATGGTACAATGACTACTTAATTACATAGTTAATTTATCAAAAGTGGGAGCATCGAGGACAATGTAGGATTGAATCATGCTGTCCCTATTGCAATTACAAATGGGGTCTCTAACTCCAACCCCATTGAGTACAGGATATCTCTATGAGAAGCTGACTATTGGACGAGTTGGGCTAAATTTCAAGTCACCCTTGAGTTTTCAATTTTGTGATGAATACTATGTTTCAACACCAAACAGCCAATTAACATATTTACCTTATAAATGCAAACCAATGTCGACTTTGTGGTTAACGCCCACTTACATTGAGATATTTGCAAATTATCGAACTATTGCACAACTTTGTCCTTCTCCCTTCAGCAAAGAGAAATACATCATTCTATTACAAATGCATTATATATACTATTTCATCATGACATGTTTACTATATCAACAAATTGTAAATATATTGAACTATCGCACTCATGAGAGGATGACTGTAATACTACTTTTTCAACATTTGTTGTACAAATAATTATATGTTTTCAACATTACTAGCTCTATGCAAACAATAATTACAACAATCCAAAAATTAAACATCTAAGTTGTCAACCATATAAGTGCAATAAATTTCATAAAAAATGAGATACATAAAAAATGAGATACGGAAGTCTTTTGAACCAGCCAGACAGAAATGGAGTTATTTATCTCATTAAAAAAAAATCTAATCTGAGCAATTTTCTTACAGGACAACAATATGAAGGGGAGTGACGAACAAAATTGGAAGGGTGGAAGGGCACTTTGATCAGAAGGTAATTGATCACGTTAACATCAAAACAAGCCCATGCTAGATGAAATTTGATTTTCGAAAAAATATGGAATGTTACTTTAGAGCCAATTCTGTATGATGTAGTTTGTGATAGAACACAGCAAGGTCCCCTTAACTCTTTTTTATATCTGGCTGATCCAGCCCAAATTCCCTCTCATTTATGTCTAATGCTTTTGCTGATCAATTGTGGCCTGTAACCATTAAAACTATACCATGTTTAAGTTTCAAATAGAGAATTCAATCTACTCCACACAAGCTGAAATTTGCATGGACCATCTAATTTTTCTTCCAAGGATATGGTAAACCTCAAATTTTTCATACAGTGAATATGAAATAAAATGATAAGTACTCAGCCCAAATACAACAAATATTTAAGTAAATGAAACAAATATAACTTTGGGAATAATAATCTGAATGATCGGGGAAAGTATTAAAATACTTCGGGTGGAGGCGGATCTCAATCGTTCGGGGCTTGGGGCCGGTCAGTCGACGTCGGAGAGGAGGGAGGAGGAGAAGATCCTCGGGTGGAGGCGAAGCTCGATTAAGGCTTGAGGGCCGGTTGGTCGGAGACAGAGAGAAGGGAGGAGGAGAAGATCCTCGGGCAGAGGCGAAGCTCACTCCAGGCTTGAGGGTCGTTCGGTCGGCGCCGCAGAGGAGGAAGGAGGAGAAAAGATCTTGGGCCGAGGTGGAGCTCGCACCGTAGAGGAGGGAGGAGGAGATCGATCGGGGCTTCGGGTCGGTAGGTGGGCGTCGGGGAGGTGGAAGGGGATAGGGCTTGAAAATAAAGCGTTCAAGTCGATCGAGCTGGGGAAGAGAGAGAGAGAGAGAGAAAGAGAAAAGGGGGGATGTGGCCTCCGACGACGCTTATAAGCATCATCTTAGGTTAGGTCGATACGTGGGAGATGGCTTCCGACGACGCTTATAAGCGTCGTCTTAGGTCAGGTTGACTCCGACGACGCTTATAAGCGTCATCTACTCTCGATGCCTGCCGACGCTACTTTGAAGCGTCGGCAAATTTTGGTGCTGGAGCCAAAATTACTGACGCTTCTACTTAGCATCGGCTTCTTATAGTCGGAAAAACCTAATTTTCTTGTAGTGCGTGACCTAACTTCCATTTAGGAATGGACACCATCCGGCGAGCGTCATTTGGAGTAGATTTCTGGAGCTATATACGTATTGAGCTTCAGGGTAACGATAAGGTGCTGAGGTTAGCAGCAGCTATAGGTACACAGGTAGTCATATATTTTGCACTGAAAGCATTATTAGGGGAGGGGGGCGTATGCTTGGCATGTGTGCTGGTTGAGGGTATATATATGGTGGTGAATGTGATTGCCCAACCCAATCAAGGCCCGGTCCGCTTGACCAACCTAACCAGGGTTTGGCCCAGCCCAAGCTCCCATTGGGTTGAAGAAAAAAAAAACTCTTTTTCTCATCCGACTTCCGGTGGGAGTCAACTTTCGAGAGCCAAGGGAGGCTTGCTTCCCCTATATAACCACCTCCCCACCCCTCCATGATCCTCCACCAATGATCATCAAGCTCCCTTCTCTCACTTTTGCTCCCCTTTTCTTCCATCAAGTTCATGGCTTTCCATCATCATGCCCGCTGGGAATCGATGCCGAAGAGCTCACTAGAGCAAGGTAAGGCCTTGGTCTTCTTTCTCTTTTCTTTCTCTTCTCTCCACAACCTCAAACCACCACACTCGGTGTCGACTTCGCTAGAAATCAATTGAGAAGAACCACTGTTTTTGCCCCTATTTGTTCTCTTTTCCTTTTTATTCTGGATGTCTCTGCTACCAGTGTTCATCGTCGAGGCCTTTACCCCCTCACTGAGTGGGCCCCTAGCAGATGCTGGAGCTCCAGTCGCCGACAAGCTGACTAGTGCTTGGATCTGATTGGATCAAAGACCCCTGCTTGCAGGGCTGGCTCAAGCCTTAGGCAACTGAGGCGGTCGCCTAAGGCCCCGGCCTAAAGAAGGCCCACTGTAGGAAACG
>JAOXJJ010000725.1:15672780-15684162 GCA_025769935.1 Phoenix roebelenii | reverse complement strand
CCTAGCAGATGCTGGAGCTCCAGTCGCCGACAAGCTGACTAGTGCTTGGATCTGATTGGATCAAAGACCCCTGCTTGTCCTCTTTTGGGCTAAATCCAGTTAGCCGGTCATCGCTACCACTGCCAGCTGTTGCCTCGCCAGACCAACATGATCAGCCACCAGTTTGCCTCCTTCATCCTCTATTTTGCCAAGAAAGAAGAAGAAAGAAGAGAAGAAGAAGAAAAAGAAGAGGAGGAGGGCCCATCCCTCTCTTTCTCACTCTTATTTTCTCTCTCTTCTTTCCCTCTCATCTCTCTTTTTTTTCTAAGAAGACCCATGGATATATGAACCAAGTCCTATCCACCTGTTCTATAGACTTGAGTTGACCCTCGCAAAGAGGCCTTAAACTGCCCTGGTGCTCGAACCATCTACTGGGCTGATCATCACGCCCCTGCTAAGTGTCTATAGAACTCACTGATAATGAACTCTGTTGATCGGCCTTGACCCTGTGCCTCATGCTTGACCCACCTGGAACCGTCAAAAGCCGTCATGTGCTTATCATTCTTGTTCCTTATTATTTTTAATTCCATTCAAATCATTGACTAGAAATAAATTTTATTTTTAATATATTAAATAGGTTTAGCAGATTCACTTGCCTAGTGAAGTTTGATCGTCTAAGGTATTTGAGGTAAGTAGAATTTATACTCATTATTTTTTAAATTATCATATTTTTCATATATATGATTTTTCTGTAGAAATTTCATATTTTTTAAAAAAATCATGGATCAATATATGTAGCATGAAAATTATGCCTTATTATAAAAAATAGTTTTATGAATGATTAAAAAAATAACTTTGTTATGAAATATGAATGTGATCATGCCATTTAGTATTTTATATATATATATATATATATATATTTAAAAAAAAGGATATGAATAATTCTAAGACTCTCAAATAGCTATGTATGATCCTTAGAATTGAAAAAATCGACATCTGGATCTAGCATCTATACGAACATAACCCTGCTGACAGGTATAAAATTGACATACGAAACATGAATCTATATCGATTACGAATATAGGCCCCGTCATGGGTATAAAGTGACCATAGCATGAATATCCGTGAGCAATGTTTTGAACTATGATGTAGCTAAATAGCAGAAGAATGATTTGCGAATTTATTTGCAATATAAACTTAGAGCTATGTTTATAAAATATGAATGATTTATTCATGCATGATTGGCTTTATAACTTATTTCAATATATTGTATTACAAAATGCTTTATTTTTGCAATAACTATTATTTTTTTTAAATGAGGCACTAGCATAAAAAACTTATGCTTGATTCCGTGAAGTAGTATAAGTTTTACTTACTGAGCTATGTCGCTTTCATATCTCTATTTTTATTTTTCTCTTTCCAGACGAATAGGAATAGAGACAGAAGGATGGTCCAAGCTTGGGAGTTGGTGTTAGTAAGCTTGGCGACTTGTAGTTGAATTTTAGTTCCTTAATTGATTATGAGTTTATAGTTTAGTAATATCTAAATATTGAAGATTATGGGGTTTGGTATTTATGTTTGGGTTTAGATGCTCCGAATTGTTATTTACTTTGTTATTTAATAGATGATAGATTTGGATTTCTTTTTATTATATTTGTTTGAGATGGATTTAGAAGCTAAATAAATGATTGCCCTCGTGTTATTGTGGGTGCTTCTCCTCAGTAGCATAGCCATGTTATGTCCCGGATTTGGGCGTGACAGTGAATAGTTGGAGAACTTGGCAGCCGTTCAAAGTAAGAGCACCTCGCGCTTTTGTTTTGAATAGGTCATTCGCATCAGAGCTGACTCGGCTATGCACCCAATATATCTTGGATACCAAGAAACTTAAATAATATCTTCATATTAATCTTTTTGAATGACGTCCTGGATCATTATGAGAGGCTTCACAGATAACAGATTTATGATTGCGATGGTGGGTGCCAGCGGAGGAGAAGCAGAAGCTAGAAAAATAAAGCAATGGGTAATTGTGGGGCTCTGTTTCAGCCGGAGCCAAAGATGTTAATAGTTGAGAATGAGCAAGAGCCTCTAGCTAGTCCGAACCAAATCTTATATACGACATGACTCAGTCGGTGAGTCAGAAGAAACGAGCTTCTGCACCCGAAGGTTCGGATCTGAAGGCTAATTTTAATAGTGTCCAAGTGTGGCGACCTGTGACTAAGGGTCTCCAACAGGTAGAAATAGCTCGAATCAGGTTATTTTGAGTTCGCTTGCATTTTTGTGGAAGAATGGAATTTGCTCCTTTCCAATAGTCCTATAGAGCCCCCTTCAGTATCATGTCAACTTACTGACGTGGAAGTGTATCCAATGAGGAAATTTAGATGCCGGTGCTCAGTTTGGCATCTAATAACGCTCCAGGGCCACATAGATTTCAACCAAGATGCTATATATAAGCCTTTTTGGTCGCTACTATGTTTGCGAGGTAGACAAAGTGGATGCTAAATGCTTTTGATGCAACCCTATTACTCAACGCAGGGATTGTAGGCCTATAAGCCTATCCAATACTCCTGTACAAAATCATTGCTAAAATATTAGTTCTTAGGATGAAACTTTTAGACCAAAGTTGGTTGCTGTGAAGCAAGGGGCATTCATATCTGAGCAAATCATAACAGATAATGGGCTGATGACTCGGGAGTTAATGCACTCAACTAGTGCTGCTCCAAAAAGGAAAGCTCTAACGATCATGAAGGCAGATATTGAGAGAGAGGATATGATAGAATTACATGGCCTTACCTATCTGCCGTGTCAAGGCATTATGGATTTCGTGAGCAGCTTGTCAGATGGTTTAGAAGGATATGTGCTTAATTCTAGGTTTTCTGTTCTAGTTAATGGCTCGCCATTGGCATGGCTTCTTGTTTATCTTATGATCCAACATGTTGTCTCAAGCTCTCAAGGAGGCAGAGGATTATGGTAGGCTTATGCCTTACCAGTTTAAACTTAATAGACCTAGATTCTCCCATCCTTTATTTGCAGATGATTTGCTACTGGTTGCGAAGGCTACAGTTGAGTCCTGAAACAGCTGTCGTAGCTAAAGATAGAATTTTGGACTTGCTGTCTATTGCTTCTCGAGTTGGGCATGGATTTTAAGGCCCAAGTTTTTTCAGCAAAGTAGGTGCCCTCCAGTGATACGAAATGACCGGCCCAAACGCCTGTGTCGGCCTAATTTTATACTGCCGAAGGTCAGGTTAGCAGGCCAGACCGCGCGCGTGTGCATAGCGGCAAGTGTGTCAAGCTCGAGCGGTTAAAGATGCACCAGCGGCAGGGATGGCCCCAGCCGTAGCAGGAGCGGACAAAAGAGTCATGGTCCTTTTTCTTCTTTTTTTTTTCTCTCTCTTCCTCTCTTTCTTTCCTGCTGCTGCTAAGGCAAGTAATATATACAATGCGTGTATGAATATACCCAATAAAATCAGAAAACAGAAGATCATGGAGCTCCGGAAGTAACTCCTTATCCCTAGCCCACAAGGTACTACCGGCGTAATTAGCTACATAGGCGGCCCATTAGCTTTCCTAAATACATGCTTAGCTTGGACGATTTCACCATCCCTCATCATCATCCAAATATCTCAAAGCAAGAAATGGTCGCAGTTGACAATTCTCGGATCTCTCTGAATCTGGTTGATGATCGTGGCTGAGTCACCCTCCAGAATGACTGAACTAGCTAGTAGCACTCGCCAAGCGTGTCGAAGTCCTATCCAGACAACCCTCGGCTCCACACCAAAGACTATGATGTTGAGTAATTGACAACCACCTGCTGCTACTGCGCTAAAGCAAGGATCCTTGATTACGAAATCTATGCCTTTTCTCGCGCCTCCATTCAGCACGGACCCATAAAGAGTCATGGTCTTCGTGGTAATCCAAAACCAGCGTATGAGGCTCATGATGGTTGAGACTTTTCAGCCAATATCCTCTGCGGCGCGGTCCACGCACCGCGGAATGCTGTGCTGTGCTGCGCCGTGGACTTCGTCCCCGTCAATGTCGGCAGTCATCCACGGCTTCTATTTTATTTTTTTTTTGCTAAAGACGGTTTCTACTTTATTCGTTGAATATATCCAACTTAGATCTTAATGCCCATCCCATTAGGTGAGAAATGGAACGCTAGAAAGCGAAAGCTCCTAGGAACTCTCTGTTTTTGATAATATAAAGAAAAAATCATATATCCAACTTAAGCAAACTTAGACTAAATAATAGAATAATATTTCATAGTAATGAAAGCATCAAAACTAACTAGATAGAATATTTAAAAACATATTATTCAGTACTTTTACATGACCAGCAACAACAACCAATATTACTTCACCGAAAAAAAAAAAACAAATAACAGCCGAATGTTTTGTTGAGATGCAACAGATGGTAGCATACAAAAAGTGTCGTAGCAGTCCTTGTAATAGATGCTTGAATTCACATTCCATCTTTTAAAAAGTTGAAAAGGTATTTGGATTTTTTTTCATCATTACGATCATCATCCTCCTCTTCTCCTTCTTTTATTTCTAATAAACAGTAATATCATCTTAATCCTATGACAATGATGAAAACTGACATCACAAAATACTTATCATCATCATTATTTTTTTTAATAGTGGTTAGCTCACAAAATAGCATGTGTTACAGCAAATTGACTACAACTATGTAGTTGCCTGTCCTAATAGAACCAAGTGTGCAAATAGATTTCATACTAGGACAGGGCAAGAATTGGTAATCCAAATCGCTAATACTAGTATACAGAAGCACGGTTTTCAAAAATCAACACAATCTTCTTCTGCAATATTTTTTTAGTATTATATTTGCTGATTTTTATAAATATATTTATGCTCGTTTTAATTAATTAATTCAACCGTTCTACCCACTAAACAAAACTAATGAACACAACCGTCATGGTCATACAGTCATACTTTTCTGTTCCACCATCTCATGCCCTTCCAAAGAAAGATCTCTCGGAAAAGGGAGTCTAGGCCATCCGAATTTAATCTCAAATAGATTTTACCCTTGTATTGTCATCATAATTTTCCATGGATTTGACCTCACTATAACAAGGTCAAACACCGAGCGCACGCGATAGGCTTCTGATCCTGGTCCATTCAACATGGGCATACGTATGGTCTTTGTGAATTGTAATGGACCATTGCCTACCATTCTTTACGTAGCTCTACCAAAACCTCATTCTAGAATAGCTACAGTACAGGTGGCAGTCTATAATCCAACCCGCTTTAAGAAGATTTAGATTTGACATAAGCAGATTTAGGTCGTAAATAGATTAACCTATCTAAATCTATTTATTAAATAAGTTAGGTTCATATTTAAACTTTTGCCCCGTTTAATCCGTTTTGACTTGTTTAATAATTGAATCCAATTATGACCTGATTTGTTTAATCTGTTTAAAACTTGTTTAACCTGTTTAAAACATGCTTAATCTGTTTTTGATATGTTTAACCCGACCCGCTTAACCTGATTAACATGTTTAAATCAATTTAACCTGTTTAAAAACTATCTAACCCATTTAACCTATTTAATAAATAGATTTTGTAGGTCGAATCAAGTTACCTATTTAATACATAGGTCGGATTCAGATTTGAAATTTTGATCTTTTTAATAAATAGGTTGGATTTGAGTTGATGAATTTTTGACCTAATCCACGTCTACCTGTTCTATATCTAATCTAATCCAACCTGATTCTGATACAAATATGATTTGGACAGTTGTGACTACTTTCCCGATCCCTTCCACCGTGCTTCACACGGGGTTGTCTCTGTGGCAGTGGGAAATACTTCAACATTGCCGGCTAGTCGTCCTAACCTCAATGACCGAAAGGTCCACGTCTTCCTACCCTTTTTTTCATCTTGGTGGAACACGTCTTCCAAACTTCAAATGAAGGAAATAAATTCCCGGAGACAAAGGTCACCCCTAAGTTTATGTTGACAACTCGGAAAGATCCAAAACTTTGCAATACTTTAGTTGATAGTTTAGAACCTAGATATCAAAATCTCAGTCGATACAATAAATTAAAATTAATAACTAATTTTAGATATTAAACTCAGAAATCATTAGCGAGAAAAAAGTTTATTTAAAGAAACAAAAATGTGATTAAACAATCTCGATGCAGATATCAATTTATTATAATGTTCTTCGTCTCAGAATATGTTGATTTATATCGGCTAATGTAATGAGATTGTATTTTATGCATATCATACTGATCAACGATGGGCGCTCCATATAAATAAAGATCCAGACTGAGATGAAGATCTTGTGTCAGATCTTACTATAAAAAACATGAAGCCAAAAATACTATGATATTCCATTAAAAAAACGTTATCACATTTACAAAGGGTGTGTTGGTCATTTAAAACAAAAAGGCCGGTCCACCTATTTTTTTTAGGATAAAAATACAGAACCTTTCGCTTTCTCTTCTTCTTCTTTCTGCGAGCACAAAGCCTCACCTCCGGAGTGGAGTTGTTGCGGTTCCAATAAAAGGAAAAGAAAGGAGAAAGAAAGGACTTCAGCCATAGATCCTAAGGATGGCTTTTAACTGCATCAGCCTAGCTCTTCTCTCCTATCTAATCTTATTAGCCTCCCTATCTCTGTTCTCCCATGCCAAAGACACCCTCAAACCAGGCCAATCCTTGCAAGATGGCGAGACGCTCATCTCTGCCGGCGAGATATTCGAATTCGGTTTCTTTAGACCTGGCAAGTCTTCGAACCGGTACGTGGGAATTTGGTACCGCTTCTCGATCAACACCGTCTTATGGGTTGCCAACCGAGAAAGCCCGATCGCAGACAACTCGGGATCTGTAGCCATTGGACATGACGGTAACCTCGTAGTCCTCGACGGGACCAAGAGCAGCATATGGTCGTCGAGCACTTCGATGGCATCGAACGATTCGTTGGTGCGACTCACGGATAGTGGCAATTTGGAGCTCATCGACAGCTCTGGGAGCGTTGCATGGCAGAGCTTCGACCACCCAACCGACACGTACATGCCCGGGATGAAGGCTGGGCTGGACCTCAGGACCCACGTGAACCAGAAGCTAACCTCATGGACAAGTGAAGACGATCCAGCCCCGGGGAACTTCTCACTCGGCATGGATCCGAGCGAGTCGACGCAAATCTACATGTGGGAGGGGACGAAGCCTCGGTGGAGGTCCGGCCGGTGGGACCAGCAGACGTTCATCGGCATACAGAACATGGTGCCTACTTATGTCTATGGCTTCAGGCTTAGCAACTTTCAGCAGGAACAGAAGATGTACTTCTACTACAACGCATTGAACAATTCGCCTCGGTACGTATTGACATGGGATGGCATCATGAAGCATATGATTTGGAGGAATGATACTAAGGATTGGCATCAGTATTGGGCGCAACCGGTTACGGACTGTGAAATCTACAACACATGTGGGAAATACGGGAGTTGCATGGATGGAGCTACACCAATTTGCAGCTGTTTGAAAGGGTTCGTGCCGGCATCGAGCGAGGAGTGGAGTAAGGGGAATTGGTCGAGCGGGTGCACTAGAAGGACACCATTGGGGTGTGGGAGGGGTAATAGTAGTGGGGAGGCGGGAGGAGATGGGTTCTGGAGGCTGGGAGGGGTGAATCTGCCGGACATCTCGGATTGGAATGATGGCGTGGATATTGATGGCTGTGAAGAGCGTTGCTTGAGGAATTGTTCATGCACGGCCTACGCATTCGTCACCGGGATTGGATGTTTGATATGGGGGGTGGATTTGTTGGACATTCATATATTCTCGAGCGGCGGAAACGACCTGTATCTCCGGCTTGCCGGATCGGAACTAGGTGAGCCAATATTTCTTCATTGAGGCATTTTAACAAACGCATGGGTATTTTTGAGCAAAGTACAGCACAGCCCTTTCTTTTCGTTGATTGTAAATAGCACATCACTTCTTTACTTTAACAATCTACTTCCTCAAGTCATTTAAAATAGACCGTTATTTTGAGCACATTGAATCTCATCAAAATAGAGGGAGGGTAGGTGTACGTGATTATCAAAGAGTAGGTGCTAATATTAATATATTTCTTTATAAATAATTTGTACACATATTTATTTAAAATAGGTTGTAGTGGTTTTAATCTTTATATCAATGAGAGCTGTTTCCTTGCAAGATTCCCAACCAATCACCTTCTCTAAAATTAGCTTGGCCAAGTGGAGAAGTAGAGTCCTCTTTTGCTTTAGTTAATTGAGCAGGCAGGGAGATGAGCCCCTCTTTTCCTTTGCTTCAGTGAAATGATGCTACTTTGGGACTTGAACTATCCTTAAGCAGCAACTTTGAAGATGCTAAATATCAGTGGAAGGTAAACAAGGAGAACTGTCAGATTAAATTTGTTTGTTGTGTGGTGAGGTAGAGAAACAGATTGTCCAATAGTCAAGCTAATTGTCATGCTAAGCAAGCTAGGATATTGACAGAAGACGTTTGTTTTTAAACCCCTTCGAGAAAACTAGTTTAAGATGAGACAAATGGAACGAACAACTAGTTCCTCTGTAAAGCATCAAGTATTAGGTGATAACATAAAATAAGACCAGTGGATGAAAAAGAATCCTTCCAAGTGCCATAATCAGCACCATTATTTTCTGAAAACTACTGGCTGGGAGACACCTATGAAGCAATTTCGATAACTTTGCCGACCCTCGTGTTAGATTTGCATAATATTAACTAAATTTTTATTTGCAGATAAGAAGAATAACAAAACTTTCATCATAATTATAGTCACTGTGACAGTGGTCCTTTCCTTGGGATGCATCTACCTGCTGTGGAAGTGCAAGAACAGAATAAAAGGTATGCGTTACAATCACTTGCGTCATCCTTTGAACCATTTGTTATGCTTCGTGCCTAACCACTTGTGTCAAATTACTCTAAACAGAGTTGTTTAAGCAACGATTAGTTGGAGGAAGAGGATCGATGGATTCTACCAGAGGCCAAGAAAGATTGACAGATTATTCAGACTCAACTGGAAACAGGATTGGAGAGGAAGGAAGTGATGGAAAATGCCCAGAATTATCACTGTGGAGTTTTGATTCTGTAGTAGCTGCTACAAAAAGCTTTTCCAGTTCCAATTTTATCGGTGAAGGTGGGTTTGGTCCTGTTTTCAAGGTAAATGACATCACGAACCATCAATTAACTCTTCTCCTGTTGCTAAATCTAGTTTTGGGAGAGAGTTTATGCTAATATGGAAACTATCTTTACAGGGCATACTACCTGAAGGACAAGAAATAGCTGTGAAAAGGCTTTCTAGGAGCTCCATGCAAGGCCTCAATGAACTTAAGAATGAGGTGATGCTGATTGCGAAACTTCAACACAGGAACCTTGTAAGGCTCTTAGGCTGTTGCATCCAAGAGGAAGAGAAGATACTAATCTATGAGTACCTGCCTAACAAAAGCTTGGATGCTTTCCTTTTTGGTGAGTACATCACTACACGTAATTCATATGTAATTCATTTCTAGAGTGCATGTAATAAACTCAGGCAAAACCTGGATAGATCCAATAAAAAGAGGGCTACTAGACTGGAAAACACGGTACAACATTATTGAAGGGATTGCCCGTGGGCTCGTCTACCTTCACAGGGATTCAAGGCTTAGAGTAATCCATCGCGACCTAAAACCTAGCAACATTTTGCTGGATGAAGATATGAACCCCAAAATTTCAGACTTTGGCATGGCTAGGATCTTTGGTAATGATGAGAATGAAACAAATACAAAGCGACTGGTTGGAACATTGTAAGTACAACAATTTGTCCACTTGCATCAATAATTATAGAAGTTCATTTAATTTCTGCATTAGTTCAGAAAGCATCTAACTTATCTCTTGCTTGCTTTATGATGAAATATGATATCAGTGGCTATATGTCTCCTGAATATGCAATGCAAGGGCTATTTTCAGTAAAATCTGATGTCTATAGCTTTGGAGTTCTACTACTAGAGATTGTTAGTGGGAGCAAGTGTAATACATTCCGTCACCCGGAATTGGCTATGAACCTCATAGCATATGTAAGTCTAGTTATGATTTGCTTGTACTCTCATTGGTTTCAATATGAGTACCTCAGGAGCTGCTTCTTCTTCTTCTTCTTATATTTGATCTGATTGAAATAGAATTGCTATTGTTGTAGGCCTGGAAACTATGGAATGAGGACAGAGTGATGGAGTTTGTGGATCCAACCATCAGTGATTCATGTTCCAGAAGGGAATTGTCAAGATGCATCAATGTGGGGCTCTTATGCGTGCAGGACCGTCCAAATGATCGGCCAAACATGGCATCGGTTGTTATAATGTTGGGTAGTGAGATTGTCAATCATCCACTGCCCAGGCGACCAATGTTTACTGTAGAGAGAAACTTCAGCGAGACCGACTCATCGACGATTGATCTCAATGTCATGTCTGCGAATGCTTCGATCACTATGCTTCAGGGAAGATAGAAGTTTTTTTTTTTGCCGTAAAACCTTTTCAATAGAATAGTGTCCATTGGTTATTTATGATATATGAGCCTAGGATGTATGTCTATCAAGAGCTGTTAAAGAATTAAATCTTCTGATCACATTTGGCATTAGTTTTACATTGTTAATGAGGTTTCCGTGCATGCATTCTCAATTAGCATTGCTTCGATTCTTAATAAAAAAATATCAAAGCACTTCTATGCATCACTTATTCTATGGTAGTTTCTTATATTCATTTTAAGAACTAGGATGACAAGAAGCCCGGTGATAAGGGTGGAATTTGACACCCTCATCGAGTGGCGACACCGATGGATCTAATAGGCACCCTTGAGAATGAAACAAATATTTCTTTTTTTTTTCTTGCAGAAAACAATTAAATCTCCTGCATAAGCAAAATGGGTGGGAATTCCTTACAGGCATGATAATGGTATGCCCAAAATTGTCAAAGATGACCGACTGCTAGCTAGTCAACGAAAGCCAGGATGGGGATTGTTGCTGGAAATTAGACCCGGGGGTGACCACTGGCCGAGGAGGAGGAGCTCCGGTGCAGGCGGTACGTCAGCGGGTGGCGTCCTCCGGAGGACCTGCAAAAAGCCGGTGGTCGGGGTTTTCGGCGCCGGCCCTCCGATGCTTAAGTCAGATAGGGCTTAATTTTGGAAAAGAAGATGGACTGTATGTAGAAGTCACAGCCAGAAGTTCGCCCCCTCCCCACGGGAAGAAGTTTTCCTTTTATAGGAGGGGTGCCTAGGTTACCTGTGATGTGACCAGGCGAATTTAATGAGTTACCATCATGATTGGGTGTGATCGTGTGAATTAATGAGTTGCCGTGGCTGACTAAACGAAGTTGAGTGAGTCGGCGAGTTGCCGTGGATGGCCTGAGGTTTTGAGTAAGCTGGAGGTCCGTGGAGATCGTGC
>JAOXJJ010000725.1:15659387-15669793 GCA_025769935.1 Phoenix roebelenii | reverse complement strand
CTTATTTTTGTCATATTATTATTCAATTATAGTTTTTAATTATAATAGAAATATATTAATGTAATTTGTTCTATATTATGAAATTATTCAATATATTACCTCTATTTGTCCAATTTTCCTAATCAAAATAAATATGAGTATTAAAATGATAATTATTATAAGTATAAATAGAAATATTAATTCTATAATAATAATTAATATATTTTTATAGAATTAATAATTTATAGAATTAATAAATATATTTTTATGAAATATATCAATAACAAATATATTGATAAATAAATTAATAATTCATTATAATATATTTTTATATGATTAATAAATATAGTTTAATGAAATAAATCAAGGATAGTTTTGGTATTATATAGTCAGTGATCTTAGATTTCTATGGAATACCAAATAAGTTACTTGTAGATAACTGGAGATCTTCATACAAGCATTCTTGTCTCCCATCAGCCTTAGAGAAATTGGTTTAGCCGAATTATATGGGTTACAGCTACTTCTAAGGGTATTAGTTTTATTGTTTCTTTGCTTTTCTGTTTCTTTAATTGTACTTTTTCTTTTTTCTATATTTATCAAAAAAAATTATTGGAACGTAGCATATCAAATACATTGATCTTAGATCATCATAGATCAAATTATCCTAGATTGAGGATCATCAGTATTCTAAGACCACCAAACACTACTTTGTTTGCTTGGCGTCGGTCACCTGCCACCTCAAATATAACAAGACCAGCCCATTACTTCGAACTTGGAATCCTCTGCAACTTTGATGTTAGGTGAGGATGTTTCTTAATCTGATACATAGTCAAAGGTCCATGAGATTAATAAAAAATTTCTCTACCTAAGAGACTTTGAAGTACAAGCTAAATAGTAACGTCATACTAGATGTCACTCCTCCAGTCACATGCCATGTTTAATCGCAATATTTAGCAATGTCATATACCAACATTGGATAATTAACCTAGACCTACATGACTGTATGGCATGGTTTAATAATTCCTCATGCAAGTGATACCAGATTCCTCATGCCAATATCTAGTACGGGTTTACCAGAACACCGTCTCACCTCACGCCCCTCGACCCTTAACCAGTCAAAGGGCACGAGGAATCTTAATTAATCATTTGTAACGAAGGACGCATTGAGTTTGACCATAGCATGCGTCTTTTTTTTTTTTTTTTATCCAACAAAAAGAAAGGACACATGCTATGGCCAAACTCAAACTCCCGTGCCCTTTTCCACTTTCCGTTTCTTCGTTTAGCGCATGCCCCTTTTAGTTTGGAGAATGGATTTGACAAGAAGCACAAGAACGATGGTTTATAACCTTTTATAAATATTCAAGAAGTTCCCAACGCATAATTGATATAAAATTATATATATATAGTTTTATATGGTTTCTTGTATACTCCTTCCATGATCAACTTCAATAAGCTCGTGCTGTAGTATTTCTAGTTTAAATGGATCATGAATCAAGTCTGCTCTAATACCATCCAAAAAAGCTTGTTAGAAAGTGTTAATTGATTTTTTAGACCCTGTGTAAGTATCCAAAATCCATCATTGCATGACTAAACACATGATCTTAAAGGTATCGAAACATCTCAATACCATCTGTCATCTAGGTTGTGAACCGAGAAGCCCTGTTAACATGTTCATGTGGAAGCTGACAATTTGAAGCGATGGAAATCTACTAGTAATTAATGGAGGAGGTAGCATTGTATGGTCTTTGAACTTGTTGACGGCATCGAACAATCCTACCTTGTAGCTTGAGGAATCAAGTGACCTCTTTCTCTACTTGGGCAAAGGAACAATACCGCTATGGGAGAGATTTGATCGCCCAACTGACACGTTCCTCCTAGCCTGAAGATTACTCTTGTTTAGACTTGTTTAGCTCGGAGCTTTTCCAATGGGCTTGAATTAGATGGTTAAATTGAGCGGGTCGGACCGAACGTGGGTACAACGGCAGCTCAAACGCGCCGGACATGAGTATAATCAACAAAATCAGAAAAGAGCAAATAACATAAAGACTGGGGCATAGACGCATGGTCACTCCAAATAAATCCGTCTGAGTGGTGGGCTGCAATGAGGACACACAGTCGGCCGCGTTGTTTGCCTCTCTATAGACGTGTGTGGCCCACAAGAGACTATCCTCGTTTAAAAGGCTGCGAACATCACGTAGCAGCAAATTCAAACTCGCGTCGAGACCTCGGCCCCGGATCGACTCTATCCACTCAAACTCACATCGAGCCCAAATTTATATAACACAATATATGTGCTATATAAGTCAGTTCATAGGTGATAGGTAAACCTGGTTCAAGTGGCTAGTTCACCTTATTCATTAAGGAATAAAGAATGAGGTGGCTAGGGTTCCTCGGTCTGCCACCTCTTCTGAACACCCAACCAATCTCCTCCTCTCGTTTCCTCCTCTTTGAGAATTAGATCACCCGCTCTTCCTTTTCTTCTTCTCTAGTCATCGCCAGCAGTAATCCCGCTTTTGTTGCCGCTGTCTCCTCCTATTCTCATTGTCTTCTTCTCTCATCACAGTTGTAGCAGTATCGCCTTCTCGCCACTGAAGTTGGCGAAGTGGAGCATGTGCCAGAGGCTGGACCCGAGGACGAGAACATTGAGGTACCTGGGGTGAGGAAGCATGTCATAGAGGACAGCCTGTGCTTGGGTTCGAATGGTGCCCAAAAGGAAGTCGAGCTTGATGCCATGGCCAGCGAAGGCAATTCAATAGTCACTATGGCTGTGGAAGAAGTCGGCCTCGACGGAGTCCATGGTAGTGAGGTCAAGGAGGGGGCGGAGGAGGGCGCGGACGAAGAAGCATGCTTGGGAGTCGCTGGAGACGAGGACCTATGAGCTATTAAGGAGGTCGGAGGCGTCGGAGCAGGCAAGGTGCCGGAAGCCGTAGGAGGCAAATAGGCACGGATGGGGGCGGAGGGCCGGCTCAACCCTTAGGCAACTGAGACGGTCGCCTAAGGCCCAGCCTAAAGAAGGCCCATCGTGGGAAATGCCTCAAAGATAAAATGGAAAGAAAAAATGCCCTCAGTAAATTTTCCTTAAGCCGACCCACTACAGGGAAGGCCTCTAAGACAAAACGGCCTTAGGCCCCCAAATACATTGGGCCGCTCCAAGATGGGGCCTGCAGCTAAAGGGTGGGGGGTGAGTCGGTGGGGGATCCATTTTGGCTCCCACATCCGCTTCCACTCCTTCGACGAGGGCTCTGATGAAGATGACGGTGAGGATTTATTTATATATTTCATATTTTTTTATATTTTTTTCTTATATATGAGTCGGATTTTTTTTTTAATATGTGAGCCCAATATATGAAATTTTTAATAATATAGTTAAAAAGTACGGAGACAGGATTCAAACTCAGGACCTCTGCCCTAATACCATATTAAATTCACCACTTGTTCTAAAAGCTTAAGCTAATAGGATGAGGTAGATTTATTTATATATTTTATATTTTTTTACCATGTTTATATCATCACTTGTTCCAAAAGTGATAGAATGAGGTAGATTTTATTTATATATTTTATATTTTTTACAGCCACCCATCCACCTCCACCCTAATGACACCTCGAGCCCTGTGCACCCTCGTTAATGTCAACTACGCTCGCGACCATTCCACCACCACCACTTCCATCTCTTACGAACGGTGGCCGCAGAGCCCCAAGGTCGTCCTCCGGTCTGCCATTTTCATCTAGCCTCTAGTATGCCATTTCCATCTAGCCTTTTAGTACCCCTTCACCCCTCTCTGTACACATCCATCTCGTTTGCTTTCTCCCTTCTCTACTCTCTGAGATTCATCATGATAGAGTTTCAATTTGGGTATGAGAAGCAATGGACATGGTGGTAAGTATTGGCAAATACTTTTTTTTGTAATATTTTTAATTGAAGAAAAGTTGACGAGGTTCAGCTCGAAGCCCAAAACCTGAGCAAGTACCAAGGCTCAAACCTCAAGAGTAGGCTTGAAGGCCATGCCATGCTGGGCCAGGTCTGAAATTGTCTCAATTTAGTTATACCTTAGGCTGATGGGCTGATCAGCCAGGGCCGGCCCAACCCTTAGGCAACTTAGATGGTCGCCTAAGGCCCCGGCCCAAAGAAAGCCCACCGTGGAAAAGAGCTCGATGACAAAAAGGAAAGAATATGCCTTGGGCCGGCCCATTGTAGAAAAGGCCTCAAACACAAAATGACCTTAGGCCCCCAAATAAATTGGGCCACTCCTGGGCTGAGCCTAGCCTCAACTTGGCCTGGCTTGGCCCGGTGAACAGGTTTGCTCTTGTCTGTAGATTAGAATGGGCAAGAGGCAGCAATTCACTTCATGAAAAAGCCTCGACGACCCTTTGGTCAAAGTATTCGCTAGGCCTCGACCTTCTTGGATTGGCATAGATCTTCATGCAGGGAGGAACAGTACGATGTCAGAAGTCCGAGGCAATGGAGTGGGCGAAGTTTCACAGATGTTTGGAGTTTTACTATTAGAGATTGTTAGTCTGAAGTGTTGGAATTTCTCATAAAGATGAGCTTCTATTGATTATAGGCTGGTTTTATTGTTTAATCACATTATATAAGCTAAATTGTTCAGAACCCAAAATTAATTTGTGATCATATTGTTAATTTGGGCCTTGTTGTCTAAGTTATGTGATGTAGTGAGTATGGGTGTAGGCCTGAATTGGTTAATAACCTCTGTAATAGGTAGACCCATTGGCGTCATATTATTTGGGCTAAGTCCCTATTTTATTTCTATATATATTCTTCTGATATGAATCCTTAGGGCATTCTGGGTCTTACGTTCCTAGTGGGCACCCATAATATTGAGGAGACAAATATCATGGAGGAAGGAGAGGAAGATCTATTTATTCTTGCATTTTCTTCTTTCTCAAAGATCCCACCATAGGATTCATTAATGGCTTCTTAGGGATGTCAAGGTATGCTTCAATATTTTCTAGATTATTTTTTTATATGTTTATCATGTTCTAATCTCCTGCATCTATACTATTGAGAAAACAAACATCACGGAGGAAGGAGAGAGATATATTTGTTTTTGCATTTTCTTCTTCCCCAAAGATCCCACCACAAGATTCATTAAGGTATGCTTGGGTCTTTTCTAGATTATTTTTTCTACATGTTTATCATGTTTTAATTTCCTGCATGGCGTCCATAGAAAATTCAATAGGAAGAAGAGTAATGCATATTGTTAGAAGGAATTAGCTATTTACCTAATAGCATTTGCAAGTCTAGCAATAATTTGTTTATGTAACTGTTACGGGGGTTCCCCGAATTTAGTCCCACATCGACCGTGTAGCAGGAAGGTCAGTGCCATATAGTGGGGGCCTCAATAACCTCCCTCAGGAGGCGTCTTTTGTGGGGCAAAACCGTGAGGCGGGCCTAAAACGCCACCCAAAGCGGACAATACCTTCTGGGGGACGCTTTCCTTCCGCTGCTCGGATCGGTGGGGACTATGCTGGTGACGGGGTGCAAATCCCGCATCAGATGGCGCTAGAAGGAGGGCCTCGGCCCTTCGCCTATCCAGCAAGGAGCCGACCCGGGCACAGGACCTCCCCGCTGGGGGCTGTGTTATGGGGGGTTCCCCGAATTTAGTCCCACATCGACCGTGTAGCGGGAAGGTCTGTGTCATATAGTGGGGGGCTCAATAACCCTTCCCTCAGGAGGCGCCTTTTGTGGGGCAAAACCGTGAGGCGGGCCTAAAACGCCACCCAAAGCGGACAATACCTTCTGGGGGACGCTTTCCTTCCGCTGCTCGGATCGGTGGGGACTATGCTGGTGACGGGGTGCAAATCCTGCATCAGTAACAATCCATGACCTCACCTGAAATGGCTAGTCGGAAGATATTTTTTGGATTTCATAGTATTATATAAATACCCAAATCTCTCCAACAATGCGAGCGTCCTCACATAAGCCCCTTGTTTAAGCCCTGACGTCCTCGTCAAGCTAAAGATTTAAATCCATTCGAATTAGGGGTGCAAATGGGTCAGGTCGGATTGGGTCATGAGTGGCCCCGACCTAACTCGGTTTCTTGTTCTGGTCCTAACCTTGGATTCAGATCCAACCTAATAGAAGATTGGTTCGGGTTAGGTTCACGGCTATGATTTTTGACCCAATGAGTCATTTGGCTCAGGACAGATTCATGTATAATCCATGCCCAACCCAAAAAAATCAGGTTTAGTTTGGGTCGGGTCCGGTTCGAGTCATTGCTGATCTAAAACTTGGTTGCACAACATTATGATGTCCTACCAACTGATCAGGTAACATGAGTTCAAAAATTAATTTCCCTAACATAACATTTTTTTATACCTAAGTTTTCTTCTACTCTATGATTTCAACATGACTATATTTTAATCAAGAAAGGAGCTTCAAGTCTTGGCTATCTTTCCACCAACTTGACAAGGTATCAGCCCCCATTGGTCCAACAAATCCCATTTCCATGTTGTGGCATCAACGACATCCATACCAGCCACGAAGTTCAGTCGGCTCACTTTTCGTTGCCAAATTCCCATTTCGACACTCCCATACCGACCTTCTAGAAGTCCTCTCGATCCCAGTGGAAAGAAACCGTCCGGTACTTGGAGTCGTCCGTCCATGTCGCGGCTCCTCTTTAATCCATACACTTCCCTCCAACTACTGCCAATGCCAAGTGTGAACCCCTCGTAAATTTCCACCACCCTCCCCTCCACTTTTCTTTGGCCTTGCGGAGGATACTGTGTACAAGTCTATTTTAGATGCCCATTTGCAGTCCTAATTCAAATCTAATCATAAATATCACGATCGTTTCGTAGTTAGCCTTAATGAGCCCATATTGTAGTATTTCCTAGTCTATATAGGTTATGGGACAGGTTCGCTCTGATACCAATAAATATAACCTGGAATCTCATCCAAAATAGCTAGCTAGAAGATATTTTTTTGGGTTCTTTAGTCCTGGATAAATACCTAAGATCTTCCGAATGAATAATCGATGTCAGACTGAATACACTTTTGCATGGATCCTCACAGTTTCACTCTTGTTGGTTTTGAGATGAGTACGTCGGACACTAGCAACTTTTCTTTTTATTGTTATAACTTTTTTGATTGAAAAATTTGGTTAATGAGCTTTGTAATAGGTGACCCACTAGCGTTATATTATTTGGTTTAGGTTCCACTCCATTTCTATATATATCCGTCTAATATGAAATCTCAGGGCATCTTGGATCCTATGTTTTGAGGAGGTATCTATCCCATTAAAGGGACAGATATTAAGGAGGAAGGAGAGGAAGATCTACTCGTTCTTGAATTTTCTTCTTCCCAAAGGATCCCATCACAGGTTCATCAATGGCTTTTTAGAGATCTCAAGGTATGCCTCGATTTTTTCTAGATTATTTTTTATATGTTTATCATGTTCTAATCTTCTGCATGATATCCATAGATAATCCAATAGGAAGAAGAGCAATGCATATTGTCGCACGAAATTTGCTATTTACCTAATAGTATTAGTAAGTCTAGCTATGATTTGTTTCACTCTCGTTGGTTGCCATATGAGTACCTCGTAAGCTAGCATCGTTTTCTTTTATATTTGGTCTCTCCCGGTTTCGGATTGTGTGGAACCAGATATCCGGATTTGGGGCACCTCGTGCAAGACCAGTATTAGGTTGGAGGATCTCTCTCGAATTATCCAGCAAAAACACGAGCCAGGGCCGGACTACACTTGGATCTAGAAGTTCGGGTTTCACTGAGAGCAGCACTCTTCTTATAGAAAGTGATCTAGGAACGCCTTCCAACGAGAGCGATACTGAGTAGACGTGGTTTGAAGATCTCCCCCCGAGTGTTGGAGGTGTGGTGTTGATGAGACGGTAGACCACGTGCTATTTCAGTGCACACAGGCGAGGTTGACATGTCAATGGGCAGGGACTCCGTGGGAAGCCTGGAGTCAGAGGGTGCAGTTCTTACATTTGATTCATCAGTGATAGGGTAGTCCACAGACATGCCAGGAGGCCGTTAGAGCGACTTGCACAACGTATCAGATTTGGCTAGCAAGAAATGCTAGTACTTTTGTTGAGCGCAAGTTGTCACCGAGGTTTGTGGCGGAGTGCGCCCGGATACAGGCGACAGATTAGTCACACTTTCTTTTTTGATGGACCTTTGATAGCTCGGGATACCTAGGTTTCCTTACTGCTCAAGCAGCCTCTCAGATGGTGTTCTTCGCCTAGAAGCCTCAAACTTCGAGTTTCCTCAAGGTCAACTTCGACGGATATATTTTAGACGAAGACACGAGGGGAGGTACGGATTTTTTCATACGAGATCCGTACTCCAGGGTGGTGGCAGCGGATACCTACCAATTATTCGATATTTCGGTCTCCGGAGCGGAGTTGAGGAGTTCAGTCATCCTGAAGGGCGACTCGGCTACGGTGATCAGTTGGATTTAGGGGAGTCCGAGGGATGTGAGCTCGGACCACCCTTTGCTTTGGGACATCTGGATGATGACGAGGGATGGTGGAGCCTTTCAGGCCAAGCATGTATTTAGAAAAACCAACGAGGCTGCCGATTGGGTGGCTGCTTATGTGGCTAACCATTCAAGAAGTACCCTATAGTCAAGAGAGGGAGAGTTGCTTTGGACATTCCGTGAGCTTGTATTTTCTGATTTTATTGGGTGTATTCGTACACGCATTGTATGATTAACCCGTTATAATAATAATAAAAAAACAAAAACAAAAGGGCATTGTTATAGGCTTGGAAATGATGGATTGAAAACAGAGTAATGGAGTTTGTGGATGCATAATTTGTGAGCTCTTATGCATGCACAGCTGTCAAAATGATCGACCAACCATGGCATCAATTGTTATAACGTTTGAAAGTAAGACTACTAATCATCAACAATTGATCTTAATGTCTGTGAATACTTCCATCAAGATGCTGAAGGAAAGGTAGAAGTTTTGATTTGCAATAGAACCTTTTCAACAGAATCCTGTTCTCTTCGGTGATCTAATATATGCCTAGAATATGTCCATTAAGAGCAGGAATAGAATTAATGTTCAAATCACTTCTCACATTAACTGTACATTGTTGGAGGTTTCTGTGCATCTTCGACTGGCATTTCATAGTTTTAGAATCATAAATGTTAAATAAACCACTTACCTAAGCTGCTTCTACTGATTGTTTCATGGTTAATTATATACTGGTAATCAATAGAAGGTCAAATTGAGAATGTACACGATCATATTGACTGTGGTTGGGGTTTTCCTTTTCCTCCTCATTTAATGTTCAAATTTTCTGCATAAAA
Organism: Phoenix roebelenii; assembly: GCA_025769935.1. NCBI lineage: Eukaryota > Viridiplantae > Streptophyta > Magnoliopsida > Arecales > Arecaceae > Phoenix > Phoenix roebelenii. The sequence continues at coordinate 15,660,521 of JAOXJJ010000725.1, read as the reverse complement.
GAGAACTCCAGTATGAGAAAAATAAAATAGAATTCCTTTCTAACATGCTCATGCTATGAACATAATAATTATCAGAAATGACGACGATGATTTTGCATAATATGGATTTCATAAATTTTCTTTTCATATGCAACTGTTGTAAATTTTAAAATTATTGTTGCGGGGGGTTCCCCGAATTTAGTCCCACATCGACCGTGTAGCGGGAAGGTCTGTGCCATATAGTGGGGTGCTCAATCACCCTTCCTCATGGAGGCGCCTTTTGTGGGACAAAGCCGTGAGGCGGGCCTAAAACGCCACCCAGAGCGGACAATACCTTCGTGGGGACACTCTCTCTTATGCTGCTCGGATCGGTGGGGACTATGCTGGTGACGGGGTGCAAATCCCGCATCAGCCCACACACCGGCCGAGCAGAGAAAGCATCCGCGTCCCTTCGGAGGTATTGTCCGCTTTGGGGCCCTGCGGGCGCGAGGCTCACACAGGGTGCACACACTTTGTCCGCGGGCGCGTGGCTCTCACGGCGGTGCTTATGCATCCTCTCACGGCTTTGTCCCACAAAAGGGCCCTCCTAAGGAAAGGTTTGCACCTCCTCATTATAAGGCACTGACATTTCCGCTGATTAGCCGATGTGGGACTAAACTGGGGCACCCATCCCACAACACAGCCCCCCCAGCGGGAAGGTCTGTGCGCGGGCGGGGCCCTTCCTCTAGCGCCATCTGTTGCTGGAAATTGGACCCGGGGGGATCACTCAGCCGAGGAGGAGGAGCTCCGGTGGGATGGGTGCCCCAGTTTAGTCCCACATCGGCTAATCAGTGGAAAGGTCAGTGCCTTATAATGAGGAGGTGCAAACCTTTCCTTAGGAGGGCCCTTTTGTGGGACAAAGCCGTGAGGGGATGCATAAGCACCACCGTGAGAGCCACGCGCCCGCGGACAGAGTGTGTGCACCCTGTGTGAGCCCCGCGCCCGCAGGGTCCCAAGGCAGACAATACCTCCGAAGGGACGCGGATGCTTTCCCTACTCGGCCGGTGTGTGGGCTAGTGCCAGGGTGCAAACCCCACATCAGATGGCGCTAGAGGAAGGGCCCCGCCCGCGCACAGACCTTCCCGCTGGGGGGGCTGTGTTGTGGGATGGGTGCCC
>JAOXJJ010000725.1:15647333-15659287 GCA_025769935.1 Phoenix roebelenii | reverse complement strand
TGGTAGGCTTCCGCTCGGTGAACACTTGCTGCTCGGCGGGCGCTTGCTGCTCGGACGCTCCCTGCTCGGCGGGCATTTGCTGCTCGGACGCTCCCTGCTCGGAGGGGCATTCGACGGGGCTCCGTGGCCCTCTAACTTTTCCCCCAACAATATTCTTGGAAGATATGCACATAATATATTTCTTAGAAAGCTCGAGTGAAACTCAACCAGCTCCAAACTAAACCTGATCTAGTTTCTTTGAGCTTGACTGGTTTGTCAAATTTAAAGGACAAGGAGGGAGATCAGTAGGTACATCTTGAGGATTATGATAACAAGAACCACAATCAAATCCTTCTGGTGTACCTCCCTCCGATTGTTACTTTTGGAGATATCTGGGACTATCTAATCTTCGCTGTTTGGTGGTCTTTCTGGAGAGAATATAAAAACCATGTCTCTACCATATTTTCTAAACAATTGGGTAGCAGTCAGCTAGTCCTTTTAACTCTTGGAAGACTATCCTTCCCTATTTCAGGTATCTTTTCTGACTTTTTTTTTTTTTTTTGTTCTATCCGATCACTTCAAGTGATCGTTTCTTTTGCTTTTCATTTTCTTGACGAAGTTGGAGGAGCTAGTCTCCTCTGTTTTCTCAGAGATAAACATCAAAATTTTTCACTTGCTTTAGTTGAATATATCACACTTGAGATTTTCTATATTGTCCACTATAGATAGCACGAATATATTAGAACCAGCCATGCAAGGCAGTTCTTTTTTTTTTTTTTTAATGAGCTGGATTTTATTCATGCCAATCTAGAAAAAATACATCCGTGTGAATCTAAAAATAAAATATGAGAAAAAATAGAAGAAATACCCAATAATGCAGTCCTCAAGGTAGTTTCTATATGATTAGCCAACCTGTATACAAGACTGCTCTTTTCCTATGGTGTTTTTTTTTATTAATAGTTGAGCACTCTGTTCAGAGTTCCTACGCTTCTCTTTTTATAAGTCTCATCTTTTGGTGCTCCCTTCTCTTGTGCTAATAAAGGTCATGCATTGCATGTGCCGGAATAGGCTTTTAACTACAATTAATAAAAATGTCAACTATCAAAGACCTAGGGTTGAGACTTGGGTCTCACCCATCCGAGTCTACACCAGCAGAATGGTAAGTGGACGTTCAAGCCCATGTCCAAATGTTTCTGAACCAATTCTGTCGGGCCCAGGCTAAACTGTAGTCGCATCAACGGCGTAATGGCAACAAACCTTCCAAGAAAAGTCCAATGGGAAATGTCAAAATCTGTTTGCAGGTCAAACACAATCAGCATCTCGCCTCCAGCCGCCGGGTGATGGTAGGAACCTCGCACAACGACCCAATCGTTGACCAGACAACTTCGAGAGAGCGTAGGTGGGCTTGTCACACATGCCTTGGTCAAACTTAAACTCCATATGCCTTTTTTTATTCTATTTGTTTTTTATTTTATGGTTTGAACGAATGCCTTTGAAAGTGCAACTCCAACGACTAATATAAGAATAACGAGATGGAGCGCTTATCTTTAACCACAAGGATTCCATTCTTCCCTGCTCCTCCTCAAACGTAAACTAGTAGTTTTAGACAGTGGTTTCAACCTGGCGGAGATCAGAAATGGGTTTTAACTTCAGCTACCCACGCATCATCCTCTCTTATTTGCTCATTTTTTCTTGTTCCCCATCCTTGTTTTCTCATGCCACAGATACCTTAACGCACGGCCAATCCATCAGCGATGAGCAAACCCTTGGATCCGCTGGAGACGTCTTCGAGCTCGGATTCTTCAGCCCTGGGAGCTCAAAGTACCGATATATCGGCATATGGTATCAAAACATCAAGACACAGTCCGTCGTCTGGGTCGCGAACCGAGAAGCCCCCCTGAAGAACTCTTCTGGGAATTTCACAGTTGGAAGCGATGGAAACTTGCTATTGCTCGATGGAGGAGGCAGCATCATATGGTCTTCAAACTTGCCGGCGACATCAAACAATTCTACCGCACACCTCCTGGACTCAGGGAACCTCGTTCTCCGGTCAGCCAATGGAGCAGTGCTGTGGGAGAGCTTCGATCACCCAACTGACACGTTCCTCCCGGGCATGAAGATTGGTCTTGACACCAAGACGGGAAGGAGACAGATCTTCACTTCATGGAAAGGCCCCGACGACCCTTCAGCTGGGAACCATACACTGAGCCTCGACCCTCTGGGGTCGGCGCAGGTCTTCATGTGGGAAGGAACAGTGCCACGTTGGAGATCCGGGCAATGGAATGGGCAAGTCTTCATAGGTACCACGATGAGAGCTCTCTATCTCTATGGATTCAAGTTTATAAACGACGCGAATCGAGGAATCATGTACTTCACTTATACCCAGTTTAATAGCTCCCTACTGAGGTTTGTGCTGCAATGGGATGGAGTGGAGAACAGCACGATGCTGGTCGGAGAGACGAAAGAATGGGAGACCGTCTGGGCGGAGCCGACCAACGAGTGCGAGATCTATGGCAAGTGCGGGATCTACGGGGTGTGCAACAATGGCGATACGCCGATATGTAGCTGCCTCGACGGGTTCGAGCCGAGCTCGAGAGAGGAATGGAGTAAAGGAAATTGGTCAGGGGGGTGTATTCGAAGAACTCCATTGGATTGCCAGTTCAACAGAAGTGGCGATGGATTCTTCAGGGTGGCAGGGGTGAAGCTGCCGGACCGTTCAAACTGGGCTTCGACGGTCTTAAATGAAGCAGGATGTGAAACAGCTTGTCTGAATAACTGCTCCTGTAAGGCATATGCATTTGTTTCTGGTATTGGGTGCATGACATGGGTGCATGATCTGATAGACATCTACCAGTACCCTGAAGGGGACAACGATCTCTACCTCAAACTCCCAGCATCTGAATTAGGTGAGTAAATTTTAATTTAGAGGTTGATTTAATTATTTTTAGCTAATGATGATAATATTGTTTAAATTTTTACTTGTTTATATGGCTTCTTCTTAGGCTTAATAGATGAGTACCGTCATGAGGTTAGAAATTTCTGTTGAGATATATTTCCTACTTATTGCTTCATAAGAGAGAAGCTAATACCATAGAATAGTAATTGATGACTGTCATGAGGCTAAAAATTTCCTAGTTGTTGCTCGATAGGAGAGAAGATTATACGACAGAATAGTCTACAATGAATATTAGGTGTAGAAGATGAACTTGGCCTAAAGTTCTTCGAAGCCAAGTCTTAAAAAATTACAAACCCGTGGGTTGAAAAATAGGACTGAAAGGCCTGTTCAATATATCATATTTGGTGGGGGGATCCCCCGTTCTTTCAAATCTTACGTCAAAAGATAAAAAAAGACGCGTTGTTGTCAACGGTTCACCTAAAACAGGTCACCAGGAGGAACCAACCACTGATAGCAGTCTTGCGTAGTTAGCAAATGGCGAGATGAGGACGGCCGCCTTAATTGATATCCAAACATAGGATGCCCCATAGACCTATAACTATTTACTTTTGCTGAAAAAATGAGCATAGATTTAATACATTTATTTAGGCATATATTCTGGTCTATAGATCATTAGCATCACTAACAAGAAAATTATATCCTTGTCAATAAGCACAATATCCCTGCTAAAATTTATGAGGTCAATGGTTTGATTGGCATCTAAAAGGTAAATGAAACAAACATGCAAAATGTTGCAGGATGCACAGCTATTGGAAGAGATTTGTAGCTAGATATATAAAAGGTTGGCATAGGCTTTGCCGATTTTAAAAAATGATTCATATTATTCTAAAGCACCAATCTTATTCCTACAATAACACAAATTGACCTTGTGTTTATCATACATGACAGTATCAATGCTTGCAAGTGCAGGAAAGGGTCCAACTCCAGAAAGGATTTTAATAAAAGTTAACAAGTATTTAACTCGAAGCATTTAATAGGAACTCCACTAAAGTCATTCAAAATATGGGCATCTCTAGCTTTAATGATATGGTCTACTGGAAAGCACTAAAGAAGACCAATTTGGAAAAAAGAAAGGAGTGCAGATCGCTCCTTCCTCTCTATCCGTGTGAATAGAAAAATCATAGATTGATGGTTTCTTGAGAGAAACAGCGAAGACCACCCCATGTTTCATACAATAAACGAGACAATTACTAGGAAAGGTGAAGACCAGCCTAGCAGTCCCCACCAAAAAGAATAAAAAAACGGAGTGCAAACAAGCCTCAAGCAGCTAGCTAAACTAGTCTATGCATGCACACCTCTTCATTGGACAACCAAAATCATCAAACTGGCCAACCCAAAGACATAGATTAATTCTTCTATGTACATCTTTAAATTATAGTATCTTTTGATGTTAAGAGCCAGGCCTTGATGATCAACTTTACAATCATTGGCTAAACACCCTTTCAGAGGAAATATAAAAGAGTACACTGATTGGACTATTGGAGACACCCTACTAATTGGGATATTACGAGACACCCTACTAATTGGGATATTACACTCCATGTCAGATTGAAAAAGTCCATGATCCATCACCAGAAGCTTTGAGTCCTGAAGGCCATCTTATGGAAGAGCATACTAAAAAGTAAGAGAAAAGGCATGAGATTTGCTGAAATCATTGCCTAAAGATAGTTTGTACATTAATATCATGAATAATTTGGCTTTGGGGGATAATTGAAGAAATCAAGAGTAACTTTATACCCATATACCATACTATGATCTCTTGCCTCAAATAAATTACATATATAATTGCGGTAGTCATCTCTATGCATGCATCATAATCAATGCTTAATGCTGGATGACTTGGAAAATTAAAACTTGTATTAGTTTAACTTGGAGAGTGCAGTTAAGTTTTCGATCCGACCGGAAAGAAAGAAGGACTTTCTTCAACTTACTCAACTACAATTTTTCGAATAAAATAATAAATAGTAAAAATTTTAGAAAAGTAGGGCTCTTAATCATTTTCTTTCATTAATTTTTCATGGTCCATAAATTATGGTACATATTAGGGTGGAAAATAGAGTCCATACACTTTCTTTTCATTCTTTTTACTGAGGTTCTAGTATGTAGAAAGTGGAGCCTATGCTCTTTACTTTCAGTCCTTTATCCTGTTCTCCCAAATCATAGCATATGTTTTCCAGTGAGGTCCTCCTTATTTGAGTTAGATTTCTTTCCTAGTTTGAAAAGAATGAAAGCTTCCTTCTTTGTATGATATTGAAGTTCATCCCAAATCAGATTAGATCCTTCCCTTAATTTTAAAAGGACACATACAAAAATGATTAAAATATTTTCAAATTTTCAAATTTGGGTAGATACTAGATCTTTACTTCTACAACAACTTCATTTATAATTATATTGCCAAATTCTATATGGATTAGAAATTGTAGCTTCCCAAATATTGGCTCTCCATTGAGTAATGGGCGTGGTGAATCTTGCTCTTGAAGCTCATCAAATTCTAGCCAAAGTAGCTAGTTTAATCCATGGTGGGTTAAATGATCCTCATAGATCATTTTCTTCTAAAATTAATTTTTAATTTATTATGTTAACAGAATTCTCTAGCTGCATTTACTTGGTAAAATGACAGAATTCCGATGTCCTCCTTTCTAGTAGTTCATTACTATGTTCTATTGCTAAAATTATGTCCTTTGCAGGAACTGATAGCAAGAGATGGAAAATAATTGTTACAGTATCTACCCTGGGGGGGTTCTTTTTTATCACATGCATCTTCTTAGGGTGGAAGTACAATAAAAGAATAAAGGGTAAATATTTATAGTTTTATGATTGCTATCAGATTATGCAGCTACCAATATCTTGATTCACACCTAATCCTTCTAGTTGGTCTGGCACAGATTGGTTGAAGATGGGCAGAAAGAAACATGACTTGTTGCATAATATGTTTCTCAACAGAGAGGTTAGACCAGACTTCTCAGGGCCAAGTGAGTATGGAGAGGAAGTGCAGGAGGGAGAAGGGGCTGAGCTTCCCTTGTATTCTTTTGAATGCATATCTATTGCAACTGATAATTTTAGTGAGTCGAATAAACTTGGAGAAGGAGGATTTGGCCACGTTTACAAGGTAAATCCTATTTACCATCTTTCTTATTTTTTCAATCTTTTCAAGCAATATGGTGGTATGAACAATACGGTAGTAATGTGCCACCATCAGTATTTGAACTCTGGTTCTCCTCCAAGGGCAAGCCCTTGGGAGAGTAGTAGCAGCCAGCTGACCTAACAGCTGTTGGCAGATTATACAGCAGCAGTCATAATATTGCAGATTCAAAAAGTAAGCATTCTAATGCTTATTTTGTTCTTAGAATGATATTAATTTTGATCAGAATAAGTCAGATTCAATACCATGTATATCTGCTTCAATTCAAGATGCATAAAGAATTTCTTTTCTCAAAAAAAAAGAAAAAGAATTTCTGATTCTACCACACATTGCTTTCAATGTCTGACATGGGGTATCATATTGTTTAAAAGGGAATGCTACCTGGAGGTGAAGAAATAGCTGTGAAAAGGCTTTCAAGGAGTTCTGGGCAGGGACTGGAAGAGTTCAAGAATGAAGTCATACTAATCGCAAAGTTGCAGCACAGGAATCTAGTCAAATTATTGGGCTATTGCATTCAGGGAGAAGAAAAGATACTAATCTATGAGTACATGCCTAATAAAAGCTTGGATGCCTTCCTCTTCCGTATGTCCTTAGAACTCCCCTATCATCTTGCCTAAATAATTTTAAAGCATTTCTGTTTTTCTAACTTGAAGAATGGTTGAATGGGGTATTTGAACAGGACCTGCTAAGCAAGCATTACTAGATTGGAGAACACGCTTCAACATCATAGAAGGGATTGCACGAGGACTCCTTTATCTTCATAGGGATTCAAGGCTACGAATTGTTCATCGTGATCTCAAAGCTAGCAACATTTTGTTGGATGAAGACATGAACCCCAAAATATCTGACTTCGGAATGGCGAGAATATTTGGAGGTGATCAAAATCAAGCAAATACGAACCGAGTTGTTGGAACATTGTAAGTAGTATTCGCATAAGTCTCTCTCAGTTATCTGATCATGCACATAAGCATGCAACGTGCATTTGCAGTTCATAGTCATCGCATTCATGAAAAATTGAAAATAACTTTTTTCTTTGGTGACCAAATTAAATAAGCTTAATTTTGCAATGCAGTGGCTACATGTCTCCTGAGTATGCAATGGAAGGCCTTTTCTCTGTGAAATCTGATGTCTATAGCTTTGGAATTTTGGTCTTAGAAATTGTGACAGGCCGAAGGAACAATTCCTTTCACCATACAGAGAACTCCCTAAATATTGTAGGATATGTATGTATGCATATCACTTCAGTTATCCATGTCCTTAATTATATTCAAAAATATTTTATTGGATAAATTCTGAGTTTTTTCCCTTTCTTTTTCCTCCTTACAGGCATGGCAATTGTGGAATGAAGATAAAGCAGTCGAATTGATCGACCCATCTATACGACCATCATGTTCTATTCGTCAAGTGATTAGATGCATACACATAGGACTCCTGTGTGTACAGGATCGTGCTAATGAGAGGCCAGACATACCAACTATTATATTAATGTTGGCTAGTCAAGCCGTAATTCTCCCAATGCCTAAACAGCCCACTTACACAGCTGAGGGAAGCCCACATGAAAGTGATTTAATGGCGAACAAATACGAGTCTTTTACTACATCTGATATCACAATCACGATGCTTCACGGAAGATAGAAGATGTAAATTACCTTGTGTACATAATTATCTATGCAGTCTTGGAAATGATCAGATTTCTTTTTAAAGAGAATTTCCTAGAGAGCTCGTCTAGAGATGGAACTACTTTTGAGAAAGTATTTGGTTCAGGCAACTCAACATAACTTCACTGAGGGAATGCAATACAAGATTTTGGTGTTGGTGGTTCCTAATTTTTTTTTAATTCTCCTGTACTATAATGGAAATAAATTGATAGATATTACACAAAGTCATACACTCTGTGCAAACTTGTTTATATTTTCAAAACCCAATTTTTGTTTTGTCGTTGATCTATTTGTCAGAATGTGATTGAAATACATCAAGGATATACTGAGTTTTCTAACCATTAAGAGAAAAAGCAAATGTTTCTAGAAATTAATTCCTCGGAGATGATCAAGAAGTAGAAATTCCATGAAATCATAATAGAGAGGTATTAGGGAAAGAAAATAAATTAGTAATGATACTAAAAGGAGGCATTTTGGGCCAAAATGAGGGAAGTGGCTGACGAACGCTTTACCTTTTGGGATCCGACTCTTCTTGAGAGCCACCTCCTTTTGTTGGCCTCAGCTTCTCGTCTCATCTCGGACGCGGATTCCGGCTTCTCGAACGCCGACGGTGCCGCTGTGGTTGCGGTGGCGAGGAGGGCGAGGCCTTCGTCGCCTCCGAGGCGGCGGTGGCAGAGGCCATGGCCATGGAGGATGAGCGAGAGGCCTCGGGGAGTCCAAAGGTCGGCATATCCCCTTAATCCTCCCTCCACGACCAAGAATGGAAACAGAGAGCGGGGTGTGTTTAATCAGAGCGAGCGGGGTTTCCTTGATAATTTAGTCTGTTTTTTTTTTTCCTGATTCTGTATTTCTCTTGTTCTCACCCTAGAAACAAGAATTAAAACTGATCCGTAATTGGGGGTGTGCAGTTAAAAAGGTGGGGTATCTATATATAGTCAGCAGGTAGGGCCGACTTTATGTAAAGCCTCTTGTTCTTTTACGGCCAGCTGGTGATGCGATGGGCTCCCAACCGTTGAAGCCTTCGGGCTCGTCGGCGAACGCCCGCCTCTACGGCTTTACGAAAAAAAGGAAGCCCACCTTTATTAAATTCGGCAATTTATGTCCAGTCTTCTCCTCTATGCTCTAGGCCCGAGCACCGCGAAACCCAAAAGATTTTTGTTCGTCGCGAGAATTACCGAACGAGAGATCGAGGGGGAAGCGAGAGAGAAAGAGAGAGGGACAGATAGAGGAGATCATAGTGGGCGTCCTCTGTATGCTTCTCGTGTTCGCTCTCTTTCCTTTTCTTTGGTGGAGGCGCCGCCTCATCGCTCGATCCCCTCACGAGCACGATGAAGAACCCCAACGCCCACAGGTGAATCCAATCCCGCACCTTTTTCTGTTCTTTTGATTTGCCCCCGAATCTTTGCTTTCTTTTTTAGATTTTAGGGTTTCGATTAATCTTGTAAAGTTTTGATGCAAAAACACTTTTGGAGAGAGATTTGCCCTCGATGCAAAAACCTAGAAGAGCCTGATCACATAACCATTGAAATTTATGATTCATATCGTGTCGTATAAACAAATCAAAGGCGAAGAAAAGAAGACGTCGAAGTCAGAATTTTTAACAGCGCAAGAATTAGAAAAGAGATTTTCTTTTTATTACAATGCCAAAACTAAATATAATAACATTACAGTTGAGTTCTGCCGACCTTTCACAAGCTCTGTTTCTATCTATAGTTCTTCCAAAAATATTCTTATTTGTTGTATCGAACCCTCGTGTCATTTTTCTTTCTATTTGACGGCATGGAGCCCAAACTTCCAGAAGTTTATTGGCTTATTTGGTGTAACATTCTTTTGGCGTTTGATGGTAATCTTAAGCCTCATCTTTAAGGCCAGCAGAATGCTGCTTGTAACATACGGATGAAATGGGAGTTGGCAGAAATTAGTTATGTTCCCAATGTTCATTTCTTAAATGCAATGAACTAATGCTTGGAGATGATAATATGTACCCAACTGAATAGCAGTCGCATTCAACCCTAATCAAACTCCAAATTAAGCGAAAAATTTCTCATGCATAAGCGAAAAATTCCTCCAGTATAGCTTAACTCTTTTAGGGTGGTCCAATACATAAGATTAGTGCTATTGCAGGGTATAGAGAGAATCAATTAATTTTTGTATGGGAGCAACGCCTCTTGTATTGGTATCGGGCTCCGGACCGCGGATCAGTATGGCCTCACGCTGTATCGTGCCAGCCCTGTATCAACACGATAGAGGCGAGGGAGAGAGTATGAGAGAGAGATGGGAGAGATCGAGGCCGGTAGAGAGCCAGCAGAGCATCGGAGAGCCGTCGCGCAGAGAAGACGGAGGCTAGAAAGCCGCTGCACGGAGAAGGCGGAGGCTAGGGATTTGTGGAAGCGGGGCTTCCCCTCCGGTCTTTTGTTTCGTTCGAAACAGAGCCCGAGAGCCCTTTTTATTTTGAAGAATTTTAAATGAAAGTCAACATTCATTGCCAATTTTACTTATTTTTTTTAAAAAAAAATAAATAAGCTCTTAAAAGCACAAAAAGGTATCATGATGGAACTCCAATCACCAGTAATATGAAGAATGTATCAAACTTAAATGCTGATTTTTGTTGTGATCTGTGGTCAAACATCACTATTTTTTAGAGGAATAAAAAAAGGCAAAGGAACATATTCATCATGTAACATGAAGTGAGAATCGGTCATCAGTTAGGAAGAAGTTTGATTAATACCACCAGTTAGATCATAAGGGATCTATTAGATATTTACACTCATTTATAAATATAGGCTTTTAGCAATTAAAATCTTTGAGAACCTTCCCCTGAAAAACTGTAGAGGAGGAAAGTGGCGAAGGTTCTTGTATTATTACATTTCAAAAGTCGGAAGGAAACCTATCCATCGAAACACATACAACTAGATGCCATTTTATTAAAATGAGCAAAGGAATGGAAGATGAATAAGAAGAAGAAGATGACGAAGAATAGCTTAGTTAGCAAACACCCATGAAAGGACAAATCTAATAATTAAATGGCAATACATATATTAACACTAATAGCTCTCTGCTACAACTAATGAATTGCAAAAATTCATTGTCATCGGCAACCAAAGTGTTAGTGGTTCAAATTTGGCCCGAGGGTGACTATGCTGGGGGAGTCGAGGGAGTTGCCGGCTGGAGCGGAGGAAGGAGAGTCACCTCTCGCGCAATAGTGTACCTGTACAAAGTCTCACCTATGGTTCCGGTGAGGGCCTCCAACATTCAAGTTAGAGGAGACCTTAGTTGGTCCAAAAGTTCCCCCTTAGTTATACCTGATCAGGCTATTTATAGTCTCCGTAGAGATATCTAGGTGGCGGAGGTATGGCCTGTCCTCATTATGGAAGGAGATGGATTTTAAACAGATGGCGTGTCGCTAGAGATTGCTTGAGGCACAAGGCGTAGGCCGTTCCTGTGGACGGTAAGGCATTGATAGGTGTGACGGGGTATGATTGGAGCAGCATGGCGTTGTCCTTGGCTGTCGTTGGCCAGCAAGCAAAGTGTGGCGCGGTGACTTTATAATGTACGACCACGTAGATGGGCGTGGGCACGCACGTGGATGCGGTCGTGGGCGAGGCCAAGCTCGATGAGAGGTCGCATCATACATTCAACAAGGTCGGCTTGGCGGGTGCTGAGGTCGGCCTAGCTTCTCCGGTTTCGAGGTTTGCTCGATAGTGCGCCTTGAGCTCGATGATCGGGGCGTGTTGATGGATGAGGCGCCCCGAGCTCAGTCGGGACGCGTTGGCGAATATTGAGGGCGCCCCGAGCTCGGTCGGGGCACGTAAAGGATACCCCGAGCTTGGTCGGGGCGCATCGGCGAATTCAAAGGGCGCCCCGACTCGGGGCGCGTTGGCAAAAAGTCTTGCGGTTGAATGAGCTCTTTGGCTCGTAGCCGACACAGTAGGGCGTTTCGAGCTTGGGCTTAGGACGTCATTATAAACATCAGAAGAGGTTACTACAGGTCGTACTAGCAGAGAGATCCATTCGAGGTCAACTGAACCTTCGGCGGAGTTCGAGATAGGGCTAGTTCTGAGCAGAACCGAGGTTCTGCCCGACCGAGATAGGATAATCCATTTTACCCTTCATCATTTGCCCTCCGACTTCCAAGGTCGAGTCGCTCTTTGGCTCGGATAAAGAAAGTAGTTGAATTGTTAGTCGTTCTACACTGCGGCTATGTGCTCATGAAGACGTG
>JAOXJJ010000725.1:15613186-15626379 GCA_025769935.1 Phoenix roebelenii | reverse complement strand
AGCATGTTCTTGTCGCAGATTGAAATTAAGGTCATGATCTGACGGTTCATCATTATGCTTTTGTGGAAATGTCATTAACGAACTCCCTTTCCGTATGCTGTCTCCTCATTATAGTTCCATGTGTAAGTATTTTGCAGAAATTGATAGCCCGCGCCCTTTGGTACACTGGATTACAACTTTCAATCGTGTAGACTGGGTCTTTAACACCCGGTCCAGGCTTCAATATCACCCATGATTGATTCTCCTACACGACCTTGCTATTCACCAAACCACAGTGCCCATACTGCACACCGTATCTATTGCTTCCTCTCCCTGCTCATTTTTTCACCTTCTGAACTTACCCAATACCAAACCTCCATATAAAAGCCCTCAGGTCTCATTGAAAACCGCAAAGATTTGAAAAGAAGAATCAAACCACTCTAATATCCAAAGTAATAGTCATAAAGGAAACAATTGTTCTACCTCAACGGCAGGCTACATTTTTTCTTGGAACAGTAAATGTAATCATTTTAATGGGTAATAATTGATTACTATATAAATATAACAATGCCATTCATTTTTTTGGTAAAACAATGTTACTCATTGAAGACACTACTAGGGACATTAAAAAAATATTTTTATAGCTGGTATCGAGTTTGAAGTTCAGAGATATGACTTTACCTAGCTGGTACATGACAGAAGCGGCCAAGGAATGGTTGTAATTATTTACATTATTTGTTGTTATAAATATACTAAGAAAGGCCTCCAAAAACCATTATTACTGCAGTTATTTTGCACTTGGGGCCAAGTATTGTTGAAACAGACTAGTCGATTCGCCCTGGTCTTGGGCTTGGCGAGCCCGTCAAGTAATAGGACCCTGAACCGACCACATTAGTATCGTCCGAATCCAGCTTACCATGAGGTCTGCACGCCCAGAAGTCTCGGGGCCCATCACAGCAATAGTTTGAACCGTCAATACTTTGACCGGTCTCAGCTGACCTGGGTTCAAGTTCCGCAAAAACGACCCCATACCCTCATCTTAAAGTATCTCTCTCCCTTTCCATACACTATTTCATTAGACTGATTGGAATTGTCACCATTGTTAATAAATGTTAAATTTATTGTCTGGAATTGACATATATTTACCCGTTAGTACTTGAAAATGCTCGAGTCATCAAGGTTGCAAACGATTCAAGCGGCTTATGAGCAGCTTCGAATCAGCTTAATTGAGACAGGCTTCGGCTCGTTAGAAAATAAAATGAGTCCACACAATAGATATAGATAATTGGAATTAAAGGAAGCTTGGTTCTACTTGGCTTTAATTTTTGTATGATTTTTCAGTAATGTTATCGTCAAGCAATAGAGAAACAAAAGAAAATAAAAAAAATGACACGCTTTGGGTCAGCTTCCATGTGGACAGGTGCAATGCAAGTGGATACTAAACTAAGCTTGATTTTCTTCCACCTCGAAATATAGACAACCGGTTTAGCATGTGAGAAAAGTATGAAAGAATATTCGGATCATATCATATTCTTCTAAAGCGTTAGTCCAACCCCACAGGCCTATGTATGGCAGCGACGTCAAATATCCTTGACAAGTTGCGACATTACTCTCAGGACAAAGCATAAAGAAAGATTAATAGAGTTGTAGACTGGGTGATTTTTTTGTGGTATATCACTTGAGAAAGTGTTGTCTCGGATATTTCGTGACTTATTGTATTTAGATTTTTTTGAATATATCCGTACTAGAATTGTATGAATCGTCCAACGTAGAAAAAAGAAAACCTTTATAATTCAAACATAGAATAAAAACATTCAGATTGAACGGAATATCAAACAATGGCATCCTCTTGCCTCCTCCACCACCACCTCCTCCGGCCGCTCCTTCTCCAAATTATACTGCTAAGACTACATTTCGAACCAGGTATGGTCGTTATAAATTCTTGGTTATACTTTTTGGACTAACCAATGCACCAGCTGCCTTTATAGAATTGATGAATAAGGTTTTCAAGCAGTTTTTAGATTAATTTGTCATTATTTTCATAGGCAATATAGTAGTCTATTCTAAAAGCAAGGAAGAACATGAATATCACTTGAGAGTGATGCTGCAAACTCTACGAGAGGAGAAGCTCTATGCCAAGCTGAGTAAATGTGAATTTTAGATGGATAGCATTTTATTTATCAGGAATGTGATTTCTTAGAAAGAAATTTTAGTAGACCCAAAAATAATAGAAGCAATGGTGAATTGGCGTCGTTCTACAAATGTGATTGGAACCAGAAGCTTCTTAAGTTTGACTGGGTACTATAGGAGGTTTGTGGAATGATTTTCTCGGATAGCTGCTCCTTTGATTCGCTTAACCCAGAAACGAGCAAAGTTTGAATGGAATGAAGATTGTGAATAAAGCTTCCGAGAGTTAAAATAAAGGTTGGTATCTGCACCAATTCTCACTTTACCATCTAGTCTTGGGGGTTTCACCATTTATAGTGATGCCTCTAAAAAAGAGTTGGGTTGTGTATTCATGCAAAATAATAAAGTAGTGGCCTATGCCTCCAGATAGCTAAAGTTCTATGAGTAGAACTATCTAACACATGATTTAGAGCCGGCGACAGTAGTATTCGCTTTAAAAATTTGGCGACACTACCTATATAGGGAGCCGTGTAAAGTTTTCAATGACCACAAAAGCTTAAAGTATCTATTTACTCAAAAAGAGATAAACATGAGATAGAAAAGATGGCTTGAACTGCTGAAATATTATGATCTAAGTATTAAATACCATCCTAGAAAAGCTAATGTGGTGGTTGATGCTCTCAATAGGAACTCAATCCTATCCAAAATTAAATTCTAAAGGATCTCGAAAAGATGCAGATTGAGGTGAGTACTAAAGGTGCTAAGAGTGTGCTAGCTAGTTTAAGGGTGCAATCAACCTTGCTAGAGAGAATAAAATCTGTCCAACAAAACAATGTTCGTTTGTGTCAACTCAAGAAAGATGTAGAAAAGGGGTTGCGACCCAAATTCAAAATTCACCAAGATGGTATTTTGCGATATGGGAATGGATTGTATGTACCAAGAGATCCGGTCATGAAGAAAGAAATTATGAAGGAAGCTCATTGATCTTGTTTCTCTATTCATCTTGGCAACACAAAGATGTATAGAGATTTAAGGGAGCATTTTTGATGAAATGGTATGAAAAGAGAAATAGCCAGATTTATAGCCCAGTGTTTGGTATGTTAGCAGGTGATAGCCGAACATTAAAGACTTACCGGTTTGTTGGAGCTATTGGAGATATCGAAATGAAAATGGGAACATGTCACCATGGATTTTGCATTGGGCTTTCAAGGACAACTAAAAAAAATAATGTAGTGTGGGTGATGGTTGATCGCCTTACAAAGTTAGCTGACTTTTTACTCTTCAGGGTTGGCACTCTATTGGATAAACTGGCACGAATGTATATTGATGAAATTGTGCGCCTACACGGCGTGCCAATAAGTATAGTATCTGATCGGGACCCACATTTTGTATCTAGATTCTGGAGGAGTTTTTAAAATGCCATGGGAACTGAATTGAAGATCGACACTGCTCTTCACCCTGAGATTGATGGCCAGTTAGGAAGAATGATTCAGACTTTGGAGGATATGTTGAGGGCATGCACGGCTGATCTTGAAGGATGCTAAGATGATCATATAGCTTTGGTGGAATTTGCTTATAATAATAGCAATCATTCTAGCATCAACATGGCAACTTATAAAGCCCTTTATGGAAGGAAGTGTACCTCTCCACTGCGGTGGGATGATGTTGGTGAAAAAAAGTTATTGGGTCCTGAGTTAGTCCAAAGTGTCAGAGAGAAAATTTTATTGATCAAGATAAGACTCAAGGTAGCTTAAGATAAGCAAAAGAGTTGGACAGATAAGAAAAGGAGAGAAATGAAATTTCAAGTGAGTGACTTTGTTTTTCGAAGGTTTCACCCTCAAAGGGTGTCATAAGATTTGGAAGACATGGTAAGATGAGTCCTCGCTACATTAGGCCCTTTGAGATTCTTGATAGTGTAGGAAAGGTTGCTTACCGATTAGTCCTACCGCCTGAGCTATCTAGTGTACACAACGTCTTCCATGTCTCTTTACTAAGGAAGTATTTTCTAGATTCGAGTCATGTGGTGGAGTATGAGCAATTGCAAGTTGAAAAAAAATTGACTTATGAAGAGGTTCCCATGCGTATTTTTGATTGCAAGGAGCAAGATTTGAGGTGACCTACTATTCGCTATGTGAAGATTTAGTGGAGTAATCATTCGAAAAGGAAGGCTACTTGGGAGCTCGAAGAAGAAATGAAAGCCAAATATTCACAGCTTTTCAAAATTTCAGGTATGTTAATTTCGAGAACAAATTTTTTTGAGGGGGGAAGAATGTGAGGGCTTGGTCCACTGACCATCGTGCACTTAAATTGGGCCTATTGGCCAGCCTGAAGAGGCCAGCCCAGCCCTTCATGTGCCCGGCGCGTGATGAATCGGGAGAGGAGAACTCTGACTGGGAGTCTCCTTCCTCTCCAATTCTGATTGCGATCACGAATAGAATAACTGAGTCCCAAGCCTAATCGAACATGGAAAGCTCGAATTTTTGCCTATTTAAAATTCCCCATCCTCTCCCTTTGAGATCCATCAAAGAATAGGGATTGTTTTCTCTCGATCTCTAGCTTTCTTCCCGAGAGTCTTCCTCATTTTCCGCTAGAAAGGTTGCTGGAGAGCCTCGCTGGACTTAGGTACGAGCTCTCCATCCTCTCCTCTTCCTTCCTTTGTGTTTTGGGCTTTGGGTTCTATGGTTTTGAGCCGACAATTGCTGGAGTGTCTTCCAAAACTGAGCACCCTTGTTTTGGTTTCTTCCACCAGGTTTTGGCACCGCAGGCCACCGAATTTGGCCGGGTATCGCGGCCACCAGAGGTCGCCATTAGGTGGGCATCTGGGTCATCGCGGCTACCACATGTTGCTATAGCCGACGAGGGGGAAGGAAGAAGAGGGAGACAGGAAGAAGGATTCTTTCCTCTTCTCTGTTTTTTTCTTTTCTTTCTCTACTTTCTCTCTCCCTCTCCGCGTGTTTGTATGGACTATAGATTCAGGTGAAGACTTGCATAGCTCGTTTTCCTTTTCTCCGCCTATATACCAAGAGTCCAAGTGGCAAAATTCATATATAAACTCTGTTTGGTCATAAACAAGATTATAAGATCATCAAAACTACCACTGATCATGCTTTTGGAAGAACATAACATATCACAAAAGACAGAATAATAATAAAATTATAATATGGTAGAGAAAATGACTTGCATCATCAAGTGGGTACTTTTCAGCGACTGGATTAATAAATGATGGAAAGTTCAGTAATAATACCATGTAGTGAATAGTGATATGTTGGCACTTTTTTTAATTATCAAACATCCCTGCAAGAAGAATCTAACAATATGTGACATAATGATGAAATCATAATATGGTAGAGAAAAATGGCTTTAATCTTCCACAAAATATCCCCATTAAGAATAGCATTCAATAATACATTAGCACATAGTAGTGATCTCAAGAGAGGAAGATTTGAGCACAGTGCCGCAACAAACAACTCTTTTTTTTTAAAAAAAAGGAGCATTTCTATCAATATGAATTCATAGTGTTCACTCCTCTGACCATCATGTGTCATGTGGCAAACTCAAACTGCAAGAGCAAAATGACTCCTACAAGAACATAACTTCAGTTCTCTATATCCCTCTACAAACATACAAACTAGTTATAAAAAAGATTAAAAATAAATTAAAATAAAGTGAAAACATAAAATATATAAAAGTAAAATGAAATACGTAATAAACATAAAAACCGAGTTTTCAAAAGTGAAAAAAAAAAGATGCAAAAAAACAGAAAATATTATACTATAAAGGAGAAATAAATCAAATTTTAGTAAACAACATAGAATGATATTTGAGAAAAGCATAAAAGACCAGATTGTTGAAACCCTATTAGAGAACAGATCAGAAACAAAATGAAATAAACTTAAAACTTATTAACGCATGAAAAGTTGACAATATAGTTGATTAAAAAAAGTGGAAATAAAGAAAGCTGGATTTCTAAATGTAAAAATATGATGGAGCATTAAAAATTTAGTAGAATAAATAATTTGTCTTGATTTTTGTTTCTAGGTTTAATTATGTTCAACAATATAAGTTATGTCTTTTTCTCCTAAACATTTTATAGTATCTCTCTTTCTTTCTATATCTAAAAGCATAGTGCATTAGATATGCCTATCAAGGAGTAGGCACCATTTACAATAACATAAAGTTGGCAGATATGCATTGGTACCAAAAATATAAAAAACATAACCTTATCACCCACCAATGTATTAATAAAAAGGATTTTTTGCATTAATACCCTTCTAAATATTAAATTTTGCATGAATACTCTCCCAAAATTGATATTTTTATATATACCCTCGTAAAACACTTGTTTTGGTATTCTACTCTTTTTTTATCCTTATTTTTGTATATGTACCCATGCCATCTAATGTCATTAAAAAATTAACGATTTCAAATTAAAATGACCAAAATACCCTTAATGGGTAGATGTGCAAAAAAATATATTTATAAGACGATCGCGATGAAGAAAAAATAATTTCAAAATTCCATTTTATTTTTAATTAAAATAAATATAGTTTTTATTAATGGTATTAGAGAGAAACCGTTATATTATGGGCATTTGTGTGAAAACAATGTTTTATGAGGATACAAAAATAAATATAAATTTTAAGAAGATATTTATCTAAATTTGAATTTTCAGAAGGGTATTCCTGCAAAAATCCCTAATAAAAAGATTTCAAGCATCAAAATTTGATTATTATCTAAATTACTAAAACTAAATCATAACATATTGGAATCCCACTTGCCATATTTTTGATACAGACAGATTCTACAACATCAAAAGTTGCAGCTAGCTTCATGAATAAGATTGTCAGTATTCTTGTAGCAACAAATCATAAAAATTCTCTACTGAAGTCCTAATTTGCCATCTGCATTGTGTGCGCGCGTGCGTATATGTGTGCGTATGAGAGACAAGCATTGATGTAAAATGGATGAATCTAAATTTTCCTATTCAAACACAAACACATAACTTCAGCACCTTGGAAGAAAATAAGTGGGATTTCATGGAGCAACAAGTGCAATAAGAGAGCACCGCTCATCCAAAAGTGTAGTGATTCAACAACAAAAATCACATTGAACATCTGCATTAAATAAAGTTAATAACAAAGGCAAACCCCATGGTACATGAATTACAGATCTTTTCCTTGGATACTAATTAGAAATACCATCAAACTATTGTAAAAGACTGCGGCGGTCGAGTCGGGTCGGGCTTTGACCCGTTGTTGGACCTAGGCGACTTGGTGGGCGATGCGGATGGTGGTGGACCGGCCGGGATGCGGGCTGGCCTAGAGGTCCACATGTCGAATGTGGGCAAGGGCCCTTCAAACAAGCTGCCCAGAAGCCCGACATCTGGGTCAACCGACACGGGTTTGGGCCAAGTTACTGTGGGTCGGCCTGGGTCGGCCTGGTGGCTCGGGCCGAGCCACCCGCCATGATGATTTGGGGGAGCCTATGGAGGCTAAGCGGCTGGCCGGGCCCAAGGTTGGGTCAGGGTGCCCGGGAGCTGGAGACGTCACCCCTTCCCACTACTTCTCTGGCGTCATCTTCGGTGAGGGCAGCCCCAACCTCGGTAAACCCCAATGCACCCTCCCCCCACCGCCTTCACCAGGGACGTCCGCAGTGACATCCCTGGGGTTGTTCCGGGAGGCATTGCATTGGGGGTGGTGGTGTCTCGGGAGACGTGGATGCGGAACCCTCAGCATCCGAGCTGGGGGGTGGTGGCCGAGAAGATGGCCAATGGTGATGGGCCGACGGCCGGCCCCCTGTGCTGCTTTGGGGCCCCTGGATCACCCTTCGATGGTGAGGATGGTGATGTCGACAGTGATGGGGGAAGCTTCTGATTTGGCCGAAGGTGGAGTCTGTGGTAGGCCAACCCAATTTGATGGGAAGGTGGGTGAGGTCCTCTGCAGTGTGGAGCAGGGGCCCAACTCGTGGTGCAGTGCGAAGCTGGTGGTGTTGGGGGAAGGCATCGGCCCGTCGAGGGTGTTGGGATTGACGAGGGGCTGGTCCAGGATGGGGTGAAGGGAGCTGGGGCCCAATGCGAGGGTGAGCAGGAGCTCGACCGGCAGCATGATGCGGAATGAAGATTCTTGCTTGGAACTGCAGGGGAGTGGCCAAGCCCTCCTTCAACACTTCTTTTAGAAGCTTGGTCCAGGTGAACGACCCGAACATCTACTTTCTGTGCAAGATAAGGCTCTCTGGAGGTGGCCTTCATCGAGTGCAGAATCGCCTTGCAGATGTTTGGGAATCTTTTGCAGTTGAGTCTCAGAGGCTATCTGGGGGTATCCTGGTGCTGCAGAAGCAAGGGGTAGCCACTGTGGATGTGTTCCGCAACTGCCCTCAGCAAATTGTAATGATAATTTCTTAGCCGAATGAAGCTCCTTGGGTTTTGTGTGATGTGTATGCTAGTACTCACTACAGGATGAGAAGAGTTCTTTAGGGCGAGGTCACTAACCTTGTCTCTCAAGGGTTCCGACCGTAGTGGCGGGCGATTTCAACCGCATCCTCGGGCCTAGTGAAAAGAGAGGTGGCAGAGCCTACAATGATAAGGTGGAAAGAAAGGAGTTCTGATTTTTTTTAGCAACGAATGGATTGATGGATCTCGAGTTCTCGAGGCCGAGTTTCATCTGGTGCAACAACCATGATGGTCGCACCAGAGTTTGGAAGAGGATCGATAAGGTCGTCGTGTCACCTTGTTGAATTCAATGCTTCCCCACCTACTAAGTTTGTCATTTGGCCCGAAATGCCTCCGATCACTGACCACTCTTGATCTTTATTGCTTCGTGCTCCATCCATCCTTTTCACTTCGAGAATATGTGGCTATTGTACCCTGAGTCCTGGAACATTGTTCGGAAGGCCTGAGGGATGCCGGTGTGAGGAGATGCCATGCAGAGGGTCTCGCATAAGTTGGAGCTCACCAAGCGAAGACTTCGCAGATGAAACCGTGAGGTAGTGGGCGATATCTTCAGGTTGGAGGAAGTGGAGGCGTCCATTGTAGACCTTCATGGGAGGGAGGATTATTTGGGCAGACTTTCGGAGGCCGACATAATTGTTCTACATCAGAAACTGACCACGCATCACTCTCTCTTGCGGTAGTAGGAGGTCTTTTGGAGACTAAAGTCTAGAGTCCAGTGGATAAAAGAGGGGGATAGCAACACTTTCTTCTTCCACTGGTCAACTATCATTAGGAGGCAGAGGAGCATGAATCAATCCTTAAGAGACAGGGCACGGCAGCGGGTGGAGGAGAGCGCGGTCAGATGGGTTTTGGTGGACTTTTTCAGGTCCAAGTGGATGGAGGACGATGACTCGAAGGTAACTGCCTAACTTCCGCAGCTGGATGTTGGAGTTGGAGCGGAGGAGAATGCAACCTTGATCAGGGTTGTGTCGGAGTTGGAGGTACAAAGGGTTGTTTGGGTCCTGGCGGAGGACAAAGCCTCGGGGCTGGAGGGTTTTTTTTTCTTCTTTTTCAGAAGGTACTGGTGCATTATCGGGAGGGCGGTGATAGAGACAGTCCAGTTGTTCTTCAGCATAGCATTGATGCCTGACAACTGGAAGGCAACTTTCATCACTCTAATCCTGAAGCATTTGGATGTGGTGAAGACCGGCCATTATAGGCCCATTAGTCTTTGCACTACCCTTTACAAGGTGGTGGCCAAGATT
This sequence comes from Phoenix roebelenii, assembly GCA_025769935.1. NCBI lineage: Eukaryota > Viridiplantae > Streptophyta > Magnoliopsida > Arecales > Arecaceae > Phoenix > Phoenix roebelenii. Next base: position 15,616,581 of record JAOXJJ010000725.1, on the reverse strand, counting down.
CTGGTGGGCAGGATGAAACCCTTGCTATCTGGTCTCATTTATTAGAAATAGAAGGCTTTTGTACGAGGACAAAGCATCACCGACAATGTCCTGATTGCCTAGAAGATGATGTAGGACCTACAGCGGGCCTCGAGGTGGCGGTGCTGCATGGCAAGGAAGCAAGATATGGAGAAATAATTTGCTAGGTTCCACTAGTGCTTCCTCAGGCATGCGATGGAGAGCTTTGGCTTCCACGAGACCTAGATTGCTTGTGTTTTGGGCTATGTGTAGGGGTCGTCTTTCTCCACCTTGGTCAATAGGACATCATGGCCTTTCTTCCATTCCACTATCGGGCTTTTCCAGTGTTGTCCTTTGTCTCCTTACTTGTTCGTTATCTGTGCTGATGTGCTTTCTCGCGCCCTGCGGGTTGCTTGTCGGGAGTGAAAGTTGGAGGCCTATGTTCCGGCCCTCGATGTGCAACCAATTTCTCACCTCCTTTTTGTAGATTACTGTCTTCTTCTGGTCAGAGCAAGGAGGGATGCGTTGGCCCTCAGAGGAGTTTTGGAGGACTACTGCAAGGCATCAGAATAGAGGGTGAATCTCCACAAGCCTACCATTTGCTTCAGTCCGAAGATGGAGCTGCGAGTGAGGTAGGAGACTAGGAGGCTTCTTAGCATAAGGGAGCAGGATGGGCCTTGGAGCTCTTGGGCGTTCCCATTACGGGGAGGAGGCTGCGGATGATGGAGTGCTTCAGCTCGGTACAACACGTCCAAGAGTGGCTAAAGGGTTGGAGGGCGACTTCATTTTCCATGATGGGCAGATTGACACTGATCAGATCGATCTTGAGCTCCATGCTCGTATCCTCATGTCCAACACTGTAGTTCCAAAGACAGTGCTGATAAAAATTGAGCGGCTTCTCCAAAATTTCCTCTGGGGAACCCATGGTGGCGGTCATGATGTGCCTCTGTTGGCTTGAAAGGCGATTTGCCAGCCAACCCGCGAGAGAGGGCTAAGGGTGCGGTCTTTTCTAGTGAGAAGAGAGGCATTGATTGCCTGGCATGCGGTAAGGTTTGTCCTTGAGCCGCAATGTTTTTGGAGTTAAGTGATGTCAGCCCGATACGATCTGGCATGGACTGGTGGGGCAGCTCAAAGTAGCCGAAGATGCTCTTATCTTTGGTAGAAGATCTGCAGGTATGTGCCCACTTCTTTGGCTAACTCCAGGTGGTTGATCAGTGATGGGAGGAGTGTGGATGTGGTGGACCCTTGGATGGACTCACTCCTGGTGAGGCTCTAGCCAACTATGGCCAATGTCGAGCCTGTGGACGGACATCGGATTTGCACTCTCCGCCCGGAGGGGGCTTGGTGGGATACCAACTAAATCGGTCAGCTGTCTAAGGAACATCTTGCAGAGAGAGTCTGATCACTTCCTGTTTCAGGGTGTAGCAGTCCGAACGTGAGGGTGTGGAGTACATCCTGCAAACCCAAAGTCAGAATGGGAGATATCTGTAGCATCCTCTAAAGTGATCAGCGCTCGAGGCTGGATTGTGCCTGAATTTGGAGGTTCGGTCTCCACCTGAGGGTGGGCCAATTCCTCTAGGAGGTGGCCTGGGTCAGCTGTCAACGAGATTGGTGCTATGCGGGAGGGGGTTGGGCATCCATCCCTAGTGCCCCGAGTGCCAGGTGGATGAGACCGTGAACCATGCTTTGTTCCACTGTGAGCGCGCTAAGAGAGTCTGGAGGCTTGTAGCGATCTTGCTGGATAAATGGTGCCACTCGGTCTCTTTCTTGCAGGTGCTCAGATGGTGGGTCGTTGCCCCCTAGACTCGGCAGGTGGCCATTGGGGTGACTTATATTGCTTATCAAATCTGGCTGGCTAGGAATTCCTGGACCTTTGGCAAGAGCTGTCTTTCACCAAGGATTGTTGTCGAGTGAGCCCGAGTTCAAGTGGCAGAGATTATTCATGCAAATTCGTCGGATGAGCCTTTAATAGCTCGGGGTGCCTAGGGCTTAACTTCTACTTGTGTAGCATCTCGAACGGTGTTTTTCACCTGGAAGCCCCCACCTTCGAGTTTTCACAAGATTAATTTCGATGGATGCATGTTAGATGGCAGTAGGAGGGGAGGTGCTGGCTTCGTCATCAGATGCCTGAATTCTAGGATAGTTGTGGCTGGTGGTTGCTAGATCTTCAACACCTCGATCCCAGAAGCTGAGCTGAGGGCGGCATGGGCCGAGCTGGGCCATACTCGGCGTGTGTTGTGGGCTAGAGCAGTTTTGTTTAAGCGTGATCCCCCAAAGTTATAGGCTAAATCCAGGAAGGCATCGACGGTGTGGGTGGGTGCCACCCCTTCACTACAAGAAAAAGAAGCAAAGCCGACGCTTGAATGCCGACGCTAGGAAAAAGCGTCGGCAAATTTGTCTCCAGCGCCAAATTTTGCCAACGCTTATAATGAGCGTCGGCAATTTAAAGAAGGCAAATTTGTCTCCCGCGCCAAATTTTACCAACGCTTATAATGAGCGTCGGCAATTTAAAGAATCAACGACGCTTAAAAGCGTCGTCATAGTCCTCAATTGCTCACGACCCTGGGAAGCGTGGGAACTGGACCTAGGACGACGCTTTTACGCGTCATTGTTTTCCCCGACCTACAACAGCGGTTATAAGTGTCGGTCTAACACGACGCATATAAGCGTCGATTCTAGACGATGCGTATAAGCGTCGTCGAAGACAAGGACACCTCTTAAGCCAGCGCTCGATCCCGATCGAGCCCTCATTCTACCTTTATTTCTCCTCTCCGGCCATGGCGCTGCCCTAGCTTCCATCTTGCTCCTCTCCGGCATGCCCTAGCCTTCCGTCTTCTTCCTCTTCGGTGCCGGCTGTCCGACTCCAACCTCCTCACCTCCTCCCTCCTCTCTGGCGCTGACCGACCGACCCCAACCCCCTTCGCCCAAGGTATTTTAGTCCTCCTTCCTCCGCTCCCTCCTTCTCACTTGTTCTCCTCCTTCTCGCTTTTTACTGATTCTCTAGCTTCGCCTCTGCCCGAGGATCTCCTCCTCATCCCTCCTCTCCAGCGCCGTCCGAGTAGCCCTCAATACTCGATCGAGCGGTATCCTTCCTGTCCGGAGACCTGCATCGACCGACCGGCCTGAAGCAACAAGGTAATGCATTATGCTCTTGTACTGTTCTTTCTATGTGTGTTTCTGGTGGATTTAAATTTTTTTATTAGAGAAAGGATTGGACATCCATATTGGAGATCTATTATCTAGTTATCAAGAGCTGCAATGGAACCCAAATCAAGAAATATTGTCCTTCTTTTGGGTTCGTATGGTCTATGGTTATGGTGATCTGAATTTTATGACTGCAAGACCTTAAAATGATTCGGTACTGCTTAGATATCTTGTGAATCTCTTCATTGAAAAAT
>JAOXJJ010000725.1:15601841-15613086 GCA_025769935.1 Phoenix roebelenii | reverse complement strand
TCTTCTCCCTTTTCTCCTCCTCTTTCTCCTTCTCTTTTCATCTCCTTCCTGTCCCCGGTTATCATTGATATTTTCCCTTGGTGCTACATCAATTTGGTATCAGAGCCAGGTTGGTTTTGCCCCTGCTGCCAAAACCCCGATCCAACAAGTCTTCTTTTCTCTCGGTTCCCACCATCAACAAGAACAGGACCTCTCCCTCTTTCGTTCTCTCGATTTTCACAAGAAGGAACAGAGGGAAACAACCCCTGGTTCACCGGGCTTCTCGATCCGCCGGACTCTTCCCTGCAGCGCCGCCTCTGGCCCTCCGCCGGTGCCGGCAACCGACTCCACCACGACCGGTGTATGGCCGAGCGTCGCCGGATCCCCGGATTCCGGTTGGCGCACGAGCTTTACGCAGTGCCCCGACCTTGGACATCGGAGCGCGCCGACGGGCCACGAGCGGTCCCCGCTGCCGGAAAAAGGAAGAAAATCAGCGTCCTTCTTTCGGCCTTGTCGCTCGAAGCCGCCGAGACAACCGTCGGTCACCGCGTGCTCGTTCAGCCGCCGCCTATCGCCGCCGACCACGGATCGGCGTCCGCAAACTCCGTCGCCACGCCGTTCGGCCGCTCCGCAACCACCGCCGAAGCGACCAGATTGCCCTCCCGAATCGGTCGGGAGGTTGAAGAGAAGCTAGGTAACGGGTAAGTCTTAAACCCGTTACCCACAACCCGATAACCCAGGTCCGGCTAGTCAATAAAAAAAATCACGTGATTTGCACGTGATAGTTTAAAGGTTATCGGAGCGGGTTCACACAAAACCCGAACCCGATAATCCAAACTTGTTACGGTTCAAAAAAAAAGAAAAAAAAAACCTGTAGGCTCACGTGACCCGCACGTGATTCAAAAAAAAAAAGAAACTTACCTTTGCTTCGGCCGAAGGGAACCTTAGGGTTCCGTCGTTGTCGCTGCCGCCGCCTCCGCCGTGCCGCCATTCCGTCGTTGTCGCTGCCACCGCCGCCGCCGCTTCTGCCGTGCCGCCGAGCTTCACCTGAGCTCCGCTATCGCTGCTGTTGCCACCACCGCCGCCTCCGCCGTTCGCCACTCGAGCTCCGTCGCCCCACCGCTCCTTCGCTCCGCTGCCTTGGCCCTCGCTTCGTCCGCCTCCGCCCCCCATCTGCCTCGAACGCCGCTTCTTCTTCTAGCCGTGGCAGCCACCCCTCTCCTTCTCTTTTCTTCTCTCAGTCAAACCCCCATCCGAGTCTAGCTCCACCGCCACCCCTTTCCCCTTCACCTGCTTCCGCTTCTTCTTCCCCGTCGCCAGCCGAGCACCACCACCCCTTTCCACCACGATTCGCAAAACCCCATCCCTCACCACCTCCGTAACCCTCTTCCCGTCCCTGTTCTGAGAACAAAGGACTTCGATCCACTCCACCGCCCCACCTCCTCTTCCGTCCACGCCACCATCTCTTCCCTTCCCCCTTCCCCCTTCCCCCTTCCCGAACCCATTTTCCTCTCCAGAGGGTTTCGAAACCCTGCTTCATCGCCCAACTCCCCACCCTCCCGAACCATCGGGCCCAACAAGGCCCATCACACTTCCATGGGCCGCCTCAATCGTCGGTTTCGTCAGCCCCACACCCACTCGCCCCGCCGGCTTTCATCCGCGGGCCTTCTAGCCCGCAGCCTCGTCGGGCCCAAGTCATCAGGCCCGCGCCCCACTTCCGACTCCAATCCACCCCCCGCAGCCACTTTCTCTTTTTCATTTCACGGGCCTCACGGGCCAACCACTCCATTCCCCCAATTACTATTCAGGCCCAACAGGCCCTTTCTCCACAGGACCACATCAACCCGATCCTTCGGGTCCACAGCCCATTAGGCCCCCTCCCAGCCTCTTAATTTGGGGCCCAGCAGGCCCATCAAGCTGATTAACACCAGCCCACATTGCACCCCCCCCTCCTGTGGTTCGCAGGCCACTAAGGCCCCACGAGTTGCTTAGGTCTGACCCACTGAGTTGCTATGATCAGACCAGATTCATGCCATTGGGCGAGCTGGCTTGCACATTTTGATCGTCGCCCTCTGCCAGGCCAGTTTTACCGGCCATGGAAGTATCCAGCGCTTCTTGGTTCGTTGGCGAGAACGACCAGCATCCGATTCTACTTAGCTCACACGCAAGGAGCTTCAGCCGTTTAACACGAACCTATTGAGTACTATCAGAGCTACACCGAGCCGCGTTCGTCGAGATCGGCTTCTTCCCACCCGGGGGGAGTTGATGCGGACACCAGTGCTAGATCATCCGCCATTCGGGTTTACAGTCGCCGTAGGAGGATGGGCCAGCCAATTTGATTTTATTTTGGAGTGATTTTATGCTATTTGGGCTTATTAGATTATTTTATTATTTGACAGCCTTTAGGGCTTATTTTGGTATTTCATTATTTTGAGGGTCTTTCGTGAGACTAGTTTTTTTTAGAAAATTGTTTGCATTTTTTTGGATCTTTAAATACGTTGGACCATACATTGTTTAGAGTTATGCTATGATGAATAAATATTGATTCTCGTTCTTTATGTTCTAGTGTGAAACCAAGAGTAAGAGCTAGGTGAGAAGCCTAGTTCCCTTCCTCCCCCTTCATCTCTTTTCCCTCTTCTCTATTGCCTCTTCTCTCCTTCTTCTCCCTTTCTTCCTCTTTTTCCTACTGTGCTACATCAGTAGAATCACAAAAAATACTTGGAAATCCACGAATGGTGTCTATAATGGAGATGGAGAGAGAGAGAGAAGGCACTGTGGTGTCTATAATCGATGCATACTTTAATAGTTTAATTGATTAAGAATATTAGTTAATTATACAGGAATGACCAAAATATTTAATTAGAAGAGCTAATTCCAGCTAAAGGCATTTATCAGATTGTGTGGGATACTTTAAACATTTATGCTACGACGGCCAAAACTCAACTTTATTTGCCTTTAGAAGTATTATAGATTTAAATGTTAAATTGAGGCCACTGAGATGTCTCATGAGAAGATCTCTAGCTTGAGCAAGCTGGGTTGTCTTGAGAGCTAACCCTAGATCAATTCAAATCTATCTCCCAACCATATCCAAGGCCAACCCAATGTTGTGTCTTGATTTCTCTAATCCAATGTAATCTAATCCCATCTGAGGCTGATTTGAATGGGATAGTATTTAGTTGAATTGGGCTAGATTAGACTTATTGACATAGGTCAAGTCAAATAGGTAATTCAAGAATGGCAAAACAATTTTAACATTCATATTACATTAACATTGAAGTGGTTGAAATATTATGTGCATTATCCAATTTGATGACATGATAGAATTAAAGATACAGTTAAATGAAACATATAAATATTTATTCAAAATATAAATATAAACTTAATTATTTATAGATGGGTTTGGATCCGATTGGATTTTGATAAAGTTTAAGCATAATCCTATCCTGTCTTTAATTGGGATAGGGTTGGAATTTTCAAGCCTGACCCAACTTAAAAACACTAGAGCAATCCAACAAAATTAGCATGTTGTATTTGTTGGATCCATATGAGGATGAATTTTGACCTAACAATAAGGTTGCTCCATTGCAACCTGAAAGTCATATATTTGAAACATGGAAATAATCTCTCCATACATGAGAGTAAGGTTGTGTATTTTATCCTTTCTAGATCCTGCAATGGTAGGAGTCTCATGCCCTAAACCATTCTTTTTTACTTGTTGAGTGTAGCCCAACTAAAGTTGCAGTCCTAGACACTGCATTCCATGAAAACCCTGGATAACTATATATTTCATGCATTCCTATTAAGATGATAAATGTTGCCTTTAATCATGACCTTATGGGAGGTAGATTCCCATCAGGTGGAGAATGGCCAATGTAGATGAGAAAATTTGATGCTTTTACATCCAAATTTTACAACATCTAAACCGAACATCTCCCATCATGTCAGGCGGGTGATGAGAGGAGGTTGTGCGGTTGCGGGTCTTTAGATATTGTATATTGTACATGATTTGATGGGGAAATGAACAAAACACACACGATAAGGGATAGGAGCGAAGGACTTCACCGGACTTTTTTTGTATATTGTATCTTGCATATGTCACAAGACTCTTTTTAGTGCCCAAGCCCACTAAATTTCGGGCTGGGAGGGCCACCTGGCCCATGATGAGCTCTAGCCTGACCTGATTCTAAGCAGCCTTCTCTCTTCACTGTGAGAATGCAACGGAAGAACGTTCCAGATGGTCGATAGTACTGCTTTGGTTTTAACAAATTTACAGGAAAGGAATCATTCAAAATGCTTGGGTAACAGCATGGGTGCTTGTGATAGCAGTGCGTATGTAGTCATAGGAGTCCGCCAATTAGGTAATAAATTAATAAATTCTCAGTCTACAGAGGTTTCAATCTTTTTACCCAAAATAAGAAATAAGAAAACCAAGGAGGGTTATAATTTTCTTTTTATTTTTTGAGAAGAAAAATAAAAAAAAATCCATTTGTGGTGAAGATCGTACTAACCAAAATAAAAAATGTTATAGTCTAATCATCAAGGAGTATTCTCATTACTTGTTGGTCATATGGACATTAATCACTGGAAAGGGTTTTAACATATGTTAGCTGCAGGAATATGGTTATTCTTTCCCTGAGGGAGAAGGGAAAAAAAAACCAGGAATCTGATTGTCATTTGCTCATAACTGTCACAAGTAATGATAAGTTTAGGACCTAATTTTTGGCATCAGTTTTCTAGTTTTTTTTTCCCTCTATGAACTTGTTGGTTTGCCTCAAATAATTTTCTGAAGTTCCTTATCGATCCCAAGTATCTGAGAAAAGGCTGGTTGATTATAGTTATAATAAATGAGCTCCTGATAAGAAAATTACATAGAGAGGGTCAACGAAAATCTAGATCCTAGTTTTAAAATCAACAGAAGTTCTTTAACAACTTGGGCCCACGCCATAGCGGTTTTCATGGATAGCATAATTTCCATCAAGCTTCCTCGGTTGAACTTTTCTAATGGACCTTTGAAATATGGAAAAAGAATCGGGGCTTTCCGCCCTTGGACGGTAGTCTACAATTTCCACGCATGAGCATGGAATTCCAATCATTTTCCATAAGTACCAGACTTCTCTTGGCGAGAAGATGGAAGTCTTCGTCGCATACTCGTATCTGAGGCGGCCATGACGGAGATCGCTGTAAGTACCAGTGTTCGGTGAGAGGCATATCTACTCTTCGTATCGGAGTCTCATCTTCGTTTATCCAATCATGGCCTGCAAAAGAAGCTGTGCCGTGCTTCTTTTTCTCATGTTTATTACCATGTTTTCAGTTGAATTCTCTCACTCAACAGACACTCTACTGCCCACCCAATCCATAAGAGATGGACAGACACTTGTGTCTGTCGGCAACACCTTCGAACTCGGTTTCTTCAACCCCGGCAATTCGAGCAACCGCTATCTTGGCATATGGTATCACCAGATTCCGAAACAGACTATAGTATGGACAGCAAATAGAGACAGTCCGATCACCGATACCTCCGGTTTGCTTACGTTCAGCGATAACGGGGATCTGATGATCTTCGATGGCAGAGGGAGTTCATCAACAGTAGCTTCTGGTTCTGGAACAAATAACACGGCACTCACCATCTTGGATTCAGGCAATCTTGTTCTGAGGGACGCCAATAATTTATCACGGATCTTCTGGCGGAGTTTTGATCATCCTACCAACACTTTCCTCCCTGGCATGAAGCTTGGTCGGAGGGGTAGGCAAAACCGGTTGCTGTGCTCATGGAAAAGCATCGATGACCCTGCTTCTGGGGATTTTTCTTTTGGGATCGATCCCAATCGCACAACAGAACTCCTTTCCTGGCAGAAGGGAATTGCGTATTGGACAAGTGGGGATTGGAACGGCCAGGAATTCAGCCTTGCTCCAGAGTTGACAGAATCTAGCATCATGAATTTTGAATTTGTTACCAACAACGATGAATCATACTTCACATACCACGTCAAAAACGAAAGCATCATTTCAAGGTTTATAATAGCTTTTTCAGGGCAAATCCAGCAACTGGCATGGATGGACGAAGATCAAGAATGGATCCTGTTCTGGTCTCAGCCAGGACCCCAGTGTGATGTGTACAATCTGTGCGGCGCTTTTGGAGTCTGCAATGAGCAAAGCTGGCCCTTCTGTCACTGCTTGGAGGGCTTTGAGCCAGCGTCTTTGGCAGATTCGAACAATGCAGATTGGAGCCAAGGGTGCATCAGAAAAACCAGCTTGCAATGCAACAAGACTGGAGGAGAGAAGGATGCGTTTCTTGACATGGCTCATATGAGGTTTCCCACAGATTCAGTTAATTTGGATATTAGAAAACCTGAAGAATGTAAAATGGCCTGTTTGAATAACTGCTCATGTAATGCATATGCTTTTTCCGAATACTGTACATTGTGGTACGGGGACCTTAAAAATTTGCGGGAACATGACACGGGCATTTCAACTCTTTATCTTCGCCTTGCTGCTTCCGAGTTAGCATCTGGAGGTACAAAGCAAATGGCTAATGCTTCCGAGTTAGCATCTGGAGGTACAAGGTTGACTTGAACAATAGACTTCAGACCAAATTTTTTACTACAAAATAAAATGTTATTTAGATTGATCATTTATGGTAGCTAATTCAAGCTTGGTTTGATTTTGAACATTATTGAAATAAATGATATAAACAGATAAAATAGTCTTTCTTTCAAATGCAGGGCAAAAGACGGCGAAGAGGCATCTCTTGATTATTATCACTGTAACAGCATCTTTCACATTGTTCATTGTATGCTTGCTGGTTTGTCTTCTGAGGATAAAATGGCGGCGAAGAGGTAAAGTTTGCACAAAATTATGGGTCACATTACTTAGGCACATATAGCTAAAACAAAAATACTTTTTTGGGCATACAAATTAGGAATCAAGAGACCGTACGAGGAGCAACCTTTATTCACAATGAGCAATGGCATAGCAATTAAGCTTGGGGAAACTGAGGACAAGGGTGGTCCAGAGTTCTCGTTGTTCCATTTCTCTCGCATAGCAGATGCCACGAACAACTTCTCAGCTGAAAATAAACTTGGAGAGGGCGGGTTTGGACCAGTGTATAAGGTAAGATTCATGAACCAATCTCATTACCATAAGAAAATAGGAATTCCTAAAGACCAGATATTTTCTCCATCACCGTACCTTTGTTATTATCTTGCTTTCTACCATTATTTGCATCATCCGTGTAGGATCAACCAGAATTTACTAGTCTTCATCCTGATTAGGGATGAACAAGATCAGTTAACAGAAGTAAGTGACAGGTAAATATGCACATCCCTGTTTCAAACTGAGCTCATTTTGAACTCAGGACCTATTGTATCACTGGTTTGTGTTAAGCTAATTAGTAAAAACCATAATTGTCTCCAGGTGTTTCTTTAGTCTTGCCTCTTAGCCTTGAAATATGAAAACAACTTTGCAAGTTCGCTCTATCCATATCTGTCTAGTTAAGAGACGCCTAATTTCAGGGCCAACTGCCAGAGGGGCATGAGATAGCAGTAAAAAGGCTAGCTGCACACTCAGGGCAGGGACTGGTGGAGTTTAAGAACGAAGTTCTTCTTATAGCCAAGCTTCAGCATAGAAATTTAGTGAGGCTTTTGGGTTGCTGCATGCAAGGAGAAGAGAAAATATTGATCTATGAATACATGCCAAACAAAAGCTTGGACTTCTTCCTGTTTGGTTTGTTATCGCTAGTGACTCGCTATGTTAACTTTTCTGTGTTCCTCTCTCGGGTAATGTATGACGGTTCTAAATCATGTCATCTCAAATTTACCTAGATGCGGCCAGAGGAGCACTATTGGACTGGGGCAGGCGCTTGCACATCATTGAAGGGATTGCTCAAGGCCTTCTTTATCTTCACAAGCATTCTAGATTGCGAATCATCCATAGGGATATGAAAGCCAGCAACATTCTCCTGGATGCGGATATGAACCCTAAAATATCTGATTTTGGCCTGGCTAGAATTTTTGCCTCAAATGAAACCCAAGCAAACACAAACAGAATAGTTGGCACATAGTAAGTATATTCCAGTTTTACGAATGCATAAGACAGCAGGGTTGCAATGTTGTTACTGACAAATGAGATATATATGGTTTAATTTTGTTTTTCAGCGGCTACATGTCTCCAGAGTATGCTGCAGAGGGTCTTTTCTCTATCAAGTCTGATGTTTTTAGCTTTGGAGTCTTGCTTTTAGAGATTGTAAGTGGAAAGAGAAACGCTGGATTTCATCAATATGGCAACTCTCTTAACCTCCTAGGATTTGTAAGTATCCAAGCCTATAAATACCATCATTATTGCCTCCTCTTTTTTTTATTTAGAGCAGCATCCATTTGTTCTCCTATCTCAAAAACATCAAGTTGTTCTCTCATCAGCTAATTAGTGGAATTGTGTCAGGCATGGGAGTTATGGAAAGAGGGTAAATGGTTGGAGCTTATAGATCCAACATTAGCTGATGAGTGTCCCAGACATGAGATATCAAGATGCATTCATGTGGCACTAATGTGTGTGCAAGAGAACGCCACTGACCGACCCACCATGTCGGATGTGGTTTCTATGCTTGCTAAAGAAAGTTCAACCTTTCCAGATCCCAAACAGCCTGGTTTCTTCACTGTTAGAATTGCAACCGAAGGAGATTTACCATCAAAAATGGACGGAAGCTGTTCTCCAAATAATCTAACCATCACGTTTCCAGATGGTCGGTAGTAAGATTTCAGTTTTGTAATTCTATTACATCAACCTAAATGCAAGTGGGAACACCACCAACGAAGAAAAGCTTGAATGAGCTGCAAAATCGTAAATTCCTGATAATAATGGTGCCTGTGTGATTGTGCGAGTTGCAAGTGAGTCCATGGTTCATCATTGAAGGTTTCAGTTCAATGTAGGCACAAATTTCAAATATGTGTGTTATATCTTGGAAACAATCTGCTGGAGATCTTTGCCTATAGCCTACCTACAAAAGAGAGAAAAAAAAAACAAAAAAACAAATAGTCAAACAAAGAATGAAATCATAGTTCAAATCATCAGGGATGTGCGGACAGTTGGCATTAGAAAGGTGTTTGAATGCATATAGGTGCATTGAACATTATACTTCGTATGTTCCTTCTGTGGCCAAGATTTCTTTGCCGAGCTCTTTAGATTTCCAACCTCAAGTTCCAGGGCACCATGGACCAGGGCTGAAACAGCATGCTCGTTTAACTTCAGGAACACAATAGAAAATAGCAAACCTGGCCCCTGTCAAGCTAATCACTTGCCGCAAAAGGATAACCAACCAATGGATGTTCTATTTTTCTGTTTCTCATGATCCTAACCATGGTTATGATTAAATTTCCCTATTGTTAATGCATTTCACCACATCATCTTCTACGAGAGAGACATAATCCTTCTATAAGAACCTTCCCATTTCTGCTTCCTGCTTTTGTTACTTAACATGATATCCAAATTTTCAACTTTTTATATTCACTCAATCAGACAGTGCTGCTGCATAACTTGCCTTTCTAAAGTACTATAATAAAATCGTCAATAGTTGAAAAAATTACATATGTATGCATTTGAAATGCCAAAAACCCTTAGACTGCATTTCTCAAGTAAACCTGCCATGGATCTCCTGGCTTACACCAAGTTCAATAAATGACTACAACTGGTAGCCTCTATTTCTCTCCGATGTCAATTACAAGTGGATTTAGTTACTATATGCAATTTGAGGGATCAATTTACCTCTACCGACCTTATATGCTTCCCCCCCCCCCCCCCCCAAAAAAAAAAAAAAAAAAAAAATCATCCATTAACAGTTAAAAGTTTTATATTATCCACACTAATACTCTACCTTATTAGGCATCTGATACTAACTGCCTGTAATCTAGTGGTACAGAGAGCTATATTCTTAAAACCTTATATGCTGTGCGGCCTGAAAAAAATGGGATCACATAATTATGATTTTTTTTAGCTTACATAGTTTCAAACCTATTGCATCAAAAAAGAAGCCAACAAATTTACAAATCTAGCCCTGTTGGTCTGGAAGGAAGTCAGTTATCTTATAAACTGGCCCAAAACCACCCACTCCTAGTTTATTTGAAGCAGAGAAAATTTTTGTTGCTGTTATGCTATGATAGTGATGTTGAAGGAAGAACAATCTGAGCCTTTCTTCGAGCATGTCCTTTCTCTTCCTACAATTGCTAATTAACAAATATTAGGGAGAACATTGAACACTGGCCTTTCTCCATGAATGGTAACATATCAAGGCACCTAATAGAAGTGCCATGAATGCAGCTTCCACCGAAATTACTATAATTACCACCCTCTTCTCTTCATTATCTGCATCAATTAACCATGTCTAAGCAAATGAAGAATTAAAACAAGTTTTCCACCCTAAAATTAGCAATTATATCGTTATAACTGCTAAGGGGAGTACCTTGGTTTATGGCTTCATAGTTTCCACATAGAGTTTGTTCAGGAATTCTTTAGTGTCGCTTTTTTCAAGATGCAGACTACTTACGACTGCTCTAAAGCAATCGCAGACCTCTACAGAGTGCAAGTAGTTTCTATGACTTTTGAGCTGCATTTAAAAGAATTTTTTTTAGCCACTAATGTAAAATGAACAGCAATGTGTAATGATCTACAAACAATATGAAGAAATCAGATGGGGATCCAGGTGATAGATGAAGTCACCAAGTAAAACACTTCAAAGTGCAGGTAAATGATATTGATAAGAAGAAGGAACAAAGCACATAATTGAATTATACTTCTCAATGTGTGGCCAAATATTTTCTTTTGATGTAGTTGTTACATTGGGTTGCTTTCCATGACCTATTCCAGGTCTGGTTGCCAGAGGGGCAGGAGATAGCAGTTAAAAGGCTTTCATTCCATTCAGGATAAGGACTAATAGGTTTGAGAATGAAATTCAGCTTATAGCCAAGCACAGAAATTTGGTAAAACTTTTGAGTTGCTGCATTCAAGGGCCATTTATAATGATATTCCATAACTCATAATTTTGCGATTGAACAAAAATTTTCATTCTAGCTTTCCATTGAATATAGTTAGTTCCATCAAACAGAGGATGTCTGTTTATGGAAAATCCCTCAACAAATAACATGTTATATGGGGTTGTCATGATCTTTGGCTCTAGTCAGTTAAGACTACAAATAATACGAGAGCACCTGCTCTGATACCACTTGTTGCCCAAGGTGACAACCCAAGAGGAGGGGTGAATTGGGTCTTTTAAAACTTT
>JAOXJJ010000725.1:15578265-15599599 GCA_025769935.1 Phoenix roebelenii | reverse complement strand
TTATGAGCTGGATTATTATGAAAAGTTTAAGGTAGTATTATTTCGATGTGATTGGGTAGATATAAACTCACCTAGAGATTTGAGGCAAGATATAAATGAATTCACACTTGTAAATTTTTCAAGGTTGATACATACTGGTGTGTTATTGAAAGATGGTCCATTTGTTTTTCATCTTAAGCTCGACAAGTATTTTTTGTGCAAGACTCAAAAGATAAAAATTGGTCTCTTGCTATTAAGACGAAACCTAGAGACTTGTATGATATAGGAAAAAGGTTGGAAGAGCAGGACGATGATACTTATACTCAGTATATACCTTATAATGTTGTGCCAACTGATGAAGTAAATGCGCCAATGAGTTTGATTAGGATGGATGTTGAATGAGAATGTAGTTTCATAATGGTAAGTAAAATTTATCAAGTATACGTTGAATGAATTATTATATTATCTTTTATTAGCACTTTATTTAGTATAAATTTATCATTTAACCGAATATTGATTCTTTTCTATGCATGCTAGGTAATAATATGCCCCAAGGGAGACGATTTAGAGATGTGGAGTTCCAGCATTCTCAGGTGGGATCTACCTTTGATCAGTCCCAGCAGCCATGTGAGCACCAGCAGTACAAGTCAGGATCTCAACGCGAGCCTCCTGCTGATTGCCCGGAGGATGACCTCTGGATCTAGGGTAATTCGATTTAAAGTTCATATTTTATGTTCATATTTGTCTTCAACTTTTTAAGACATTTTATTTAATTTTAATAGATGGACAAGGGACAGTGAGGATGAGATGGGGACCCACTCAAGCAAAGGATGTGTGGAAGCTTCCTCCGGATGAGAAGATTATCATCCGATGCAATGAATTGGGGCAGCCCATCAATAGAGCTGGAAGTCTTCTATCAATTTTTTTAGGATCGGTTGCACGTAAGGGTCAATTGTGTCCGCTCAACTATACGAAGTGGAATGACATGCTTCCTTCGTATAAGGTTGAGCTTCTTAGACTCATACATGTAATGAATTAAATTTGTTCTTTTTAATTTGACACCTTCTGTATGTTAATTTGCTTACTACCATAATTTTACTTTTGAGGTTTAATATTATTATTACCTCCTGTATGTTAATTCGTGTGACTTCTGATGCATACCCTCAACAATGGAGGGAGCTTGTTCACTACTGGTTTTCTGAAAGAGGACAGGTCACGTATATTATTTCAATATCTTATATTATCTTTATTATTAATATAGATTGTAAATATATACATTGAATCATATTATACTGTGTGCTTTTATTTTGGCAGACATATTCTAATATTGGTAGAGCTGCACAAGCATCTCAAGTAGTTCCTCACACTTCAGGCTCGAAGAGTTATGCGAGATGTAAAAATAAATTTGTAAGTTCTTTTGAAACTATTTGAAACTCTACTAACATATAGCACGTATCATAATATATAGTTTGCCAATATACTTTCTGTATGTGTAGATAGTAGAGCATGGAAGGGAGCCTAGTGAGGTAGAATTTTATAAGATGACCCACACTCATCGAGATGGCAGCTTTGTCCGGGACGAGTCAAAAGATATAGTTGTATATATCAATTTTTATTTGTTCACAATTTTTTTATTAATTTTACTTCTTTTAAAATATTAATGTAACTGTCTTTTTTTTAGAGTGATATAGGAAAGAGCTACAACTCTTATTTCAGAGCGCGTCGGGGAGTCATCATCATCCAACGCAGCCAGTCGCGTCGAGGCTCAGGTCTTTGCCGAATTGATGGGCCCAGAACGTTATGGTCACGTAAGGGGTTATGGTGTCGGAGTTACCCCCACTCAGCTGTCTGCAATGAGCCGATATACCCAAAATGCCAGACAAGGTACTAGCACTACAGAGGTTTGTAGTTTGAAGATAGAGATGGCACAAATAAAGCAATCATGTGAGATAAGGATAGAGGAGATGAGGCAGAGTCATATGACTGATATGGCGGAGTTGAAGCAGAGCCAAGAGTTGATGATACAATCTTTGTAGGATCAGCTTGACCATATTTTATCTTTTTTTGCAGAGATTTGCTCCTCCGGTATATAACTAAATCTATATGAATATTTTACATAATTATAATGTATTCTTGTATGAGTGTGATGACTTTCGTATTCTTAGTTTCTAAAGTATTTTTTTTTCTTATAGGATGCTGATACTTCATCTACTCGTAGAGATAATGATGCCGTCGACCCTTGATACGTCGTAGATTGTTTACTTAGAAATTTGAGATGTATGTTTTTAGTGTGTTTTTGAAGTACAATGTAATCAAATATAATAATATGAATATTTTGAATGAAAAGTTCTTGTTTGTAACGTGCATTTTATTATTTATGTGATTTAATGTATTTGTTTTGTTGGAATTTAATGTATACAAAGTATTAAAAATTGCTTTTACGAAAAAAATTTTAAAAAAAATTCTATTGTCGACGCTTAAAAGCGTCGGCAATAGCAAGTGGCACGGAATCTGGCACGCCTTTAACGACGCTTTGTAGCGTCGGGCAAGAACCCATAAGCCGACGCTTCTAAGTGTCGGCCTAATCCGACGAAAACCCACCATTTGAAGCATCGGTGCAAGTTACCCGACGCTTTTAAGCGTCCGTTACCTCGCAAGATGAACGACGCTTAAAAGCATCGGCATACATGGCCGACGCTTTCTTCAAGCGTCGGTGTAAACTGAGCCCAATTGGGGGTTGATCGTGATTGAAACACAACCGTGGAGTGCTGGATTAAGAGTCCTTTTGCATTTGAATTCTGGTTTAGTCAAGTCAAGAGTCTTTCTTATGTTATGTTTCTGAATTTAGTCATGTTTTAGTTCTGAATTCAGACTTAATTAGAAGTCTGTTTTGATTAGAATTTGATTACGAATTGAGTCCTTTTGTTAGGGATTTAGAGTGAGTTCGTGGCACTATAAAAAGGGATGTAAAGGGGCCAACGTTCTTCTTTTCCATTGTTTTTCCGTGAATGAACAAAATCTGCAGAAGCTCTATTTTGAGCCCCAATGCTTCCCCTGTTTTCCTGAGATTACAGCCAGGTTCATCGAGGGAAGTTCATCATCTTCCTCTCCGTTTCCAACTCTGTTTTTTGGGCTTCACCCATAGGGTTTGGAGCGTGATTCACAGTGAAGAAACACCCCTGTTACGGCGCCTTGAATTAAAAGGGATTGCAGCAGATCTGCCCCAAAATCATCCCTATTTTCTGTTGCTGAAATTTGCAGCGGGCTGCAGGAGGTTGAATCTCGCACTTCCCCGCATCATTTGGTATCAGAGCGAGGATTCCCCTGGTTCAATGGCAGATGGTAGTGTGGCGAGTGTGTACCCCGGCGACGGCAAACCTAGGGTGCCAGCCTTGTGGGCAGACGTCCGTGACATCCAACAAGTGCTCCAAGGCATGTGGATCAACCCCAATCGGGACCGTGTGCAGAACGAGGACTTCCCTCGAGGTCCTCCGGTACCGGCACGAGATTTTCCCCACCGGCATAGGCAACCAACCCTTCCGGAGTCGTCCGACGAGGAAGAAGAGGAAGCAGTGGCCTTCAACGTGTTCGACAGACCACGCCCAAGGTGGAACGTCAACCCAGCCGATCGCAGACGCAGGAGGGGCGAACAGAACCGTAGATCCCCAAATGGAGGAATGGCCTTTGATTGAAGAATCCCAGATGAAAGAAGGGTGTTCGACGAGTTCCACGAGTTTCGTCCCAAGTGGAACGCAGAACCTATGGGCTACAGGCCCAATTGGGGCACTCGGAACGGAAGCTCCCCTGATTTCAGATTGAAAGCGGACCTCCCTGCATTCAGCAGCAACCTTCACATTGAGGAATTTTTTGATTGGCTAGCCGAGGTAGAAAAATTTTTCGATTACATGGAGATCCCAGATTAGAAAAAGGTGAAGTTGGTTGCATACAAGTTGAAGGGTGGGGCCTCCGCATGGTGGGAAAACTATAGCACACTCTCCTGTGACAGGAAAAGATGCAGATTTCCACCTGGCGCAAGATGAAGCAGCACCCGTGGGGTCATTTCCTCCTGCCTGACCATGAGCAGGCGCTCTACCATCAGTACCAGAATTGCCGACAAGGCCCCCAGATGGACGGTGACAGAATACACTGATGAATCAACCGTCTCTGCCTGCAACAACCTGTCGAAAATAGAAAAACAGCAAGTGGCAAGATACATCGGTGGATTGAAGCCGGCAATTCGAGATCAGGTGGATTTACATCCGGTGTGGAGCCTATCGGAAGCCACAAGTTTGGCCCTAAAGCTCGAGGCACAGGCAGCACAAAGGGTGAACCAGCCCACGAGTCGGACAGTTTTCTCAGACTCCCCCATGGCAAAGCAGAAGGCCGTTGATGTCGCTGCCACTTCGGGCCAACCGCCACCAACATCCACGACCAGAGGAAATGAAAATTTCAGTAAGCAGTCGACAACCCCGAAAGGTAACAGGAATCCCTATCAAAAGCCAATGCCCATAAAATGTTACAAGTGTCAGAAGGTTGGGCATCGGTCCAACGAATGTCCAAAGAGGCGACCAGTCAATGTGGTCGAAGCTGCGGAAGAATGAGCACCTTTTGAGGAGGAAGAACAAGAGGAGGCGCCGACTGACGACGACGACATCGTGATGACGATGCCTAATCAAGGGCCTCTAGCTTATTTTGTGGTTCAGCGTATTCTGTTGTCCTGAAGAGTGAAGAAGAGTCGCTACGCCGCAACATCTTCAAAACCCGTTGTACCGTCAACAAAACTGTGTAATGTAATTATTGACAGCAGTAGCAGCGAGAAAATTGTTTCTTCCGCATTGGTTCGTGCGATCGGATTAAAGATAGAGGCATTTGTCTCCCTACAAGATTGGTTGAATTAAACAAGATGCGGAAATGAGAGTGGACAAGATTTGCAGAGTGCCACTATCGATCGGGCGGTACTACAGAGACGACATTTTGTTTGATGTGGTGGACATGGACGCATGCCATGTTCTACTTGGGCGTCCATAGCAGCATAATACGAATGTTACATACAGGGATCGAGATAATACCTATTTGTTTCATTGGCAGGGTAAGAAGATCCTACTAGTGCCAGGGAATGAAAGTACTACCCCCAAAGCTTCTAAAGTGGAGGGGAAGTCTTTTCTCATTGTACCAGAGGAGATAGATGAATTGATTAAGAAGCAGCTATATCCAAACATTAACTCGAAGGCGAGTTGTTTTCAAGTGGAGGGGACTGATGCAGGACAGAGAATTAGCCACGATGAAGATGGAAGCGATAAGGATGAAGATGTTGATCCTGGGGGTTGATCGTGATTGAAACCCAACCGTGGAGTGCTGGATTAAGAGTTCTTTTGCATTTGAATTCTGGTTTAGTCAAGTCAAGAGTCTTTCTTATGTTATGTTTCTGAATTTATTTATGTTTTAGTTCTGAATTCAGACTTAATTAGGAGTCTGTTTTGATTAGGATTTGATTACGAATTGAGTCCTTTTGTTAGGAATTTAGAGTGAGTTCGTGGCCCTATAAAAAGGGATATAAAGGGGCCGCTGTTCTTCTTTTCCATTGTTTTTCCATGAATGAACAAAATCTGCAGAAGCTCTGTTTTGAGCCCCAACACTTCCCCCATTTTCCTGAGATTACAACCAGGTTCATCGAGGAAAGTTCATCATCTTCCTCTCCGTTTCCAACTCTATTTTTGGGCTTCATCCACAGGGTTTGGAGCGTGATTCACAGTGGAGAAACACCCCTGTTACGACGCCTTGAATTAAAAGGGATTGCAGCAGATCTACCCCATAATCATCCATGTTTTTTATTGCTGAAATTTGCAGCGGGCCGCAGGAGGTTGAATCTCATGCTTCCCCGCATCATCTGGGTTCTACATTAGGGCGATACCCCTATTGATATTATGGACTGGACCCGGTCCTCTGTGACGAGGGTAGGTTGGTGGATAGCCTGAGAAAGGATTAGTGTCAAAGTGGGCCTGTCGAACAGATCCTAGGTAGTCTAGGGTTTCATCTTCGATCTCTAGGCCTTCCAAATGGGAGGCACTACCTTCTTTGGATCCCATAATTCTCTGAAGGAAAGCCTCAACTGAGTCTAATCGGGTGTGAGCTTGGGTGGACACTATGATCAAGTCTTGGACAGCCTTTAGCAAGGCTTCAATGTTGGGATTCATAGCAAGTTGGAATTCTAACTGAGAGACAATACGACCACTATGAAGGTGCATATAATGAGTGTGAAAAGTTGTGTGTGGCCTTACAATGCTAAGACAATGGTGGTTCCTAGGCAGACATGCTGCATGAAAGTGATACCTAGAGCTCAATGTATATGTTCAATATAAATGGAAAGCTAATTTTAGCAAATGAAATCATGTAGAAAAATCATGTAATAAGTGCAAGCAAGTAATTGCAGTCAAATAGTGCCAATCTTCCGTGTGTTGCTGGGTAGCACGGAGCCTCGAAGAACTCCCAAAGATTAGGCAATCCTACAGTTAATCGTGAAAATGGGCCACTACTACAAGGGTTTCTCAGGTTGTTTGGGGTGTATGTGTGAAATTCACAGTAAAATAAGTCAACATAGCACACAAGAATTTATCGATGCGGAATTTAGACGAGAAAATAGCTTTTTTCCAATAAGAGAATAATCCTGACCTGGGTTGGGGATGACAATCAGAAGCACGGTCACAGTAAGTAGGCTCGTCAAATGGCTCAAATCGGGAATGATCGCAGCATCTCGGCTGGCTGGAGCTCAGCAACTCTTAGGGCCTATGTGGCCTGCGAACAAAAAAAAGGGGGGGGAGAAACGGGCCTGCGGGCTGTGGGCCTGCGGATGAGAGGCTTTTAGAGGGGGGGAGCGTTTGGGCTGATGTGAAAAAGGGCTTGTCGGGACTGAAAAATAAAGAGGGATGTGGTGTAGTTGGGCCCGTGAAATGAAGAAGGGGGAAGGGGTTGCAGGGGGGTTGGATTGGGCTTTGCAATGGTGGCGCGGGTCTGAGGACTTGGGCCCATGAGAAAGAACTAGGGGGGAGGCTGATGTGCGGTGGCCTGATGACAAGGAGTGGGATGAAAGAGGGGTTGGGAGGGCCGATCGGGGAAGACGAAGGAGGGGGCGGAGCGCGGCGGAAGGGGGTGGTCCTGCGAGGGGTAGCAAGGCAGAGATGGGAGCGGCGATGGTGGTATGCAGTGGGGACAAAACCGTGAAGAGGGAAGAGGGTGTCGATCCCTCTGGTTTCAAAAAGAGAGGGGAAGAGGGTACGGTGGGGGTGGATAGTTGCAGGCGGTGGTCTTAGGTGACCCTTGTTGTTGAAGAGGGGAAGGTTCGGAAAGGAGGCTGAGATATGTGAGGAAGGGAAGAAAATCCCTCCAAAAAAGAGGAAGCGGCAGAAGGAGGAAGGTGAGGGAGGAGCAGAGCTTTTCGGCGGAAGAGCTCGGGTCGGCAGAGTTTGGCAGTGGGAACCCATAATGGGTCAAGGGTTCCGGGAAGCTTCACGACGGCGATAAGGCAAAGGCAGAAGCGTCGAAGGTGAAAGCGGCATCGGTGGAGGCGGACGTGGCGAGGGCGTAGGTGGCAGTGGTGCTGCGTGCAATCGGAAAAAGAAGGCGGAGGTGGTGGTGGTGCTGCGAGCGATCAGAGGAAGAAGATGAACAGGTAAGGGTTTTTTTTTAACTAGGATCCGTTAGAATTTGGGTTATCGGGCGTGACCCGCTCCGATAACCCGTTACGGGTCCGTCATGTGCAAGTCATGCACGTCTCTTTTTTCTTTTTTTTTATTTTCCTTTTTTTTGCTGAGTGGGTTCCAATTAACGGGCGCGACCCGCTTCGCTAACCCAATACAGACCCGCTAGGTCTTCTACTTCGCGGGTTGCAGCTGTCGGCCACGCCGGCTTCCGCGGTGATCGGCACGTAGGGCAAGGCGGCCGTTGGAGGTGGTGGGCTCCTCTTCCGGATCCGACCATAGGCAGTGGCGACAGGGACGTGGCCGGGGCCGAGCACGTCCTCCTTACTCAGGCACGACCACAGTTGGCCAGTGGCTCGAGGAGGTCTCCTCCGTCAGATCGTGGGGCGCGCGATTGAAGCTCTCGGCAACGAACCTCGCAACGGCGTTGGGGCGACGGATGAGGCGATGGGGGGAGGAACAAGGGTTGTCCACAGGAAGGATTTCTTTTTTTGTTGTTATTGTTTTGGTGTTGCTTCCCCGTGAGGCTTGATTCCCATGGGACGACCACTGAGGAGGACGTGGCAGTACGCTTCAAACGAAGGAGGGATTAGAACCCTTTCTCAGCTGAGGAAGAAGTCGCCCAAACGTGTAAAGTCTGAGCCCTCACAAGAAGAACGTCACAGCAGCCTAGAAAAATTCTTTTGATGCCCTTCTCTGATACCAATGCAGATGTCGGACAGCAGGGGAGGGAAGAAAGAGAGAATAAGAAATAAAGGAGAGAGGAGGGAGGAAGTTAGAACTAGGCTTCGTACCTAATCCTGCTCAGGGCTTCACACCAAAGCTAAAAGAAAGGAATCACAATTTCATTCATAGCATATCCTAAACGGTGTATGATCCAACATATTTATAAAGCCCAGAAAATGCAAAAAGACCCCTGAAAAGAAATTAATCTCACAAAGATCCTCAAAAATAACAAAATACCAAAATAAGCCCTAAAGACTGTCAAATAACAAAATACCCTAATAAACCCAAATAATATAAAATCACTCCAAAAGAAAATCAAACTGGCTGGACCATCGTCCTGTGACGCCCGTAGACCCAAGTAACGGGTGACCTAGCATTGGTGTCCGCACCCATGTTGGTTATAATGGATCATTTAGGATTATCTTTTTATACTAAGATGTTTTCCATGTGAGCTCCAAAGATTTTGTTTATTTTTCCTTCTTTCTATTTCCCAATGAATCTACATAAGTGATACAACTACTCAAAATTTATAGTAATTTTCAATAGTGACCAAGAAAAGCTAAACCAAGCCGAACTAGTCGGTTCAGCCCGAATCGAGCTGACCCAGTCGAACCGGGTCAGTTCGGCAGTAGAAAACGATTTCGGCCCCTAAGAGGCTGGAACTTGATTGGCTCTGACCGAAATCGGCCAAAATCGGATGGAATCAGACGGTTCCGTCCAATTCAACTCGGTTTGAACCGGTACCGACCCATACCGGATGTCGACCGGTACGAGTCTCGGTACCCGGCGAACATTAATAGTAACCAAAGGTTTTATAGCAGCATATCGAAGTATTACAGAATATCAAAATATTTAATTTTAATGACACTAATATTTTTAAAGCAGTATTACTACATGCATTTTGCAATTCATATAAATGGTTCTAAAATATAAACCAAATAATTCATTAACAAATTAGGAAACCTCTAAATATTCCAGATAAAGTACAAAAGTGCAAAATGTGGCCTCCAATTCTGAATTCAATGTGATCCTTTCTTAAGGAGACTGATCACCCCACATGAGGCAATTAGATGGCCATCAGACACGACATATTCCTGTTTAGGGAGTTTGAACTTTGAATAGAGATGCCAAACTATTCCTACTCAAATACATGAATGCCATGTTTTTTGCTCACCCAATGCTCCAACATATAGAATCAAATAATTTGGTATTTAACATGGTGATAGAAACTCCGTGCTCATAACAGCTTAAAATAACAAAAAGATAAAGTTCAAATAAAAGAATAATTTAAAAGACTAACCACTTGCATAGAAATAATCAAAATCTGAAAACCGTGAAGACATCAAAGTAAATACCTCAAGAACAGCAGTTGCAACTTCGCAGAGAAAAAGAATACTTTTAAACACCTGAACAACAAAAGACAGGTAAGCTTAATAGCAGTACAAGTATGATATAGTAAAGTCCAGTAAACTTACCATCCAGTGACCACAAAATTCAATATGAAACAACCTTGCAAAGAGGCTTTAATCAATTAGTTCCCATACATTTTGAGAAACTCTTGTTGACAAGTTCGAACAGAGACAAAAACAAATAGAGCCAATCAATTCTTGAAAGGTGTCTACTTTGATTCCCACTATTCACTCAAAAGCCCATAGAGAAAAATTTAACATCAAACATCAAGTATATGTAATCAGTATATAATTGAGAAAAGAAAATCCAGATGATTATGCATAAAGGTTTTAGCTCCACTCCCTCCATCCATCTCAGACATTACCACAGGAAGAGATCGCACACCAAGTAGCATAGAAATTGACGCAAACAAAAACAACAAGATAATTCTTAATCATAGACTAGTTGTCTCGATCAATCAGAGAAATGCCTAGCAGACAAGATCCAATACCCCATAAAAAGTAACAAGTTCAAATAAATAAACATAGAGATCTTTGTGGTTTCTGTGATCAATATAGCATTCAATCCAGTATTCATAATTGATATGGGATAAAAATTTCAAAAGCTTAATAAGCAAAAATACTACATTAATGCCAAAACAGTGTCATTTTTATAATATATTTATTACTTTCTTTTATTATTAGTAAACCAGCACACAAATATTGCATGCCAAAAGCAAAGACCATTTTTATAGTACATCATACATATTATTATAACTATTATAAATTAGATATCAAAACACTTTACCAAAATACTGAACCTAAATTGTCTGCACAGAAAAAAAGGGAAAAAATCAAATATCATGGCACAGACAAATTCAAGAAACACAAAATAACAGGAAAGGCACAGCACAGTAGGATAGTTATCATTCAAGATTACCACACATAATGCTGTTTGAAAACATATAATACACCACAACCTTGACCACCACAAAATAGAGAAGTGCCAGGAAAGCAACAGCAACCATCATCATCCATAATCTCTGAATGGACGTGAACAAGAATATGAGAACTTAGAAATTACCACAAATCATGCCATACAAAAGAAATAAGATATTCTGCTGCCAGGAGCCACAAATACATCGTCTTCCTTTATAAACTTGTAAAGGCCACCGGATATCCCACCCCCCACCCCACCCCTGACCCAAAAAAAAAGGGTTTTAAAACATGAAAGACAGATGTTAGTAAAAAAATCAAGAAAAGATCTGCAGGAGGATAAAAGCCTAGAAGGAATGATCAAAATTCATATGCACCCACTGAAGTGAAAATTAGCTCATAGCGAAATTCCTTCTATCCATTTTACAAACCCTGCAGGAAAATTCACATGTTGTATAATTTGTAACCATGTTAACAAATAAAGCCATGTAACTTTTACACTACTCATCTTAGAAAGCACTACAAGAAAGTAAAAAATGACACGTGACAACAAACGGAGGGGAAAAAGAAACTAGATGACTCTTTACAGGAGCAGAAGACCAATTTTGCGTGTCGCCCTCAAAAACATCTCAGAAACCCACTAGGGAATGAGCAAACAAGATCCACATGTCAACAGAACTAACTCCTACAAGAAAAATATTAAATGCCATTTATTTTTATAATCAAATGATCAGACTATTATTATGAGATTAATAACTTCAGTTACCTCTGTTCATCATATAGCAAGATGTTAACAGCTTGGAAAAGTTCAGATTTCATATGAATCATGATCACAAAATGAAAGGTAAATAAGCTCCTAAAAGCACAAAAAGAAGATTTTTGTTGTGATCTGTGGCCAAACATCACTATTTTTTTGCAGGAATAAAAAAGGCAAAGAAACAGATGCATCATGTAACGTGAAGTGAAAACCGGTCATCGATTAGGAAGAAGTTTGATTAATACCACAGTTAGATCATAACAGTGGGATCTATTAGATATTTACAATCATTTACAAATATAGGCTTTTAGCAATTAAAAGCTTCAAGAACCATCCCCTGAAAAAACAAAGTTACATGAACCATAGGCTTCATGGCCTGAACCATTGAGAACTATTAAGGAAATGAAAGAAAAAAGAGAGTAAATTACAAACCGGTCCATTACATTTACACCCAATAGTTTGCAGAACCTACACTTACACCCAGTTAAATTAATGGTATTAGTGAAACCGTTAACCTCATATAAAAACTCATATTTGCTCTTGGGTGGGAATGAGGGTGCACCCGTTTTCTTATATTCTTGGATGATTGTTACATCACTTAAGATTATTTTAGTCATTTCTTTTTTTTTCTGGCAAGGCACTTGGGTCCCATAATATTAAAGGTTTGACTAATGTTCTGTTAAGTCATGAGTTAAAGTGTTGGATAAAAATAAACCTCAGGGGGGGTAAGCTTAGGTTTTCCAAACTATTGGGTGTTAGTGTAACTTATCCCTAATCTCAAGGGAGTTTTTGTAATTTACTCAAAAAAATATATGATTAAAAATTTCAGATATCAACAAAAATTGTACCACAATTATTGGCTTCTATTTGAGAGCAAAGCAGCAAAGTTTCTTGTATTGTTATATTTCAAAAAATCAGAAGGAAACCTATCCATAGAAACACATACAGCTAGAAGAAGAAGAATAGCTCAGTTAGCAAACACCCATGAAAGCACAAGTTTAATAATTCAATGGTAATAGCTAGATCAGAGTTTGCATACATGTAATAACATTGATAGTTCTCTGCTAGAACTTACAGATTGCAAAAATTCATTGTCATCAGCAGCCAAAGTTTCCCCGAAAAAATACAAAAAGGGAAGCAACTCCTACAAGTTGAAAGGAACTCACCAGCCAAAAAAAGTGAAGTGTTAACATTGATAGTTCTCTGCTAGAACTTATGGATTGCAAAAATTCATTGTCATCAGCAACCAAAGTTTCCCCCAAAAAAATACAAAAAGGAAAGCAACTCCTACAAGTTGAAAGGAACTCACCAGCCAAAAAATGTGAGGTGCAATCACAACACAAGCGCCAAATTTTTCTAGTACTTAAGAGAAAGGGAAAACCTTTCGACAACTTCAACGGCATCTCAAGGCACAGACAGAACTACAGAAAAATGGTTATCTTTCAAAGATAACATTCATAAGACTTGCAGATATTGTTGTTGACATATCTCCTCCTCTACTACTACATTGCTTTGCTTGGTAAAAGCCTATCTCTCCACATCATGCTTGGTTGAACTTATAATTGCACATGACTGCCTCTATTAAGTATATGTTTCACATTTTGTCTTGCTAGAAGACCAAAATGTATGCTAGTGATTTGTCTCAAGCACTAGTCTGTATGAATGACAATATCAACAGAAGAAAATGCATTAAATCATTTATCCACAGTTTATTGGCAGATCATATTTCTTTCTATGCCCACACAAGAATCTGACCGAAGGGCCAAGTCTTGCTGCTCGCTGAGTACGCTTACTTGATCAAGTAATAGACAACAGATTAGCTTCATGAATGATCCCATCAGAGTCATTATTTTGAATATAATCTCCAATTGCTTAGCAAGGGTCTCCCTTACTCATTCCTCCACACATTCTACTCCTTAAGATTGATACACAGACTTGAGAAAGATAGCTCAAACAAGAAGAGGATATTATTTTCAAAGAAATTGTGTAATGTGAATCCTATATACCAAGAGTCCAAGTGGCATAATTCATAATCTCTGCTGGACATAAACAAGATTATAAGATAATCAAAACTACCACTGATCATGCTTTTGGAATAACATAACATATCACAAAAGACAGGTCAGAATAATAGTAAAATTATAATATGGTAGAGAAAACGACTTGCATCATCAAGAGGTTACCTTTGAGTGACTGGATTAATAAATGACCGAAAGTTCGGTAATCATACCATCCAGTGAATACTGATATATTGGCACATTTTTTAATTATCAAACATCCCTGCAAGAAGAATCTAACAATATGTGACATAATGATGAAATCATAATATGGTAGAGAAAAATGGCTTTTTATCTTCCACAAAATATCCCCAGTAAAAATAGCATTCAATAATACATTAGCACATAGCAGCCATCCCAAGAAAGGATGATTTGAGCACAGTGTCGCAACAAACAAGCCATTTTTTTTTAAAAAAAAAGAGCATTTCTAACAATATGAATTCATAGTTTTCACTCCTCTAACCATCATGTGTCATGTGACAAACTCAAACTACAAGAGCAAAATGACTCCTACAAGATCATAACTTCAATTCTCTATATCCCTCTACAAACATACAAAATGGAATATTCAGAAACTAGTTATAAAAAAGATTAAAAATAAATTAAGATAAAGTGAAAACATAAAAAATATATAAAAGTAAAATGAAATATAGAATAAACATGAGAGAACATAAGCTAAAAAAAAACTGAGTTTTCAAAAGTGAAAAAAAAAGATGCAAAAAACAGAAAATATTATACTATAAAAGAGAATAAAAGACCAGATTGCTGAAGCCCTATTAGAGAACAGATCAGAAATAAAATAAATAAACTTAAAACTGATTCACACATGAAAAGATGACAAACTAATTGATTTAAAAAAGTGGAAATAAAGAAAGCTGGACTCTTTAAAGTAAAAATATGAAGAAGCACTAAAAATTTAGTAAAATAAATAATTTGTCTTGATTTGTGTTTCTAGGCTTAAATATGTTCAACAATATATGTTATGTCCTTTTCCCCTCTGTTTTTTATAGTATCTCTCTTTTTTTCTGTATTTAAAAGCATGGTGCATTAAATATGCCTATCAAGGAGTAGACACCATTTACAATAACATAAAGTTGGCAGATATGCATAGGTACCAAAAATACAAATAACACAACCTCATCACCCACCAATATATTAATAAAAAAATATTTTAAGCATCTAAATATGATTATTATCCAAATTACTAAAACTAAGTCACATCATATTTGAATCCCACTTGGCACGTTTTCGAAAGAGATATGGATTCTACAACATCAAAAGCTGCAGCCACCTTCATTGAATAAGATTGCCAGTAATTCTTGTAGCAACAAATCATCAAAAATCTCTACAGAAGTCCTAATTTGCCATCTGCATTAAGTGTGTGTGTGTATGAGAGACAAGCATTGATGTAAAATGGATGAATCTAATTTTTCCTATTCAAACACAAACACATAACTTCAGCATCTTGGAAAAAAATAAGTGGGATTTCATGGAGCAACAAGTGCAATAAGAGAGCACCGCTCATCCAAAAGTGTAGTGATTCAACGACGAAAATCACATTGAACATCTGCATTAAATAAAGTTAATAACAAAGGCAGACCTCATGATACATGAATTACAGAATCTTTTCCTTGGATACTAATTAGAAATATGAAATCAAACTATTGTAAGAGACTGCACATGTATATCGGCCAGAAAAATAAAGCAGATAATAAAAATTACAATAACTGCATTCACATGCAAGCTAGGTGAAGCAAACAAAGATAAATACACAGATGAAGCCATCTGAACACAAATAAGAAGTATTTACTTCATTCACCAACCCAAGTACCAAATGTTTCAAAGAAGTATCAGCAAACAAATGGAAGCAGACAATTAACAAAACAAAAATGCTTACAGACACTAGCATATAGAAATTCCCCTGTTAACCACACTGCTTACACCTCTGCGTGAACCAAATGATTGCATAACAACAGAACAAATAGACAAAACCCCACTCAAACACATAAATTAAACTCCAAATCCCACTCAAGCCAAGAAAAGCAAAAGCAGCAAAGACATTGAGAATTCATCCCAATCATCACGTGATAGTGTAGAAGATTAAAATCAAAAACTGTCAAAAGATCAAAAAGAAATATCCTTTTGAATGCCAGATGCAAATCAAGGGGAAAACAGAGAATAATATGAAAGATATATCAACAATAAAGTAAACCCACTTCAATCACTAAAAAATATCTCACAGAGACTAGAAACTCCACAAGAATGCAAACATCATCAGACATGTTAACAATTCAATCGAAACTAAACAAGGAATTTTTATAAAATCATAGGAACAATTAGTTCTATCAACCTATTCATAAGGAAAATGATCTAACACCATGTTCAGCAAAATCTATTGAAATTGGCATAAAAACAAACCCCAAGAACGAAAATAAATCATCAAAACTAGAACTAGATGATCATCACAAAAATAGAACCCAACAAATCATAGCTAGGACACGAAATAACACGGAGATCACCGCCTAACCCTAAAACCATATTAGAAATCAAGAACCGACCAAACCCGAACTCGAAACCAAGAACAATCACTGGAATCCAAAGAACACCGAGACCAAACTAGAAAACAAGAAGATATAACCCTAAAACCAGACTAGCAATCAAGAACCAACTAAAACCGAACCGGAAACCAAGAACCATCTCAGCAAAACAAAGAACGCCGAAACCAAACTTGAAAACAAGAAACAAGTAATCAGTAGCCGAATCAAGAGTGCAAGAGAGGCGAAAAGATACGAAATGGGAACGGATCGCTTGCCTCCACGTCGCCGTTCTCGTCTTCCGGAGGTGGCCGAGGCTGATAGCGGGATCGCCGCTGCAGGGGCGCAAAGAAAAAGGCCGACTCCAGGGTTGTGACTGCCCGGTCGCCATCCTTTCAAGCCACTCGCGCGAAAGAGAGCTCAGGTTCTCCATATCAAGGCGGTCCGATCGCCATATCCCGGTTGGGAGAAAAGGGGAGCCCGTCGGAGGGAGGATAAAAGTCCCCACATAACCCTTCAAGCCTCTCGCGCGAACGCCGAAATAATCTCAGGTTATCGATCGCCGAATCCTGGTGGATCGTTGGGATACAACGGGAGAGACCGAGGGGGAAGATAAAAGTTTTGAAGGAGGGTCCCATATATAGGCGACGTCAGCTTCACTCCTACGTTACTTAAAATAAATTAAAATAATAATTTTTTAATAAAAAAATATCGAATTTTGAACAACATTATTTTAATAACCGGTGGAACGCTATAAAAACTGTCACGACGGATGTTGATGTTTGCCCATTATAAAGACCATAGTTTTTGCCACCCTTAATAAATATTTAAGATAAATAATAAAGAAATAAATATTAGTTATTATCTTTCATTATTTTTTGTTACAATAAATTGTCATAGTATTAATAACAACTATTCTTTTCACTTGTAAGTTCTTACAAGTAAAATATTTTTTTCCGAAATTCAATTTTTTATCTCAAAATTCCCTCCAATAAGAATTTTATGATCCAAAAAATAGTATTATTTTATAGTAATAATCATTATTTTGGTGCTTATTTTAATACTAAAAGGTTGTTTTACAACACATAACGGTTATTATGACTGTTCTAATGGTCAATAACAATTTTTGTAAGACCTATCTTCATTCTATATAGATATTTCAACTATGATTTTAAAAATATTTATCTATAGACGTCTTCAACAATTTATAAGTCCCTAACTCGAAGTTTTATATAGACGGCACCTGTTAGTAGTTTCTTTATGAAGAATAGCCACAAAAATTACTTGAAAATCCATGAATGTGCCTTCAACTATTTATAGACTATTCTCTGCAATCTCTAAATGATGGATGTTGAAAATAAAATTACATCCATATTCTTAATTAGTATGTGACTTAATTACAGAGAGAAATAAGAGGAAGGGAAATAGGTGAGGGGAAAGAAGATGCCATGGTGTGTATAACTAATACATACTTTAACAGTTTAATTTATTAAAAATATTAGTTAATTATACAAGAATGATCAAAATATTTGAATGGAAGAGCTAAAGGCATTTATCAAAATGTCTAGGATATTTTAGATATTTATGTAAAATGACAGCGAAAACTTAAGCACAATAAAACTCAGTTTTATTTGCATTTAAAAGTACTTTGGATTTAAATTTTGAATTGAGGCTACTGAAATATCTCATGAGTTGAGAACTAACTCTAGCTCAACCAAAATATATCTCCCAACTCTATTCAAAGCCAACACAATCTTATGCCTTGATTTCTCCAATCCAATACAACCTGGTCCCACCTTAAGCTGATTGAATGGGTTAGTATTTAGTTGAATTGGTTTGGATTAGATTTATTGAGTTAGGTCAAGTCATATAGGTAATTCAGGAATGGCAAAACAATTTTAAGATCGTATTACATTAATGTTGGAGTGGTTGAAATCTTATATGCATTATCTAGGTTTATAACTTAATAGAATTGAAGATGTAGTTAAATGAAACATATAAATATTTATTCAAAATATGATATAAACTTAATTATTTATAAATGGGATTGGATTGGATTGGGTTTTGGTTTTAAGCACAATCCTAACCCATTTTTAATTGGGATAGGGTTGGGATTTTCAAGCCTAGCCCAACTTAAATTTATAAAAACTCTGTAACGATCCAACAAAACATGCATACTGTTGGACTCAACCGAGGATATATTTTGACGCAACAATAAAGTTGCTTCATTGCAACCCGAAGGACATAGGTTTGAAACATGAAAAGAACTTCTGTATACATGGAGGTAAGTCTACGTATTTCACCCTTTTCAAACCTCGCAATGGTGGGAGTCTTATACATTCAACCATCTTTTTTGATTCAGTCCAATTGATGTTACACTCCTGGTCACAGCATCCCATGAAAATCCAGAATAATTATATATTTCATGCATTCTTGTTAAGACGATAGCCTCTGTCTTTTGTCATGATTATATGGGAGGTAGATTCCCACCATGTAGAGAAAGGTCGATGTAGATGAAAAAATTGGATGCTCGTACACCCAAATTTTAGAACAGTCAACCAAACACTTTTCCATTATATCAGTCAGCTAATAAGAGGGTGCGTGGTTGGGGATCATTGCATGTTGTATATTGTATATGATTTGAGGGAGCAATGAATAAAAACCACACAACAGGGTTTAGGAGCTAAGGAGTTCCCCTAGGTCGTGAAACATGACACTCTAATAACTTGCTATTTTGGTTTTGGTTTCATGGAAAAATAAAAGAAAATTAAAAATGTCTCACTATTGATCTAATAGCGAATACGGAGTGATGCGGGATTTGCACCCCGTCACCAGCATAGTTCCCACCGATCCGAGCAGCGAAAGAGAAAGTATCCCTTGAGAGGTATTGTCCGCTCTGGGCTGCTCCGGCCCGCAGCGTCCAGCGCACACGGGGGAGACTTACGGTCCCTCACGGTTTTGCCCCACAAAAGGCGCCTCTCAAGGGAAGGGTTATTGAGCCCCCACATTTAAGGCACAGACCTTCCCGCTGAACGGTCGATGTGGGACTAAATTCGGGGAACTCCCCGCAACACAGCTCCCCCAGCGGGGAGGTCCTGTGCCCGAGTCGGCTCCTTGCTGGATAGGCGAAGGGCCGAGTCCCTTCCTCTAGCGCCATCTGATACGGGATTTGCACCCCATCATCAGCATAGTTCCCACCGATCCGAGCAGCGGAAGAGAAAGTGTCCCTTGAGAGGTATTGTCCGCTCTGGGCTGCTCCGGCCCGTAGCGTCCAGCGCACGCGGGGGGAGACTTACGGTCCCTCACGGTTTTGCCCCACAAAAGGCGCTTCTCAAGGGAAGGGTTATTGAGCCCCCACATTTAAGGCACAGATCTTCCTGCTGAACGGTCGATGTGGGACTAAATTCGGGGAACCCTCCGTAACATGGAGATCCTACAAAAAAAAATAACCTATTAAATCCAATCCTTGTCCGAAGAGAAAAGGGCAAACTAAAAACCAATTTTAGTATTTCTTTTGAATTTTTTGATGACATAGTTGACATGTATGTAGATTTTCGGTAAAATCTTTGAAAGTTAACATGAAGGATTTGTTTATGCAGGTTGTCTTCCAACGGCTGGCATCACATGGATCCCGAATGGGACCCACCGCATCTCCTGCCTTATAGATTGGGCCCCACCTTTCCAACTCAATTTTCCCCTTCCACTCCAGAACACGACGGGGGGAGAGAGAGAGAGAGAGAGAGAGAGTCGAAGCAATGGAGTCCCCTCGTGTGGACGGGAGGTATGGCCATTGGCAGTTCATAATCCCCCATCCACTACGAATCTTCACCGGTGCTTTCGGCATTCTATCTCTCATCTCTCCTCTCTTTCTTCTCCCCTTCACTCTTCTTGTTCTTCCTTTCATGAGATCCTTGGTCCTTTCAGGGTTTTGAACAAATGCCGATGTTTCTGACCTAGGGTTTCGATTTTTGCTTCACTTGTTTTTTTGAGTTCCAGAGGAAATTAACTGGTTCTTGTTCCAGTGGGGGTTTTCATCGATTCTTAGAGGGTTTGAGCTTGTGGGGTTTTGATTCATCGTTAGTTTCTTCTATTTCTTGATTCGTATTATCATTAATATTTTCTGTTTTAGTTTCAAAAACTGAAACTAAGGAAAGGTGACAGAAGGGCGGTAACTTAACCGAGTAGATGATGAAGAAAGAGAGGATCTTGGTGCAGTGCCAATGGACATAACGGGAGGTTGGACCATGTTCGGTGTTTATTTTTTGTTTATTTTTTTAAAATTTTCACAGTGCTACTGAAAATATGGTGCAGCGTTGCTTCCTTTAACCAAATATGAATGAAACTTCTAATCAAAAGGAGGGCAAAGGGACCATGGTGGCTTAGATGCATGGGGAGGACTCTGATGGAACTGATGATGAGAGGATCTGGGGTGTGGTGGTGGAAAGAGATGATGGGAAGGAAGTAAGAAATAGAATATTGTAAGAAGATATATAAGATGTATGAAAATTTCATTTGTTTATATATTGTTTATTTTAGCATTATCTAATGACAAATTCTCCAACTCAGGGGACTCTGTTGGAGTAGCTCAGGTGAAAATATATTCTGTTCTAATATTTTATAGTTAGAAAATCCAAAGATAATGTTTGTGATGCCAGTGA
The DNA here is from genome assembly GCA_025769935.1 of Phoenix roebelenii. Classification (NCBI taxonomy): domain Eukaryota; kingdom Viridiplantae; phylum Streptophyta; class Magnoliopsida; order Arecales; family Arecaceae; genus Phoenix; species Phoenix roebelenii. The sequence goes on along the minus strand of JAOXJJ010000725.1, from coordinate 15,578,870 downwards.
ACTAGTTTTAATATCACTACTGCATTTGCGATAATGTTCTGGATAATATTTTTTGAAGTTTTATTCCTATTCACTCACTGTCACCTAAAATTGCATAATCGATTTTGGTTCTTGTTCTTCTTCACTTATTATTCTTGTTTATGTAGGAACAGTATTTGCATATATTATGTTCTTTAAATCCATTGGTAGTGCGAACTATGTTTGTATCTGGAAGCACTGTTTTTTCTTTCTTACGCCTGAATCTCTTAATCTTATCTCCGTGAAACTGAGGAGAATTTGCTACTTTGAACATTTTTTCAATGAAATCCCTAGTTGGATTTGTAGAGATAATGAAAAGGCATATGAACAAATAAAATCATAGTAAGATACTTTGAACTGTGCCTGACTAATATACTTGTAGAATCCCCCACACAAACACACACACACACACAAAAAAAAAACTCATGTCAGAGATTTCTATCGACCTTCAATTGTAACTGTAAGTTTATTGCTGGAAGACCAATCTCTTTGCATCAAAGGAGTTGCTAAGCAGAAGCCTGGCCTTTTAGGCTGAGGTAGCAGTGCACTTTCAGTGCCTAACATGAGCACTACCTCTGCCATTGTCG
>JAOXJJ010000725.1:15549398-15565315 GCA_025769935.1 Phoenix roebelenii | reverse complement strand
ACTTGTAATTATGTTCTCTATAATCATCTTGAATGTCAAGTCTTAAAATTCCAAATACAGTGGCCTCTTCCATCTGTTTATTATGTTCTAGAACCTTGTAATATTGTTCCATTTATATCTTCTAGTTAGAGATACGTGCATATCTATACATGCAGTGTACATATGTACGTAGCCAGAGTATGCAATGAATGGTGCCATTTCAGTGCAACCTGATAGTCTTCAGCTTTGTTCTTTTAATATTGGAAATTTAAAGTTGCAACAAACTAGAATGGTCAGTCAAACAGAACTCTGCTTAAATCTTTAAATTAGGACATGTGGGTACTCAAATGAATGCTATTAGATTTGTCTAAAACTATTTTTAATTCACTGTTTCGTGGCATGTATATGAATCATTTCGTGGCATGTAAATACTTGGAGCTACTTGATGAAGCAATGAGATGCTCATATGCTGTGTCTGGAGTATCATAAAGTCAGTCTTAGACCAGCAATGGCAGTTGTGGTTCTCAAGCAAGGCCGGGAAGGTGGAGTGCTACTTCGGCCTCAATACGTGGTTTCTGCATGGTAAGTCCTTCAGTTGGAGGAGATTGACCTTTGACCAATAAAATAACAGTAACAATTGGAGGTTGCTAGAGCTATCTGCAAGCGATTTTCCTTGTCTGGAAATTCATCCACTTCATCAACCTACAGAAATGTTGAGTAGAGGTGAACTCTCTCTTTTGTATGATTCATGGTACAGTGGCCTTTTCTCTAGAGTTGGTAGATACTAAGTAATAATCACTTGTTTTGCAGATCAAGGTACATAAATGGCAAGTTGCTTCTCATTGGTGAGTAATGGTTTAGAACGAACCTTTCCTCTGTATACGAGTATGATTAATGAGTATCTACTAGATACCTTATATTAGCACATCAATTAAGATGGTGTAAAACGAAAACAAATCCTCCATGCGTGGTAGTCATGAAAGATGATTTCTTAAGTTAATTCTAGTACAAAAAGGAAAACAGCAAAAGAAAAAAATTGTTTATTTGTGTTTGAATAAATCATTGGTATAAATTGGGTGAATATAGAACAAGTAAGGGCCGATTCCAGGATCGATAAATATGACCTTGTCAGAACTTTTTAGGACTCTTGGTATTTTTTATACTCATTTGAAGAGTTTCGGTTGGTGTTTTGCATTTTCCGGTGCATCCAGTCCTCAGGGTTGACTTTTTTTTTTTCCGGCATTAGAAAGATGAAAGGTGAGATTGTGGCTTTTACTGTGGTTTGTAATCACCTCAAGAAGATCTTTAGATAAAGATTAGTTGTATTATACAACCAAGTTTAACCTTTTAGTTGGTGTGAAGGATGGATTGGAAGAAGGATAGATAAAGGAGGAAGGATGGATGAGAGAGAGGATGGATGGTCTTCCATCTATCTTCCCATGTATTTGGTGAAACATGGAAGAATGAATGGGAATGATTCTCTCCTCTGTTTGTTGTAGGAAAAATAAAAGAGAGTACGGATGATATTTGTATGACATTTTTACTAAACCACCCTTTGATAAAAAAGTATTATAATTATTAATTTATAACACTTATTTATACTAAAAAAGTAGGATCTTATATAAACTTATAATCTTTATAACTTATAATTATATAAAAAATTATGTAAATATTTAGTTTAATTAATAAATTATTTTATAACTTAATTTAAATATTTAATTAAGTTTATATAAAATAATTAACTAAAAAAATTGAATATAAATAAAAATAGAAGATAATTATAATTATTTACTTATAATTCTGGAAATTATGTACTAAAATCAAAATAAATAGTAATAAAATTTAAGAGTATAGGATTAATAGTATAGGTTATCTTTGTGTGTGTGTATGTCAAAAAAGTGAAGAATTGATAGGGTTTTGTCAAAAAAAATTAATGAGGGATAATTTTATTAATGTAGCAATTTACTCCTCACATGCTCCATCCATCCTTCCTTGCCGTGGGCATGGATCTATCCTCCCTCTCATGGCCCTAACCAAACATGGGATAAAAGATTGTGTATGCTTTGTGACACGAGGCTCGGAGCCCAGGCATCAAGCATGCATGCATGGCTGTGCATTGGATGAGAGGTGTGCAACCATGCACTGAAGATGCTTCCCTATGGGCTATAGGACAGACCGTGCTAGAGCATTCTCGTTACCAGCTGCATTTTTCAGTGCTGTTAAATATTGGAAGTGCACTACCCACGGCATCTGGTCCTTGCATCCTGTTTGTATCCACTGGGCAAATCTAATGGTTAAGGGATGGCAGAAACAGGCCTTCATGCTTGTGACTTCGGCTAATTGGACTGATTGAGGTCATCAATTGTAAGAACCCACCTTACCAAGCCTGGGCCCAGAGATTTTGCATTGTATTAGGTATAAACACCGTTAGTACCTTTGAAGAAGGGGTGATGCCAATCCTTGAGTTTGTGCCAAGTTTGTAAGTGAAAGATATTAGACTTAGTGGCGGCCATGACCACATTAATGTCATTACAAAACTCTATAAGGTACATGAAGAGTTTTTGTAATATAAAGAATAATTTTAATATTAGAATTAGTGGCCTTCATGACCACACATTAATGTCATCACAAAACTCTATAAGGTACATGAAGAGTTTTTGTGATACAAAGAATAATTTTAATATTAGAATTAGTGGCCTTTATGACTACACATTAATGTCATCAAAAAACTCTATAAGGTACATGAAGAGTTTTTTGTGATATAAAGAATAATTTTAATATTAGAATTAGTGGCCTTCATGACCACACATTAATGTCATCACAAAACTCTATAAAGTAGATGAAGAGTTTTTTGTAATATAAAGAATGGTTTTAATTGGATTCAATTAAGATATTCAATGTACCACATTAAATCTAAGAGGAAGATGAAGAGCCAAACATGGTGACTCATGATGGAAAGAGTCACCTAAGGTACTATAAAAAAAGGGGGGCTCTTGGTCCCTCTCTCCCCTTGATTAGAGCTTGTGAGGTTTCCCATCACAACCATAAGCATAAAGAAAGAAAGGCAGGAGAGAGAAGATCAAGTTGCACTATTTATTCGTGATCTCAAGGTTTCAGTTCAATATTGTAGATCCTATACTTATCATCAAAAGTTTTTTTTCAGTTCGATATTGTAGATTCTATACTCATCATCAAAAGTTTTTGGTCTGACGATTGGAGGTTCTTGTTAGCATTCACTTGCTTTGTCAATGGCTCAGGGCAATATGTTACATTATTTATGGTTTATAAAGGTAAACCCAAGATCCTTAATATTTCTAACATCCATTATCAGAGCTAGGTTTTTGGTGTACTTTTATAAAACCAATCAAGTTTGCCATTGATTTTTATGGAGACATGTTATATGCTTATATGGTGATTACTTGAAAGTAACTAATTGTTGATAACTTTCTTAAGCATTATATACCAATTTTCAATTATTGAGCATTTCATATTGGTTTATTTAAATAATTGATTAAAATTATTTTGAGACTCTGTTATATCAATTATTTAATGTTGTTTGAAATGCTTGATATTGAAATATTCTTATTTTTTATCAACTATAAAGGATATATATATATATATATATATATCAAATTGATTTGGTAGTTACCAAAGTGGCCCAATCATGATGATATTATGGCAAAGTTGATTAAGTATTACGGTTTGCCATCATAAGGTGATAAATTAGCCCAAAGGCGATGCATTCAAGATAAAAGGCTACTATATTGTATTGTTCATTATACCCAAAGGTAGATTTCAATATTAGTAATATGAAGGCTATATAAGTGAATAAAGGAACATCACTTAGTGAGTGAATCACTAATATGTCATTATCCTAACCCAAAGGTAGGATATGATGATGCACTAGATTACTCATTAGACTTATTAAGTGAATCACTAGCATGTCATAATCTCTTACCCAAAGGTGGGATGTGGCAATGCAATAGATTGCTTATACGATTGCTTATAGAGTGAATCGATCACATGTCGTTTTCTTGACCCAAAGGTGGGATGCGATGATGCATTAGATTGCTCAATAGCGCTTTATATATAATAAGTCTGAATTAAGGATAAATTATAGCATGATTTTTGTGTGATATCAGTTGTGGCTCAAGCACTTTCAGCAAACATGTCCAACATTTTGGAGTTGAATGGTTCCAATTTTTCTGAGTGGCATGAGCAAATACTAATTACACTGGGATGTTTAGATCTGGACATGTGCCTACGAATTGATGAGCCTACCAAACCCACTACAGAAAGTTCTCCTGAAGAGAAAACTCTTTATGAAAATTGGGAGCATTCCAACCGCCTAAGCCTTATGATCATGAAAAGCAAAATTGCGAAGAATATTCGCAAATCAGTTTCTGCTAATATTAAGGCTCGTGGATTCTTAATATCTATTGAGCAACAATTCGAGGCTACTGACAAGGCAGTTGCAAGGACTCTTATGGCTACCTTAATAACTAAAAGGTATGATGGGGTAAGTGGTCTGCGTGTGCACATTATGGAAATGCATGACTTGGCTGAACAACTTAATTCTATGAATATGACTATTTCAGAGCCCTTTTTGGTGCAATTCTTTCTCAACTCTCTTCCTCCGCAGTTTGGTCCATTTAAGATCAATTATAACACACAAAAGGATAAGTGGACCATGAATGAACTTACTGCGATGTGTGTGCAAGAGAAAAAGAGATTAAAAATAGAAGGATTGCAATTTGTTCACATGCTATCACAAGGTCATAAAGGTAAATGACCCGGCAAAGGAAAATCTAAAAGAAAAGGGCCACCAAATAACGGTACACAGTCTACTGCATCTAACAGTGCAAATAAGAAAATTGTGGTATGTTTCTTCTGTAAAAAGAAGGGACATATGAGAAGGATTGTCGAAAGCATAAGGCATGGCTTGAAAAGAAAGGTAATTTCCTTTCATTAGTGTGTTTTGAAGCCAATATAGCTGACGTTCCTTCTAATACTTGGTGGTTAGATTCTGGTGCCACAATTTATACGTGTTATTCTATGCAGGGATTTTTGACAACCCACAGCCCACACAGAAATGAGAAAACCATTTTCATGGGGAATAAATTAGAAGCTAAAGTAAAGGCTATTGGAACCTATAGACTTGATCTTGTTCTGATTTTTGTTTAGATTTACCAAACATATTTTATGTTCCTTCTATCTCCAGAAACTTGATTTCCTTGTCTCACCTTGATGTAGAAGGATACACTTTTGAATTCAAGAATAAAACCTTCTCTATCATGAAAAACAATGTATCCATTGGCAATAGAATTTTATGTGATGGTTTGTACAAAATGAATCTTGATACATCATTTTCTCATTTCCTTCTCACCCTGCATGTAAATATGAATATTGGCACCAAGCGTAGTATAAAAGTGGAACCTCATGATGGTTGTGGCATAAAAGATTAGGCCATATCTCGAAAGAGAGGCTTGAAAGATTAGTAAAGAATGGAGTTTTACAAACTCTTAACTTTGCGGACTTCGGTACTTGTATAGATTGCATTAAGGAAAAGCAAACTAAAAGTACCAAGAAAAATGCCACAAGAAGTTCAAGACTACTTGAAGTGATACATACAGATTTATGTGGACCATTTTTCCCTCAATCCATATTACAAATATTTCATCACCTTTATTGATGACTGCTCACATTATGGTTATGTTTATCTAATTAAGAAAAAATCTCAAGTCTTGGATGCTTTTAAGGTTTTCAAAGCAGAGGTTGAGAAACAACTAGATAAACAAATAAAAGTTGTAAGGTCGGATAGAGGTAGTGAATATTATGGAAAATATGATGAGAATGGCTGCAACATGGGACCATTTGCTAGATTCCTTCAGGAACATGGTATTGTGGCTCAATATATATATTAAACTCAAGCCATAAAGACTGTGACGTATATTTTAAACCGAGTTCCTATTAAGGTTGTTCCCAAAACCCCTTATGAATTATGGGTGGGAAGAAAATCGAGTTTAGATCATATACATATATGGGACTGTCCAGCTAAAGCAAGGCTTTTACAATCCATATAAAAGAAAATTGGATCCAAGAATCATCAATTGTTTCTTGGTTGGTTATCCAGAGAGATCCAAAGGATATAAGTTTTATTGTCCTAATCATTACACTAGGATAATAGAAACGGGTACGGCTAAGTTTCTGAAAATGAAATTGATAGTGGGAGTCATGATACAAAAGAGGTGGTATTGGTTCCTAAAATGGAGCAATCTAGTGAAGAGGTACCACTTCATAAGGAACATGACCATGCACTTGTTGATTCCAATAAAGAAAGTACACATGAGAAAAATATAGTCGATTTAAGAAGATCTAAAAGATAAAGAAAATCTTCTATTACGGATGATTATACTGTGTACCTACAGGAACTAGAATTTGATATTGGAATAAACGATGATCCAATAACATTTTTACAAGCCATGGAAAGTCATGAGTCTACAACAATGGAAGGATGCAATGAAAGAAGAAATGGCATCCATGAGAAAAAATGATGTTTGGGAATTGGTTGAACTACCTAAAGGAGTTATCCTGATTAAGGATAAATGGGTTTATAAAACCAAATGGAATTGGAAAGGTAATATAGACTGATATAAGGCTAGACTCGTTGCTAAAGGATTAACCCAAAGGGAAGGAATTGATTACAATGGAAACCTTCTCTCCAGTTTCAAAGAAAGACTCATTTCGGATTTTCATGGCATTAGTAGCTCATTATGACTTGGAGTTGCATCAAATAGATGTAAAAACAGTTTTTTTGAATGAAAATCTAGATGAAAAGATTTATATGCAACAACCAGAAAGTTTTATTGAAAAAGGCAAGGAGCAACTAGTATGTAAATTAAAAAAATCCATATATGGGCTTAAACAAACTTTCAGACAATGGTATATCAAGTTTCATGATACCATTAAGTCGTTCGGATTTGTAGAAAACAAATTTGATGAATGCATATATCTGAAGGTTAGTGGGAGCAAGTTTATATTTCGGTCCTATATATGGATGATATCTTACTTGCTAGTAATGCTCTTAGTCTATTGCATGAAACTAAGGATTTTCTTTTCAAGAACTTTGAAATGAAGGAAATGGGAGAAGCATCCTTTGTTCTTAGTATTGAAATTTATCGAGATAGGCATAAAAGGCTGCTAGGCTTATCTTAAGAGGCTTATATTACCAAGGTTCTTGAAAGATTTCAAATGCAGAATTGTTCACCAAGTCCAACCCCAATTGTTAAGGGTGACAAATTCAGCAAAGACCAATGTCCTGAAAATGACATTGCAAGGAAAGAAATGGAAAATGTTCCTTATGCATCCACTGTTGGAAGTTTAATGTATGCTCAAACTTGCACATGACCTAACTTTAGCTTTGCAATTGGAATGCTTGGGAGATATCAAAGTAATCCGGGTATGGAACATTGGAAAGCAGCCAAAAAGGTGATGAGGTATCTTCAAGGTACCAAAGATTATATGCTCACATATAAATACAATGATCACCTTGAGGTTGTCGGATACTCGGATTCAGATTTCATGGGTTGCGTTGATAGTCTGAAATCCACTCCAGGTTATATTTTCTTGCTAGCAGGAGGAGTTGTATCATGAAAAAGTGTAAAGCAGACACTCACATCTTCTTCTATTATAGAAGCAGAATTTGTGGCATGCTATGAGGCTACCTCACAAGCTATTTGGTTAAGAAATTTTATTTTAGGGCTTGGACTTGTGGATTCTATATCTAAGCCATTAAAGGTGTACTGTGGCAATTCTGTTGCTATTTTCTTCTCTAAGAACAACAAATACTCAAGTAAGTCAAAGCATATTGAGTTAAAGTATCTTGCTGTTAGAGAAAGAGTTCACAATCACCAAGTATCAATTGAATATATTAGTGCTAAAGTGATGCTTGCAGACCCAATGACTAAAGATTTGGCGCCTAAGATACATAAGGATCATGTATTTTCCATGGGTCTTACTAATATTGCTTGAGGGATTGTAATTGATGTATACCAGTATACATAAATATACTGTCAGTATTTTGTTTTCTATTTATCCTATGTGCACATTTTTTGAAGGATAAAGAAATTCGGTACCGATTGTTAATTGGCATCAGGTTTCGTCAACTTAACATAAAGATCATCATTTTGACATAACAAATTGTCAATTTGACATACGGTGGGACTATTTTGCATATGGACATGCTAGCAATTCTATAGTCCATAATCTTCCTCATTTAAGACTTATCTTGCTAATGTTGTGATGAATGGAAGGAATTATACGCCAAATGGTTTGAAACCGCCATGATCCATGTTAGTAAGTTATTTAGATTGAGTGTGTAAAGTTTATTTGTGGCCACTTGTTGAATCCAATGAAGGTTAATGACTCATCAAGTGGTCATTTGGCCAAATGGGAGAATATTAGAATTAGTGGCCTTCATGACCACATTAATGTCATTACAAAACTCTATAAGCTACATAGAGTTTTTATGATATAAAGAATAATTCTAATATTAGAATTAGTGGCCTTCATGGCCACATATTAATATCATCACAAAACTCTATAAGATACATAAAGAGTTTTTGTGATATAAAGAATAATTTTAATATTAGAATTAGTAGCCTTTATGACATCACATTAATGTCATCATAAAACTCTATACCGTATATGAAGAGTTTTTTGTGATATAAAGAATATTTTTAATATTAAAATTTGTGGCTTTCATGACCACACATTAATATCATCACAAAAAGGTACATAAAGAGTTTTTTGTGATATAAAGGATGGTTTTAATTGGATTCAATTAAGATATTCAATGTAATACATTGAATCTAAGAGGAAGATAAAGAGCCAAACATTGTGACTTATGATGGAAAGAGTCACCTAAGGTATTATAAAAAAAAGGAGGGCTCTTGGTCTCTCTCTCCACTTGATAGAAGCTTGTAAGGTTTCCCATCACAACCATAAGCATAAAAAAAGAAAGGCAGGAGAGAGAAGATCAAGTAGCACCATTTATGCGTAATCTTAAGATTTCAGTTCAATATTGTAGATTCTTTACTCATCATCAAAAGTTTTTTGTCTGACGATCGAAGGTTCTTGTCAGCATTGACTTGATTTGTCAATGGCTCAAGGTAATATTTTACATTATTTATGGTTTATAAAGATAAACCCAAAATCCTTAATATTTCTAACAAAAGAGTCCCAGACCACGAAGGCTAGAGCCTGGAGGGGACTGTCTTTGTTTCATCAGCTGTAGGTGTGTAAACTGAACAATAAATTATCCCTAACTTGTGGCTTCTAATTGCCCTCAAGAAGATCCTAGTAATACACATATACAAAATAATGCAAATTGTGGCTTGCCCATGTTCGCACAAAATACATGGCTGGTTCGTCGCCACGATCGACCTTTTGCTTGTGCTCGTCGAGGCTGCAAAACTTCCTGTTCCATGTGCATAGACTAACGGCTCATTTAAAGCAGTTCTCGTCCCAGATTGAAATTAAGGTCATGATCTGACGGTTCATCATTGTGCTTTTGTGGAAATGTCATTATCGAACTCTCTTTCCGTATGTTGTCGCCTCAATGCAGTTCCATGTGTAAGTATTTTGCAGAAATTGATAGCCCGCGCTTTGGTAGACTGGATTACAACTTCTAGTCGTGTGGACTGGAACTTTTAGCACCCGGTCCAGGCTTCAATATCACTCATGATACATTCTCCCATACAACCTTGCTATTCACCAAACCACAGTGCCCATACTGCACACCGCATCCATTGCTTCCTCTCCCTGCTCATTTTTTCACCTTCTGAACTTACCCAATACCAAACCTCCATATAAAAGCCCTCAGGTCTCATTTAAAACAGCAAAGTTTTATGAAGAAGCATCAAACCATTCTAATATCCAAAGTAATAGTTATAAAGGAAACAATTGTTGTTATTTACCTAGCTCAACGGCAGGCTATATTTTTTCTTGGAACTGTAATAGTAATCATTTTAATGTTTAATAATTGATTACTATATAAATACAACAATGTTATTCATTTTTTTGGTAAAACAATGTTATTGAAGACACTACTAGGGACATTAAAAAAATATTTTTATGGCTGGTATTGAGTTTGAAGTTTAGAGATATTTCTTTATCTAGCTGGTACATGACAGAAGCGGCCGAGGAACGGTTGTTATTTACATTCTTCGATGTAATAAATATACTAAGAAAGGCCTCCAAAAACCATTATAACTGCACTTATTTTACACTTCGGGCCAAGTATCGTTGAAACAGACTGGTCGATTCGATCTGGTCTTTGGCGAGCCCGTCAACTAATGGGCCACATTACTATCGTCCAAATCCAGTTTACTATGAGGTCTGCACGCCCAGCAGTCTCGGATCCCATCACAGCTGGGATGGGGCTCAATAGTCTGAGCCGTCGATACTTTGACCGGTCTTAACTGATCCCATACTCTTATCCTTAAAATATCTCTCTCCATACATTATTCCATTAGACTTATTGGAATTGACACAATTGTTAATGAATGTTAAATTTATTGTCTGGAATTGACATACATTTACCCATTAGTGCTTGAAAATGCCCGAGTCATCAAGGTTGCAAATGATTCAATCTGCTTATGAACGGCTTCAAATCAGCTTAATTGAGACCGGCTTTGGCTCGTTGGAAAATAAAATGAGCCCACACAATTTTTGAGCCTGTACAGATATGGATACTTGGAATTAAAAGAGGCTCGGTTGTACTTGGCTTTAATTTTTGTACGAATTTTTCAGTAATGTTATAGTCAAGCAATAGAGAAAACAAAAAAAAAAATAAAAACGAAAATGACGGGCTTTGGGCCAGCTTCTATGTGGACAGGTGCAATGCAAGTGGATGCTAAACTAATCTTGATTTCTTTCCACCTTGAGATGCAGACAACTGGTTAGCATGTGAGAAAAGTATGAAAGAATATTCAGATCATATCCTATTCTTCTGAAACGTTAGTCCAACCCCAGGCCCCTTGCAAGGCGGCAACATCAAATATCCTTGACTAGTTGCGGCATTACTCTCAAGACAAAGCATATAGAAAGATCAATAGACTTGTAGACGGGATGATTTTTTTGTAGCATATCACGTGAGAAAGTATTGTCTCGGATATTTCGTGACTTACTGTATTTAGATTTTTTTACATGTATTCGTGCTAAAATTATATGAATCGTTCAATGTAGAAAAAAGAAAACCTTTATAATTCAAACATGGAATGGAAACATTCGGATTGAACGAAATATCAAACAATGGCATCCTCGTCTCCTCCACCACCACCTCCTCCAGCCGCTCCTCCTCTAAATTATACCGCTAAGACTGCTAAATTATTACATTCTTTGTTGTAAGTATTCTTGGAAAGGCCTCCAAAAACTATTATAACTGCAGTTATTTTACACTTCGGGCCAAGTATTGTTGAAACAGTCAGGTCACCACTACTCTCTCCTAAGGGCTATGTATGGGGCCCTCTCGATGGTGGCGGATGTCCAGGTTGGGCGCCACTGTTTCTTTATTTAAAGGGAGATCTGTGTACACAGTCCATTGGTGCTTCCTATGATCAGATGGGTTGTCGGTGATGGGCGTTCTATTAATGTCCTAAAAGACAGTTGGGTGACCGAGTTGCCACTCCGTCGATTGCCAATGATGGTGGATACAATGAGGATTGTTGGGTGCACGATCAACGACCTGTTTATCCCTAGAGAGGGCAGGTGGAGTGAGGGTTTGGTTCAGGAAGTTTTTGGCGAGCTGCTGGAAGAGAGGATTTTGGCCTTACCTATTCTATTCGTGGAAGAGTCGGACAGACTAGTCTGGATGCCGATAGGGCAGTCGAGGATGCGAGTCAGGGTTCTTCATGCTCTGATCAGCAAGGAGCTGGCCAGGCAGATTGAGGATGATTGGATCTGGAGGATGTGGGTACACCCTCGAGTGGCCTTGTTCGTCTGGAAGATGACTTGAAGCTGCCTTCCGACCAGGAGTATGCTTGTTGAGATAGGTGTTCGGACCACTCCTTTCTGCGACATGTGCCTAGATGCCGAGGAGTCTATCAACCATATCCTCCTTGGTTGTCCCAGAGCAATGCAAATTTGGGGATGGGCATCCCTTCCCTATCCACGGGCCTTGATGATGATAGAGGACCTGCTTTGCCACCCGAGGGACTCCTTGAGGAGACCGAGTACCGTTGAGTGGGGGATCTCGTGTGCATACCTGACCTATCACATCTCGTTAGACAGGAATGCCGACTGTTTTGAGGGCAGAAGGTCGACTCCGAGTGCAGTGGTGGAGAGAGCCTTTTTTTTATGTTGCGCAGATTATCTTGGCTACCACTATGATCTCATCTGGGATGGTTAGAGACATCTAGTGCTGAGATACGCCCCGTTCGATGCGACATTCGCAGCGAAATTTGAACGGGACGTCGTTCATCGTATGAACGCTCCTTGGATCGTAGAATTTAAAAAATTTTCTAGATCCAAATCCAGAAGATCTTTGAACTCATTAGGAAGGGAAGAATAAGATCTGAGGAGGATTGATTAAGATTCATAAAACTGAAACAAAAATTAGAAGTTATAGATTTGAAAATCTCATCTTCAAAAATTCTGCAGGTATAGAACACCGCAGCATGATGATCTTTCTAGGTTCCTGCTTAAGCCGCACATGTGCTCGCCTCTACAGGTATCCACACAAAGATCTAATCATCTGAGATAGGGTCTTACCGGAGTATTAACTCCTTGCAAAGACCTCTCATGACTATTATGATATTGGAAGAAAAATCAACAACATACTTCTTTGAAGAAGAACCCTTTCTTCTTTAAGCTTGCTCGCAATGGAGGAAGATGAGGGATTAAGCTTTAAGCATGGATCTTCCTTGCCTTGCTCCCGTGGATGAAGAGGAAGACGAGATCCCCTTGCTGCCGTGGAGAAGAAAAGAAAAAGAGAGGGCTTGAGGCGTGAAGGAAGAACCCTTTCTTCCTTGGCGAGTTGATCTCTTCTCTTCCCTTGCTTCTTCTTCTTTCTTTCAACACTTTGGAGAAGGAAGAGGAAGATAACCCTTGCTGCCGTGGGAGGAAGAGGAGAAGCCTCTTAATGCCGTGGGAAGGAAGAAGAAAAGATAAAGGGACGCGTGGAGAGGAAGAGGAGAGAATTATTTCATGATGTCTCCCTTGCTATCCTTTTATAGATTGGGTTTAGAGCTTCTCCTAATCTTATTAAGAGTATGGGATAATAACTCACCCTTGGATTAATGCTAAGTGTCCAATCCTTGTGCTCATGGCGCCATCAAATAGATGCATGACATGTGTCCACTTAATCAATTTTCTAATCATATTAGGTCTTGATCAATTTTCTAGATAAGCCTAATTCCTAATCAAATTAGGACTTAGGCTAACTCCTAATCACATTAGGATAATTAATTTGGGAGCATGCATCCTACGATGCCATGTGAATTTTAAAATCTGCATAGTATGAATACGACTTAAGTCATATTCATCCTACGACGACATGTGGACTTTAAAATCCACACAAATTCTGGTTTAATCAAATTGACCCAATCATGAACCCAAATTAATTTGGGTCGAACCCAATTTGATTTGGCTTATTAAATCAGCCCAATTGCAATCCAATTGCAATCAATTCTACTTAACTCTTCTTCCATTAACTCACTAACACTTAGTGGGTTAATTCAATCACCAATCATATTGATGATTGATTTCTATTGTGATTTCAAATCACAATTATGATAGTCTGACTAATTAAATTCTCTATGTGTGTGACCCCGTAGGTTCTATTCTGACTGGTAGTGAGACATATTGAGATCTCCATCTTAATATCACTGAAACTTCTTTCAGTAGACTGAAACAATTTCAGTTCTACTCTTAGGGTTCACTGATCACTAAGTGAATACCTTCAAGTCTTATAATCCACTAATGACACCTAGCAGTATGTGGTGGCAACCTAGCAGAATGAAATATCTAAACCTTTTGGTACGTTAGTGTATGATACAGTCCCTCTATCATGGATCTCCATGTGACGGAGGTTATGAATATCTCGTCAAACCCCATTGTCTGTCATATGTCTAATTTATTCGACTTTCAGTTCAAGATATGGAAAACTTTTTTTTCAAAATATATGACAAAAAATTTATCGAATTCAGTCTCATAAATCACATAGAATCACTTCTAATCTATCAAGATCGATAGATCTCTTCTAAATGCAATCCTATTCCAAAATGATCCTACTGCAACCAACCGCACTACAAGGATCCGAATAGCTAGGGCCCAAGTTCACATGCTCGTTAAACTACAACAACCTCACAGTGAATAGCTGAGGCATCGCAGGTTAAAGGACCAGTCATACAACTGTAGTATAAGTAGTCACTGATGAGTGGATAAACATTTTTATGTAACTACTTTCTTTTGTCATGCTCAGTATCTTGTTCTCTAACAAGTACTTACATAATCACTCCAGTGTCTCTACATCGTGGACTCGAGACTCGTCCATCTGACTAAGTGATCTGTGTACTAATCTCAGCGGATCGATCACCGTCCTTCGTGATGGATCCATCGATCAGGAGCATTTAGAAATTAATCCCTAATGACACATGCCTCAAATTCTCAACTTCTTGAGAATATGTGTCACCATCTATTAATTTCTTGGACGATTCATAGACACATACAAACATGAATAAAAAATAAATTATCCAATCTTATTTATTGATAAGAGTCAAATTATAAATTTGTACCCCAGATTACAAATATGCATCAGCCATGTTGGCTTATAGGGCATACTTCTAACAATCTCGCACTTACATTAAAGCAAATTAGACATGTATTTAAGTCCCATTTTCTCAAGATGGACTTCTAATTTTTTTTGACTCAGCTGCTTAGTGAATGGATCTGCCACGTTATTAGTGAAGTCTACTCTCTGCACCTCTACATACTTCTTTTCGAGGTAGTTGCGAATTAGATGAAATCGCTGCTCTATATGCTTGGACTTCTGGTGAGACCTCGGCTCCTTAACCAGTGTTATGATGCCGTTATTGTCGTGGAAAAGGATTATGGCATCTGATGACAAGACTCCTAGCTCTTCAACAAACTTTTTGTACCAGAATGCTTCTTTCGCAGCATCCGATGCAGCAATGTACTCTGCTTCCATTGTAGAATCTGCAATAATCGGTTGCTTGGAACTCTTCCAATTTACCGATCCTCCATTGCATAAAAATATATATCCTGATGTAGACTTTCTATCATCAGAGTCAGTCATGAAGTCTTAATCAGTATATTCTTCTACCTTTAACTCTGTGCCTCCACCAAAGACCAAAAACATATCCTTAGTCCTTCTTGTTAGGATTTGTATTCTAAGTATCAATCGTCAGCATATTGATGATTGAATTTTATAAATAAATTGACAAATTAATAAAGTATTATTTGGTATTATTTATCATTTTATTGTACATCTTTAAATGAACTCTTATATGATGAAGTCCTTAGAATTTATTTTATAATAAAGGAGGATTTATCTTCAAGTTCTTAAAACTATTCGCGATCAAATGATATACTGTTACTAGGATGACAACATTATCGAGATTAGGTCGTTGTGTGACATATACGTTGGTTGTCCTCTTAACCAACGAGTGTGAAAATACTGATATGTCACATAGGTGAAGTGTAGGAGTACATTTCACTGAACTTGACCAGTTCCGGAATGCTCTACTGTCAAGAGATTATTTCGAGTGGATATGGGTATAAGTGTCCCTCTGACCTGAGATCACCACGGTGACTAGCAAGCAACTCTCTGTACTTTGGTACCTGTTGCCCAAGAAGACAACCCAAGAGGGGGGGTGAATTGGGTTATGACTTAATTCGACCAATTAAAAACTATGTTT
>JAOXJJ010000725.1:15533209-15544996 GCA_025769935.1 Phoenix roebelenii | reverse complement strand
CAGCATTTAAAAGAAAATTTATAGATTAATTTTCTGCAAAATAGTGAAATATCGTAGTATACACCCCTCATCTAACATGTGGTTTAATATCATGTAGTGTTGCAGCCTATATACAATAAGGCGGCATCATTCATGTATCAATTAGAAAAAATTAGTGATGGGTTGTGCTATTGCTGGAAATCAGACCCAGGGGTGACTGCGAACCAAGAGGAGGAGCTTCTGCTGCAGGGCGGTGGTGGACGGCTGTCTCCGGCAGACTTGCAAGAAGCCTAGGCTGGAGGATCCGGCGAAGGCCCTCCGATGCTTAGTCAGAGAGAATTATTTAGATATTTTAATGGAGAGGTTTTTCTATCAAGGGGAGAAGATGCCCCTCTCCTCGGTGTTTCTCCCTCTTTATAGAAGGGGATGTGGCGGTTACTCACAATCGGATGTTATTGCGCAAATATTGGGTTAAATGAATTATCTTAGATGGCACGGAATTTCAGGCTAGCCGGCAATCAGTTGAGATTATAAGGATTCAAATATTGACAGCTGTTGTGGCAGACATTGCGGAATTTGATTCCAAACATGAAGGATTTGGTGACCCCTTCTTTAGGCAGACGTTCTGATTTAGAGTCCGGCTTGACTGTTGGTGGAGTCGGGGTCGATCTCAGCTTCTGACTGGGTCTTTCTTGGTGTCGAGCTCAATTGGGCTTTGCTCAACCGAGACCATGCTTACCGAGATCATGCTCGCCAAGATCATGCCTGCTAAGACCATGCTTACCGAGATCACATTCACCGAGACCATGCCTGCCGAGACCATGCTTACCGAGATCATGCCCGCCGTCGGATTTGGGTGCTTTAACCATATGTGTTGGGTGGTCCACTTTTCCCTCCATCACTATCCCACAACTTCCGAATTCAAGCCATTTTTGAGCTCGGGTGAAGAAAGTAGCCAATTCTGTCATGTTGATGAGACTAGGCGATTTCAAATTATTTTGTCATTTCGAAAGAAGGGGAAAAGGCACGTTTGGGTATTTCCAATGAAGGCATAAGGCGACAGCTTTTTATTTTTTGAGGCGATTTTGAGCTGCGGCTTCATAATGGAATTCTAGTGTCTGAAGAGATGGCTACCACCATTCCACTTTTAAAGCGGTGATCCAGGTTGATATGCTGGGCTGATTTCCGAGGCCGGCACATGGTGTAATCTAGGCGGGAGGCACGATTTGCTCTCGTTAATCCGATCCGTTGGGAGAGTCTATATAAAGCCCAAACCAGCTCTAAGAACCTTCATTTGGCCGCCATAGTCTTCGTCTTCTTCTTTCTTCATTTTCTTCTTCCCCTGATTGTTGTTTAGTCTTTCCTAAAGGTGCTTTGGGGTGTTTTCTGGCGATTTTTCTCGATCCTTCATTTCTGGCCGTCAGTATTTTTGGCGACGGCCACAGTAGGTTTTCTTCTCACATTTGCTCGGATGCCTACTTTTTCTTCTTCTTTGTTTCTTCGATCTTCTTCCTCTTCTCTTTTTCTCCTCTTTTCTTTTAAAACACCGTGAGCGATACAATATCGGGTAGTGCTTCATCTTTTGCTGGGGCTCCTTCTCGTGGGAAGAAGGTTGAGCCAGAGGTGGGCCATGGCTCAAACGGAGTCGGGTCTAACCTGACTGAGGAAGAATTGGGCATGATCCAAGCTCGGTTTTTCTTTCCGCACAAGTTCACTCTCAAGCTCGCGGGGCCGAAGGACTGGATTACGAGACCCCCTCAGGTCGGATCAGAGTGTATGTGGAAACGCTCCGAGCCGGTCTGAAATTTTCCCTGCACGGGTTCGTGAACGAGCTTCTGACGATGTATCGTCTCGTTCCAGCGCAGCTCGCTCCGAACTCGTGGAGGATAATTATGGCTTCCTGTCTTTTTGCATTGCTCACGGGATACCGACCTCGGTAAATGTCTTCCGCGGGTGTTACATTCTGAAATCTAGCCCCGCAGATGGAGGATGACTGTACTTTGCCCTTTAGGAAGGTAGGCCGTTCTTCCAAGGTGCTCCTTCCTCCATTCATGGGTGGGAAGAGAAGTCCTTCTTTCTCTCATCCGAGCGTCTGTGAGGGTTCAACCTATCGTGGGACCTACCACTACTCAAGGCCAATAACAAGACTCCTGAACTCACCGTGAACGAGCAGAAAATTCTTGATGCTCTTCGCCATTTAAAGGGAGACATTCTTCTGACCGACCTCCTAAGCAAGGAGACTTCGAACCCTGCAGAGGCCGGGGAGCTTGAGGCTGGGACTTCTGACCTCGTTCGGAAGAACAGCAAGAAGAAGTTCGGGGAGCCTAGATCGGAAGGAGCTCCCCTCGCTGAGCACGCGACTTCTTTTGAGTCTGCAAGGGACCCAGTGGCCTATGCTTGCCCGACCTTGGGCCCTCAAAAAGCCCGCAAGGTCATCCATCTGTGGCGCTTAGTTTCTAAGTCGGGCAGCGGTCTCGGAGTCCCGAGTTCTTCGTGTGCTCCCCCGCCAGGCTCTTCAAGACTCAACCCCCTGAGTTCTTTAGGACTCAACCCCCCGAGCTCTTCAGGGTTTGAGGATTGTTCCGAGAGAAGGCCAAACTCCCCCATGTGGCTGGTTTTTGAGGACGACTCAGCCCCCATAACAGCGAAGTTACTCGCGAGGTCGTCCGCTGCGCGTTGCTTCCAGTTGTCCAGGCCTACTGTTTCACCGTCCGAGTAAGTTTTTCTCATGCTTTCATTTTTATATCTTTCCAAGTTCTCAATCTCGGCTAACTTTTATTTTTCTTCCTTACACACCTCCACGAAATTGACATGTTAGCTTCCGCAGCGGCTGACTATCAAAACTTGGCCCGGAGGAGCCAGAAAGGACAAGAGGTCGTGGAGAAGAAGCTCGCTGAGGCCGAGGCCAGGTGGAAGGAATCGACTGCGAGGGCGGAGGCTGCCGAATCCGAGCTTAAGTTCAAGGCTGAGCGCCTTGAGGAGGAGGAAGCCTCGCATGCTCTTACTAGGTCGACACTTCGTGCTTCCGAGGCACGCTTGATCGATACCCAATCTAAGCTCGCAGGCCAGAAATACAAGGCGGGGATCCTCCGATTGAAAATCGAGCAACTAGAAGCTCGAGAGAAGAAGGCGATGGAACAAGCTCCGAATGCGGTGCAGATTTTTCATGAGTTGGCTGAGTACCGAGAGGAGTTGGAGGAGGACGGGGTCGATGGGCTCATTCGTGGCTTCGAGGATTTTCGGGCTCAAGTGCAAAGGCTTTTCCCCAAGCTCGACTTCAGCAATCTTCGACTTCGTTTGTTCGAGGCAGCAGAGGATGATAGCGCGTCCGAGAGTCCCGCCCCTGTGGTCATTGAGGCCGAGACCGAGATGACTCCTGAGGTCGCCTGCGAGATCCCATCTGAAAAAGCTTCAGAGTGTGCTCCCAAAGTAATTCCTGAGGCTACTCCCGAGACTGCCCCAGTGGACTGCCCCGAGGCCGGTGCCGAGGTTGCCACTACTTCCGAGGCGGCCTAAGATTCTGCCTTCTTTTTTTATTGTCGTTTGTAAATGAGGTCGGATGCTGAAACCATTGTACGGCTAAACGGGTTGACATCGGAGTTAGTGTCCGTGTACTTAGTATCAAGGCTTTTTATCAATGAAATGTATGTTTTCTTCATCTTGTATGAATTTTGTTGCATTTTTGGACTTGTTTTTGCTTGTGTTCTCGATGAAACTTTGTCTTTGATCATTTGGGCAAGACTTCGCGCGTCGTTCAATTTTGAATCTGATTTCGATGCTTTTCAAAGAATTTTACTAAGTCTCCGAGCATGGATCTAGTTGTAGCATGGGCCGAGGTCAAGCTATTATTTGGCCGTCGAAATCGAAAGCTATTAAAGGCTTGAGTGCCCTTCGATCCATAGTCTCTGCCCTAGGCATCTCGATCCATGGTTAGATTTTCATTAAGTAGCATCCAAGGTCAAGGGAGCCTTAGCTCGTGGTCGACTCAGCGGGGCGTCATTAGGTGGTACCCGAGGTCGAGAGAGCTTTAGCTTGCGATCGACTCAGAGGGGCATCCCGAGCTTGGTCGGAACATCATTAGGTAGTACCAGAGGTCGAGGGAGATTTAGCTCACGGTCGACTTAGCAGGTTGTCCCAAGCTCGGCCGGGACGTCACTAGATAGTACCCAAGGTCGAGGGAGCTTTAGCTCGCGATCGACTCAGCGGAGCATCCCGAGCTCGGTCGGGACGTCATTAGATAGTACAAGAGGTCAAGAGAGCTTTAGCTTGCGATCGACTCAGCAGGGCATCCCGAGCTCGATCAGGACATCATTAGGTAGTACCCGAGGTCGAGGGAGCTTTAACTCGTGGTCGACTCAGCAGGGCGTCCCGAGCTCGGTCGGGACGTCATTAGGTCTCCCTAAGTGACTCGAAGCATTTTTTGGTGTTATAAGGACACTTTCTGTTGTAATAAGGATTTGTGGTTCATAAGCAGATCAATATTAGGAGAAATTCTAAATGGTCAAGAGAAATCCTTGAGGAATATCTTATTGGTTGGATTTTCAAGCATTTGAAAGAGACCCTTAGAAAGGACTTTATTGATAATACATCCTGAGATTTTTGGAGTTCCAACTTCGAAAAATAAGGGTTCCATCAAGGGACTCTAACTTGTATGCTCCAGGTCGTTGGACTCGAACGACTCGATATGGTCCTTCCTAGTTTGGGGCAAGCTTCCCTTACTCCATAGGCTGAGAGGCTTCAGCTTTTCTCAGGACGAGATCACCTACTTTGAAGAGCTTGACCTTGACTTTAGAGTTGTAATATTGTGTCGCTTTTTGTTAATATCTTGTCATGCGGATTCGAGCATCTTCTTTTGTTTCTTCAAGGAGATCTAAGTTGTTTCTGAGTCGTGATGAATTGGAAGTTGCATCGTAGTTCTCCACCCTTGGTGATGAAAGCCCAATCTCCAAGGGGATAACTGCTTCCGTTCCATAAGCTAGGTTGAAAGGGGTTTCATTGGTTGGAATTCGGAATATGGTTCTGTAGGCCTAGAGGACATTGTAAAGATCTTCGACCCATTATCCTTTGGACCGATCGAGTCTGGCTTTAAGTCCTTGAAGAATGGTCCGATTTGTCACCTCCGTTTCTCCATTAGTACGGAGATGAGCGATCGAGGTAAAACGATGGCCAGTGCCAAGCTCGGAACAGAACTTCTTGAAGCGGGCATTGTCAAACTGATGACCGTTGTTGGATATGATGATGCGGGAAAATCCAAACCTGCAGATTATCGATTTCTAGAAGAATTCTCGCATCTTTGGCTTGGTGATTTGGGACACTGGTTCAGCTTCTTCCCACCTGGTGAAATAATTAATGAAGTCAATGAGAAACTTCCTTTGTCGGTAGCTTGGGGGAACGGTCCCAATATGTCGATCCCCCATTGGGCAAACGGCCAGAGGGCACTGATTGAAGTCAGTGGAACTGAGGGTCGGCACTGAACATTAGCATTCCTCTGGCATCAGTCATACCTTTGGTCAAAGCTTGCAGTATCTTTTTGAAGTGTAGGCCAGTAATATCCTTGGCGTAGAATTTTGTAGGCCAAGGCCTGACTTCCTAGGTGGTTTCCGTAAATCCCCTCATGAACTTCTCGCATGGCATAATTTGACTCCGAGGGACGGAGGCATCTGAGGAGTGGAGACATGAAGGACCTGCGATATAGCTTGCCTTCATGCAGGAGGTATCGGGAAGCCTGGAACTTGATTTGGCGGGCCTCGTGCTCATCATCAGGGAGGACTTCATTCTGTAGGAAGTTGACAAATGAATCTATCCAGCTCAACTCAGTTTCAATGCAGAGGGCCGACTCAGGCTCCTCGGTGCTTGGTGTTTTAAGATACTCAAATGTCGTAGTTCTTGGGAGGTCGCTCCTGCGGGAAGTCGTCAGCTTTGATAGTAGGTCAGCCCTTGTGTTTTCTATTCTGGGGATGTGCTGAATGTCAAAGGTGTTCAACATGGAGGTGATATTGCATACCATCTGAAGATACTTTTGCATTGATGGCTCCCTTGCGTCAAAGTCTCCTAAGATCTGGCTCACAAATAGTTGAGAATCACTAGACTTTTAAGCTGCTGATCTGAGTTCCTTCGCTAATTTCAGTCCGACAATGAGTGTCTCGTACTTTGCTTCGTTGTTTGAGGCCGAAAACTTAAAGCGTAAAGCTTGCTCTGCGACCACTCCATCCGGGCTAGTGAGAATGAGGCCCGCTTCACTATCCCCCGAGGTTGAGGAGCCGTTTACATGTAGAATCCACGGCTACTCTAGGGTATCTTCCTTTGATGTGAACTCGGTCTCGAGGTCATCTGGCAGGATGCATTTCACTATGAAGTCGGCAATCACTTGTGCCTTCACTGCTGGCCTCGGGCAGTACTCGAGGTCGAATTTTTCGAGCTCGTCCGCCCATCTTGCAATTCTCCCTGCACAATCCGATCGTTGCAGAACTTGTTTTATGAGTTGGTCAGTTAATACGGCCACGGTGTGAGCTTGGAAGTATGGCCGGAGCTTTCGGACTGAGATGAGTAATGCGTAGACCATTTTCTCTAATTTGGAGTATCGGATCTCTATATCTCGCAGAATTCGGCTGGTGTAGTATATTGATTTTGAGATCTGTCTTCTTTCCGAACTAGGACCAAGCTTATTGCTATCGGAGACACAGAAAGGTACAAGTAAAGGAGCTCGCCCTGCTGAGGTTTCGTGAGTAATGGTGGAGAGGCAAGATGACACATGAGTTCTTCGAAAGCTTGCTGGCACTCTTCGGTCCACATGAAGTTCTTTGGCCTTCTGAGAATCTTGAAGAAAGGGAGACATCGCTCTGCCGATCTCGAGACAAGCCTTCCCAAGGCTGCAACTCATCTAGCGAGCCATTGTACCTCTTTGACCGTCCTTGGTGGTACCATCTCCTGCAGTGCTCAGATCTTTTCTGGGTTTGCTTCGATCCCGCGCTGAGTTACCACAAAACTGAGGAACTTGCTCGAGGTGACTCCAAAAGTATACTTTGTGGGGTTGAGCTTCATCTGATACTTCCTGAGAGTGAAAAATTCTTCATCGAGGTCGGCTATGTGATGTTCGGCCGTCTGACTTTTCACCAATATGTCATCGACATAGACCTCCATGTTCCGGCCTATTTGGTCCTTGAAGCCCTTACTAACCAGCCTTTGGTAAGTCGCCCCAACGTTCTTTAACCCGAATAGCATTACCTTGTAGCAATAGAGGCTTCTATCAGTGATAAAGGCTGTCTTTTTCTTGTCTTCGAGCGCCATCCGGATCTGATTGTATCCCGAGAAGGCATCCATGAATGTCAGCAGCCGGTGTCCCGAGGTAGAATCAACGAGCTGGTCGATCCTGGGGAGAGAAAAACTATCTTTCGGCCAAGCCTTGTTCAGGTCAGTGTAGTCCACACATATGCGCCACTTTTCATTAGCTTTTTTCACGAGGACCACATTGGCGAGTCAGTCCGGGTAAGTGACCTCTCTGATAAAGCCAACCTCAAGGAGTTTGTCCACCTCCTCGACCGCCGCTTGCTATCGTTCTGGTGCAAAGCTCCATTTTTTCTGCCTAACGGGCTTGTAGGTTGGGCTCACCTGGAGTCGGTGAACCATAATTTCAGAATTTATTCCTTGCATGTCAGTGGGCGATCAGACGAATACGTCGGTATTGGCTTGAAAAAATTTGATCATGCGGGCTTGCTCATGAGGGCTTAGGCTGGAGCCAACCTATACGGTTTGATTCGGGCGGTCCTCTCTCAAGGGAATTTGAAGTAGGAGCTCCCCGGGCTCTGCTCGTTGCGTCCTAGGCTCGTCCCGCACTTCCAAGGTCTCGATAGGTAGTGCCAAGGCCGGAACTTGGACTGATGTTTCATCCGATTGTTTTGCTTTAAGGGTCGCTATGTAGCATTGCTTGGCCATTGCTTGATCCCCTCGAACTTCGCCGACTCCCCATTTGATGGGGAACTGCATGAGCAGATGGTATGTTGAGACTATGGTCCGGAGGGCATTAAGTCCAGGTCGGCCGAGAATAGCATTGTAGACTGAGGCCACACGGACTACTAGGAAGTCCATCTTCACAGTACTCTCTCTGGGGGCGAGCCGGCCGTGACAGGTAGGCTAACAATTCCTTCAACCGGGACTGAATCTCCAGAGAATTCGACCAGTGGTGCGTTCATTCTCCGGAGTTGATCCTCTGTCATTCCCATTTTTTGGAAAACATCGTAGAATAATATGTTTGCAGAGCTTTCATTATCAACTAAAACATGTTTTATATCAAACTTATTCATGACAAGGAAAATAACCACAGTATCATCATGGGGAGTTTCAACTCCTTTTAAGTCTTCATCTGAGAATGAGATGGCTTCTGTCATGCGTTGACGCTTCGGAGGGGCGTCCTTTTCAGCAGGTTCTTTAGCCGAGATTCCTTCGGCAGAGCCCTCTCCTATGGTATTGATGATGCCAGCAATGGGTCTATTATTGTTTTGATCTTCAGGTAGCGTGGTGTTCTCTACTGGTTCTTCTTCATCATGCCAATTTCGTACAAATTGGTTGAGTATCCCACGACGGATAAGTGCTTCAATCTCGTCTTAGAGTCGAAAGCAATCCTCTGTGTCGTAGTCGTAATCTCGATGGAAGCGACAGTACTTCCTAGAGCGTTGCCGAGCTTCCGACTGTCGCATCGGTGGTGGAGGTCGGAGATAGCCTCGGCCTTCTATCTCTATGAGAATCTCGGCTCGAGTAGAGATAAGAGGAGTATAGTTTCTGTACCTCCTTGGTGGCGACCTCGACCGAGACGGGAATCTCGGTCGGGGTTACGATCTCAGATGAGGCGGGCTCTTCAATCGAGGCAAGTTCTTCTTTCGGCGGGGCGACCGACTTCTTGGGTGGTCACGCTTCTTGTGACGCCTTTTTTACACTTTTGAGGGTCATTCTGCAGTGTCTCGCCAAGAGGCCATGGCTTCTTCAGCCTTTGCGTATTTCGGAGCTCGAGCCAGCATCTTCATGAAGTTGACAGAAAAATTCTTCTCAATGAAGAAGGGAAACTTATAGGATCGAGCTTCCGTTTTCAATGCTGACATGGCAATTGATTGATCGAGATCGCGGACCTTTCAAGTAGCGGCAGTGAAGTAATCGATGTAGTCCTTCAGGGATTCTCCTTCCTTTTGCTTTACGTCGAGAAGAGAATCCGATGTTCGTCGTTGGCGCCGGCTAGCAGTAAAATTGGCTGCAAACTGCCTGCCCAGTTGCTCAAAGGAGAACACGGTGCTTGGCTTCAGCCCGGAGAACCAAAGTCGGGCCATTCCTCGAAGGGTTGCGGGGAAGGCCTTGCATAGTAGAGCCTCCAAGAATCCTTACAGTGCCATGAGGGCTCTATAACTCTCCAAATGATCTAGTGAATCGGTTGCCCCATTATATGGTTCTATTTGGGGCATCTTGAATCTCGGTGGGATTGGTTCGTCCTCGATCAGGCAAAAAAAGGTGATTTGGTGGTAAAATTGGGGTCGCCCTCACGCCTTACTCTTTGATCCTGAAGCGCCTCAATTTGCCGCCCAAGTTCTTTGACCTTCTTGTCAAGTTCTCCACCTTGAGAAGTCGCCGTAGTGGTCCGTCTCGGTACTGATTGACCCGAAGTCAATCCGGCCTCAGAAGGCTGCAGCCAGGTTTGAGGCTGCGGCCTTATATCCTGGCGACTCCTTGACGACTCCCTCCGAGGGGATGCCTGGGAAGAATCCTGGTGACGGCGCCATTCCCCATCATTGATCCTTGAAGAGCAATGGCGGGGATTACGGCCTCGGGACACAGGCCCGTCTGGAGGGAGTGCCGATCGAGTGTGAACTCGTGGAGGCAACATAAGAGGAGCCTCCACTTGTTGCAAGCTTTGGACTGCTGTGGCTAGCGCTTGGACTTGCTGCACCAGTACGTCGAACTGTTCAGGTTGGATCTGCGGAACTTGATCTGCCGAAGGCCTCGACGGTGGATTTTAGATCGAGCGGCTAGGGCTTTGTGCGTAATGTCTAGAGGCATTAGAAGCCCCTCTACTCCTTAGTCTCATGATCACGACTCGGTTCCTTCCTCTAGCGCCAACTGTTATTGCTGGAAATCAGACCTAGAGATGACTGCGAACCAGGAGAAGGAGCTTCTGCTGCAAGACGGTGGTGGACGGCTGTCTCCGGCAGACATGCAAGAAGCCTAGGCTGGGGGATCCGGTGAAGGCCATCCGATGCTTAAGTGAGAGAGGGTTTTTTAGATATTTTAATGGAGAGATCTTTTCTGTCGAGGGGAGAAGATGCCCCTCTCCCCAGAATTCCACCCTCTTTATAGGAGGAGGTGTGGCGGTTACTCGCAATCGGATGTTATTGTGCAAATCTTTGGTTAAATGAATTACCTTAGATGGCACGAAATTTCAGGCTAACTGGCAATCGGTTGAGATTGCAAGAATTCAAATGTTGATAGCTGTTGTGGTGGAGACTGCGGGATTTGATCTCGAATATGGAGAATTTGGTGATCCCTTCTTTAGGCAGATGCTCCGATTTGGAGTTCGGCTTGACTGTTGGTGGAGTCGGGGTCGGTCTCAGCTTCTGACTAGGTCTTCCTTGGTCTCGAGGTGAATCGGGTCTTGCTCGGCCGAGACTATGCTTACCGAGATTACGCTCGCCAAGATCATGTCTGCCGAGACCATGCTTACCGAGATCACGCTCGTCGAGATCCTGCCTGCCGAGACCATGCTTACCGAGATCACGCCCGCCATCGAATTTGGGTACTTTAACCATATGTGTTGGTTGATCCACTTTTCCCCCATCAAATTGTCTTACCTAAGTGCATCAACTGGCCATTTTTAAGATATAAGATGCCCATACGGCATCAACGTTTAGTAACATAAATCAATTAAATTTCAATTACTAGCAATTCACATTAGCCTTCGTCTTCTAAGCGAGATAGTTTAATTTGGGTATACCTACTCTATCTGCCTTCCTGCATAACCCATCAGGAGAGTATTCTTCTAAAATTGGTATACAGGGCATGCTATATGCAGTGTACACTATTAATAAGCAAGGAAAAAGTTACTCTCGTCTGATCGTACAAATGAATATCTTAATCTAAAAGTTAATATGAAGTTGTGCCCTATGTAATTCTGAAGAAGTATAGTACAGAGGGCTAGTTTTTTTTTTTTTAGTTTAAAAACATCTTCTTATGTTGTAGATGTTATCTGATTAATTTATCATTATATTCACGAAGTTTTCTTGCTTATACATTATAGTTCTTTTTTACTTTTCACATGTTGCCTCGTGGATCTATTGATCAACATTTTTTAATTGTAAACTGGGCAATGTCGTACTGGTCGTATCCCTCGTCCATGTGGTGTAGTTTCCAGGTTCAAGCCTTGTGAGGTGAATCTCTAAGCCCCGGATATGAAGATTACATCATCCGGGCCTTCTCTCTCTCTCTAAAGGAATTCAACATTTTCTAAGCATAGCATCGCATATTGAATACGTACCTATCACCTGTGTCAACCATTGAAAGGCAAAAATATTTCATCCATTTATATATTACCGTTTACAAGTTTGTAGTACCATAACATAGAATCTAAGATAATACTAGATTTTGTGTGCATGCTAATTAGGCTAGCTAGGGGTGTAAATGGGTCATGTTAACTCGTGAGCCGACCCAATTAAACATAATCCGATCCATTTTAAAGGATCTGTGGGCTGGGCTGGGTTCTAAAATTGGACCCGTTCTATTTTCAGGGCCGAGTTTGGATTTTCTGAATTCTAGTCCGACCTAATTTGACCCGAC
>JAOXJJ010000725.1:15453419-15478323 GCA_025769935.1 Phoenix roebelenii | reverse complement strand
ATATATATAGATGTATGTATATATATAGATAGATATATGTATGTATATATACGTACGTATATGCATATATATATATATATATTAACATATACATATATATATATATATTTCATATATATTAATATATATGTATGTATCTACATATATGTACATGTATACATACATATATACATACATATATATATATACACACTTAGGGGAGAGAGAGAGTATTAATTGGGGGTAGAGAGGGTGAGTTAATACGAGATTGTAAAAGGATATAAAATATCCTTAAGAGTTATAAAAAGTAAAAATATTTTTTTTTA
The DNA here is from genome assembly GCA_025769935.1 of Phoenix roebelenii. NCBI lineage: Eukaryota > Viridiplantae > Streptophyta > Magnoliopsida > Arecales > Arecaceae > Phoenix > Phoenix roebelenii. Next base: position 15,478,018 of record JAOXJJ010000725.1, on the reverse strand, counting down.
CGGAAAAATGGGTAGATTGTTATGGTAGGTTATCAATCTCCACATATATATACATATATACACGCCGAGTAGAGAGAGTATTAATTGGGGGGTTGAGAGGGTGAGTTAATATAGGATTGTAAAAAGATATAAAATATGCTTAAGAGTTATAAAAAGTAAGAATATTTTTTGTCTATGCAAAAATGGGTAGATTGATAACCTACCATAATAGAGAGCAGGTTAAGTATTATAAAAATAAAAATATTTTTTATCTACGAAAAAATGGATATATTGATAACCTACCATAACAGAGAGAGAGTATTAAATGAGGGGTTGAGAGGGTGAGTTAATGTGAGATTGTCAAAAGATATAAAATACGTTTAAAAGTTATAAAAAGTAATGATATTTTTTTTTAATGCAAAAATGGGTATATTGATAACCTACCATAACAGAGAATAGGTTAAGAGTTATAAAAAGTAAGATTATTTTTTGTCTATTGAAAATTGGGTAAATTGATTATCTATCATAACAAAGAGAGAGTATTAATTGGGAGGTTGAGAGGGTGAGTTAATTTAGAATTGTAAAAAAAATATAAAATACGCTTAAGAGTTATAAAAAGTAAAGATATTTTTTGTCTATGCAAAAATGGGTAGATTGACCTATCATAACAGAAAGTAGGTTACGAGTTACAGAAAGTAAGGATTTTTTTTGTTTACAGAAAAATGGGTAGATTGATAACCTACCATAATAGAGAGTAGGTTATCAATCTCTCTCTCTCTATATATATATTTCGAGGAGAGAGAGTATTAATTGGGAGGTTGAGAGGGTGAGTTAGTGTGGGATTGTAAAAAGCCATAAAATACACTTAAGAGTTATAAAAAGAAAAAATAATTTTTATAAATGCAAAAATGGATAACTTGATAATCATGTCTACAGATAGTTTAATCGGTATTTATGATTAATTAAACTATGACAAATGAAACTCGTGTACCATAAAGAAAAAATAAGTCTGTGTTTAGTATTATAATTTTCTATTTTTTTAAAAAGTACAATTATAGAATCCAATGCAAAAAAGGAAATATATTTGATTATTATATATTTTTTTTATTTTTTTTAAATAATTTTATTATTTTTAAGAAAATATAAGAATATTTTTGTTTTTATTTTTTAAAAAATTAATTTTTATTTTTTTTATTTCAATCGTTTTTCTTCCACCCTATTTTGCCTCAATCTTGTCACCCTTGCCCAACCATGGGAGCTCCTGGCCTATTTTATTTGACGCTAAGCTATCTAGTCGTTAATTTCATGTCTTTATGCTTTTTTTTAATTATTTTTAACTATTTTTTCATCTATTTTTTTTTAATCTTCGGCCGTCTCTCGTCGTTGGCCACGTCACCTAGTGCCAAAAAATAATAATAATAAAACCCAAAGCAAATCCAAATATCTTTTATTATCAAAAAATTAAATACTTCTCTCAGCCTACCTTATTCGAGCTCCTAATACTTCTCTCAGCCCGTCGCCCTCGGCCTTCTCGGCATCCTAACAAATAAAGGCAAGAAAGAAAAACCTCTTTTATAGCTCGAAAAAGGGGGAAAGGGCAGAGAGAGAGAGAGAAAGAGAAGCCTCGTAGCGGAGGAGGGTAGGAGGAGAAGGCTTCGACTCGATGAACGAAGAGCCCAACCAAGTTCGGGCTTTGATTTTTTTAAGAGAAAGCGGGGAAACAAGGGCGCTAGCAGAAGGGGATGAGAAGTTGAAGAATAGGGGAAGAAAGGAGGGAGGAGAAGAATATAGGGAGTTCTTTCCATGCCCTTCTTCCATACAGATTCAAGAAAGGGAAAGAGAGGAAGGAAAAAATGATGGAAGAATGCTGTTATTTCAATAAGGTGATCATTTCATCTCTGACTCTTGCTCCCTTTTTTTCCTTTTTGATTTCTTGTTTATAGAAGATTAACCCGTGTTTTGCAACATTTCGTTTTGATGTAAAATTTGGGATCTTTTTTTTTTTTGTTTTATTGAATTCTGTGAACAAGATGTATCCTTTTTATGCTTTCTCGGTAGATTTGTTTCTATCTGGTGGGTGCTTCAATTCTTCATGTCGTTTTTGGCTAAAGCTTTGTGTTTTGATCTCGTCGTTCTTTGGGTAGATAACATATGAGATTTTTTTGCTTCTTTATCCATTTTCATTTGGTTCAATTTCTTGACTTTGGGAAACAGAGATTTGGATAGGCTGATTTTTGGCTTCGAAGATTGAGTTCTTTGTTTTGAAAGATCACCTTTTTAGATCAGGTTCCACGGTTTCGCTCCCATAAAAGATCACCATTTTAGATCAATGCATTGTTTTGAATCATCTTTTGTTTCCTTTAGCCTCTCAGCTCATGATTCTTTCTGATTTATGAGGCATTGTCATGCGAAGATACTTTGAGGAACTTCTTGTCTCATAATCTGGTTACTTCCATTTAGCCTTTTTGCATTCTTCCAAGGATTTGTTGGTTGCAAAAAAAAAAATCGAGGGAGATACTGTATCTTTCTAAACTAGTTGCAAAACTTACAGGGTTGGTTTTGCACAAATCCTTCTCATGCAGGATAGTCTTCTCATAAAGCCTCCGAAGAAATATCCACTTGTGTTATGGATGGCTGCGTTGGCCTTGGTAATGATAAGTGGCGTTTATATATGTATACTGTATTTAAAGCAAAAGTGGGTCCCCACAATGCCTAATCCAATTATGTTGAGACTTAAGGAACCTAAACCCTGTCCTGATCCTGGCATTCCGCAATCCGAGGTTCCTTATGTGCACTATCCAGAACCCACTACTTATAGGAGGTAATGATGGTTTCTTGTTTGTTAATTGTTTATCTTTGGTCAGAATCATGTGACACATGTTTCGGTGAATCTTGCAGGAATGAGTGTGCGTGCACACCAGTTCGGTTCTTTGCAATTTTATCGATGCAGAGGTCTGGAAGCGGGTGGTTTGAGACCTTGTTGAATAGCCATGTTAATGTTAGTTCCAATGGTGAGATCTTCTCTGTCAAAGAAAGACGGAGTAATATTTCATCTATCTTGCAGACATTAGATGAAGTGTACAATCTGGACTGGTATAGTAGTGCTTCTAAAAATGAATGCACAGCTGCTGTTGGCTTCAAATGGATGCTTAATCAGGTAAAACCATATATCCTGCACATTGTTTTTTAAATTATGAATCCTGTCTGACCCTAATTCAGCTGAACTTTATCATGTAATGAAATTGAAAAATGCTACACTCTTCTCCTTCTCTACAAACTTTGACTTTGTGCTTCAATTGAAGCTGTGGACCTAGACTAAATTAATTTGTTGTTTGGTTTCTTTTTCTTTTCCTTTTTTTTTGAAGTTTGACTTTATGGTATTGCAGTCATCAATCTCTCTATCTATATCAGCTTCTGAGCTCCAGGAATTCAGGTTTTTGGGATGGGCAAGATGTGTTTCCTGGTTCCTAACATTAGGAGTATATATGTTTATTACACTGCTTTTTCTTGCTTATAGCCATAACCTCATTTTCTTGGGAAAGAGTGAATCTGTTTGGATGTTAAACCATCTAGACTTCATCACAAATAGAATTTGTTGGGTAAAGAAAAAATGACTTAGTTTTCCAAAATCTTATTATGTGGATGGTTGGGCTTTGAATGATTTTTTTTCTAGAAACTAAGACTTTGAAGAAACTTTAGAAAAGCGGAACCTTATATTTATGGAGACACCTAAATTGCAGGAATTGTTGTGGATTTTTTTTTGACATGACTTTGTAGAATCAGATTTCATGAAACTGCTCTCAAGTCTGGAGTAAGGAAAACTGAAGGCCTTGATCAGATTGAAATTTTTTTCAGGAACCGGTTATGGGGCAGTAAAACTAAAGTGAATTGTCTAAACCAGAAGGATATAAATGCAAATCGTTATCAGAAGGCAACTTCAAGATATATAAGAAACAGGATGGAACAAATTAGTAGCTTGGGATGCAATTGAAGAAAAGCTAGAAGGTTGTGGATGTGTCATGGAGAATATTAAAATGCTCTAAATTGGAGATAATGTGTCTAGGCAAATTTGCTATTAAGTAAAATTGGGAAATAACATTTGATTTTGATCTTTGATCCGCATTGGTTTCGTGCTGCAAGGATGAGGACAGAAAAGGGAAGTAACACATTGATTGTATAATAATGATGGTTTTGTACTTCTTCACTGAAAGATCTGGGGATTAGTGAAGCAGGAGATGATGCTTGAGTTCCATGGATTTAGCTCAAATATTATACTGAACTGGGCATGAAAGATATTTCACTATTTACAAATTAGCTTAGCCAATGTGGTGAGCTCTTTTTTTTGTTTTTGTAACTTAGAGTTTTTTTTTTTCTTCTCTTGGTCATCTTTTCTTTTATGGTGGGCAGACAGATCTACAAAATTTTTCATTCCAGGCATAGGAAGGAGTGTGATATTTTGCTCAGCAATGGAGAGGGAATGAACATGGAGAAAATCAGGTATATCTCATATCATGGTTGCATGCATTATGAGATTTGGTGCATTTTGACAAGTGATATCTGGCTGTTTCTCTTGAGGAGGTGTTGGGTTAGTGAGCTAGAGATTTGTTTGCCCGGTGGACTGGTTGCAAGAAGAATAAACCTGCGGTTTTAAACTTTGTCTTCTTCTGTGCATTGAGACTCATAAGAAACATTCCTAAATAAAGTTACTCTGGTCTGAGACTGAAGCCCTGTAACTAGGAAGAAAATTAACACTTTGTAGGCAGTCAAACATGCACTAAATAATGCAAGGTCTCAATTTCGATAATGCTTCATCTTTTAAGATGCCAATAATGATAGTTGTCCCTCTATACAAACATCATGGGATAATTTTTTTTTTTTGGGAGGGAGGAGCACCTGCCTAAGACATGGGAAGATTGAAATGGGGAAATTTAACTTCCTTGTTGGGGAAATGGTGATGAATATATGGAGGAGAGTGAAAGATTCTTTGAAGATTTATTATGGGGCTTTGAGAGGAGGAGGATGTTTGGGGTGGGGTGGGAGGTTGTTACTCAGGATGTTTCTTGTGGAATGTGCAGTTGAAGCATTGGAGAGGGTTCACAAAAGGGTGTATAGTGTCCAACTTTGGGAGGACAGCTAGGGTTGGCTTGTACCTGTATAGGCATTTTCTCCTAGCTTGTATTTCATAAGCATGAATCTGAGGACTGAACTGTGTGGTATTCTGTGGCTGTTCTTTGGTATATGGCCTTCCAATTAATATTTTGGGAAAAGTTAACAGTGTCGTTCCTCAGTTGGGAGGCAAGCATGATGATAGAAGGGATAGGATGGTTTGGTGTTTTCATTTAAATGAGGTGTTTTTTTTTCTGGTTTTGGCCCGTTTGTTATGTTCCCTTCCTCTGTTTCCTGGTGTTAGGATATGGGACTTTATAGGAACAATTCCTCTAGCTGTGCTGCTGATTTTTGATAAACATCTTATTGATCACCAAGAATCAGTGCAAAATCATGGCACTTACCTTGCCTGCTGATGTTCTCTCTGTCATTCTTTCGTTATATTAGGTTAGTCTTTGTTGTTTTAGATATAAGATTTTAACTTTTGAACTGTTCAGTGTCATTGGTACATATGGTTTTCATGTTACAGTATGTTTCAGATTTGATTATCCTTTTCCAGTCAATCATTGATTCTTATGATGAAACCTGCTGCTGTTATTTGGGCTAGTCTGAAGGAACTGAAATCTGAATGTTTTGTTAAAGAGATCAACTTTCTTCCTTGTCTGTAATAATAAATTTTGTAAGCTATAGAATGCTAGAACTTTGAAAAGATTTCTGACTGGCATGCTTGAAAAGTTTGGACATTTCTTTTTACAATATAAATAATGGATCATCTGAGCATCTGGAGATCGATTATTGCTTGCCTCCATTGGAGTTTTGATGTTTTATGCTATTTGATCATATTTACATGCCCAACTTGCTATCATAGATGGACGATTTTTGATGTTTTGGCAGTTCTGGCCTTCTGGGTGGATTAGGCATTATGATGTTTATTTTGTATTGCTGATCTGCATTTTGAGCTTGTTATTTCTTTAATATGTGATGCAATTTGAGTACTCAAGTTGTCTTTGTAATGCTCTACCAGCCGCTGAACATTGTTAGTATTTGTTAGTAACGCTAGGTGTGCAGTTTATGATGATTATAGAAAAGGTTTTTCTTAAAAGATGCGAACACTGTATTTGCAAAGAGGCAAATCAATTAGTAGTACAGGTAAATATAAAATGAATTAAAAGGTGGTGGTGCTAGGAAAAGATGTGCACATTCAGAAGTTGTATAATGAGAATTCTTATAGAAATAAATTTTGAAGATTCTCATTTAGTCAGGTCACGCTTATACCTTTATCATATCTACATAATTGAGACAGGGAAACAATTGAAAAAGGAAATAAAAGCAAAGGACAATGTGTTAAGACTAGTTGAAAAACCGAACATGTGAAAGATTGTGCAAGAGAGTTGGATAATATGTTGAAATAGTTTATTCAATGAAATTCTGAATAATCGAAAAATTGACAAATGATTTTGAAAGAATTATGGTTCTAGGTCAAGAAAAGTATTTAATATTTAGATATGACCTTGTTTGTTTGAAGAAGTTTATGTATATGAGAATTACGTTTCCGTTTATCTCTGTGGTAAACCTAGAGATGAATGCAATTCCTTCTATTAAACCTAAGCTTTTGTTGCTGTTTGTTAATATTTGTTGAAACTTCAAAACTCCTAAAATAACTATGGCAGGATGCTTTCTGTTGCATAGGCACGAGTTACATAACCAACAAATTACGTTTGCTGCATACAATTGGTCTTGTAGGTTTAATAGCCAGGCTTTTCTTGTCCATGCTTCCTTTGACCAGGATTCATCACCAATAGAAGGGATGGATGCCAACTGAAGCTGATCTTTATACCTTATTAAACTTTGAATTATCTTACTTTGATTTGTCAGTCGTATTATGTAACTATAGATTCGAAAGATATTTTCCTTTTTTGCTTTTTTTTCCTCTAAGGGGAAGAGAGAGAGAGAGAGAGAGAGATAGAGAGAGAGATAAAAGTACTGTTGCTATACCATTTTATAAGCCGTTTAATTTGTTTAGTATCACCTTCTACTGAACTACTAAGGCTGCGGCTTTTAGAGGGGATAGATAAGGGGCAACACTTATACTATTCCACAGGATAAGCCTCTTTTGCCATTTGGCTGGAGGGATAAGTGCAAGTGTATTAGGTGAATGCATCAGTTTTCATAATGATTTTGATTATATCACAAGGACAAAATTGCCTACCACTTTTTCGGCGCGATACAGGCAAAATGATAATTAGAATGGATAAGTATCCCCTATTCCACGGGATAACTCTACTATGCCATTTTTGTGGAACAGAATTATCCCCCCCCTTCTCTCTCTCTCTCTCTCTCTCTCTCTTCTTTTGGCATTTACCTAATAAGCCTATTCTTGAGTGTGTTTAGATGTTTGGCAAGATATCCCTATTTTGGGGGATATCCCCACTTATCCCCCTACCAAATGCAGGCTACAACAACTTCTGAAATTGCCTCTATTATTCTGCACCATCCAACAACTTCTCGAGCATTATTATAAACCAATGGCTCCTTTATATTTTGGTCTGCTGCCTCTTATAGTACTGCCAGGACAGCATGTGACTCAGTCAAGATGTTTCCCTGATGCCAAGCTATGGAATTTGCTGCACCTAAGAATTTTGGCTTTCTTTTTAATTTATTAAGACACCATCACCCTCTGGTCTATTTGTCAGAATCAAAAAGGCATTACTGAAGAACTTCATAGACTTGTCTTATGGTTTGTTTCTTCCTTCATTTGTTTCTTCAATAATTTTAATTTCTATAGCTCCCTCTATAACCTTGTTAATTAAGTACTGGAAGGTGTAAAAACTTTCATATATTTTATACAAAAATCTCTTTTTCCAAATCATGATTTGAAGTTTAGTTTAAAACCTTAAAACCAAAATTTTAATGTCCAGTCCAATCCAACATTCATGTTGGTGTGAGTTTCAACCAAAACTAACGGGCTTAAATTTGTTACATATATAGGTTTTTTTATGCTTTTTCCTTCTTTAGAATTCCTTCATTTCTGTACGGGACAGATGCAGTTTTATATGAAACTTAGGTTTTTCAAGTTTTAAGGATATTTAGAAGCATTATAATTTCAAAATCTAAAGATGTGTAAAGTAAAAGTAGAAATCTTGAGTACATTTGGCTATCCTAAAGCCAAAATTTTGTAGAAATATCCATTGGCATATGTTGGATTGTAATCTAGCATTAAACAATTTCTTCCACTCAAAACATGATATTTTGAAAAATAACTCGTTTTGCACCAAAAAAAACTCTTTTAAAATTATTTTCTGAATTCTTTCATAACTTTGTTCCTTTTTCTGATTTTTGTACAAATTTAGTTGAATTGCAAAAACTAGAGTGATCCAAATTCTCATACATTGTTTGAAATATTCAACAATCACATGGTAAGTACTATGTTTGTTGCTGTACATTTATCAAAAATTGTTTCATTTGATTATTCTGAGATTCATTATGTTTTCATAAATGGTTGTTTACATGTCAGAAGATATTTCATTTGATTATTCTGACATTCATTATGTTTCCGTAAATGGTTGTTGAAGTTCCTTTCCTTCTATGTCTTCATAATTTTTTTCTTCACAAACTGGAGTGCTTTAAAGGGCTGTATAAACATAGGATCAATTTCTCCATTCTACTGCTGCAAAATGGATTTGTCGTCTGATAACTCAGTACGGCTTACTTCATTGATAGCGTATAGATGTAGGTAAAGCAATGACTATGAAGCTTTTTAAATAAATAATTCTAGCATAAGAGGAAATTTATTTTTCCAAATACCATTCCATTTTCAAATTTGCCATTTGCTCCATCCAATAATGAACTTCATATGGGTAATTAGCTTCCAACTAATTCTTCCCCAACTTAAGCATTTTGATTCATGATGGGAAGGCTTAATGAGGCCACTCTATTACTTAGGTAGTAGACATAATGATTTAGAGAGAAGAGAGAGAATCGAAACATGTTACTACGTACTAACAGAATATACCTCAAGCATTTTTTATTAGTGATGTTGAGGCTACTCTATTACTTAGGTAGTAGACAAAATGATTTAGAGTGAAGAGAGAGAACCTAAACATGTGACTATCAGAATCTACCTTGAGTATATATCAGTTGAATGAATTGTATTGATCTTCTTGGAATTTTTTTGGGATGTGCAAGAAGCTATGAATGGATGGTTAATTTCTTGATGTAGACCTTATATACTGAGGGCTGACTAAATATTTGTCAAGCTACTGCTAGTTACACCCTCATTATAATTTTTGTACCTGAGGAAACTAAAATAGGTTGATGCCTCATCCTGTATGTTATCTGGTTTGAAGTTTGGGAAGTGAGAATTTATAGAACTTCCAAAAGAAGCTAGATAATTGTAGACTATATTTAGGAGCACTTTTTGGTAGTGTGCTTTTAGTGTTAGATCCTAAGATCTGATTTTCATAGTGTTTTTACCAGGAATGCTTTTTTGTGCTACTCTTTTTTTTGGATGCTAGACATCTCCTTACAACTTTGATGATCAGAGGATAATTACTGTTCTTCTTCAAAAATAGTGTTTTTTATCCTAAATTCCATGTTCTTCTCATAACCATGCACTCGCAATGATCGTCACCTCCACTCTCTGCTATAATCGGCAGCCACAAGTCCCATGCATTGCTTTGCTGCTAGTCATACCCTATCACCTTATAGTGGTTATCTTGCATACAATGTCTTTCACATTCATTGTCATTCATCAATTGCCAACCCGCTACCACTGATGGAATATGATCAAATTTGGCATCTATAATGGTGATGATGGAGATGGGTGGTTGGTCATATGCTTGTGTACAATAAGCAACTCATGCTTACAAAAATTAAGGAACATCAGACTAGGTTGGTTTGAATTGTGAAGCTGTGTCTTGACACACCCCGCAAAAGTGGTGCCCTTCTTTGTTTATATCAATTTGTATTAGAGCCTTATTATGTATCCTATATGCATCAAAATCTAACTCCTTGCTATATCTAGTGTGGATTCTTTAGTGTATTCTCCAAACTAGTGAATCTTGCAAAAACAAAAAAGGAAAAGTAATAGAGGAGAAAAAGAAAGAAATTAGGAAAGGGAAGAGAAAGTAGCCATTGGGGGAGAGAGAGGTGCAAAAGTAGCTAACAAGGAAATCATGCTAGTGATGATATTGGGAAAGAACTTAAGTGCCACTGGTATAGTATGGGGTGTATTGGCTTGTGACCGACTATGCTAAATTATGTTAAAACAAAAAAATTCTTTTTAAATTATTAAAAAAAGAATGACTTAATATGTATCATGCCAACCTAGTGTTGGATGCCAGTAGTTGGAATGCATGTTTGCCTTACCATGCTGTGTTAATGTAAATGCAATGCTATGCTACAACAAATTATTGAAGAATTTTTTGTATCTATGCTCCAAATTTTGAGGTTTGCATGTATAACCCTATAAATTTTCATTTTTAGCACATTCCATTACAAATATTATTATCTTTTTTTAGCAGGATTGACCTTATATTTAGCTATCGTTAGCAGTCGTGAGCCTACCAAGGATTACAATTATTTACTTGTACTTAAAATATAATTTTGTCATAACTAGTATGGTTACCTTTGAGCGAAGGGTTGAGGGAGAAATTTTGCAGGGAGGAGGGCGTGCTAGGGCTTTAGGTTGGGCTTAGGGATGGGCTGAGGGGGAAGCTTGAGGTAGATGTAGGAGCCGAGGAAGAGGAGCTTGCGGATGGAGCTGGAGAAGAGGGCAGCATCGACAATGTTGGTCTGGTCTGGAGGTTGATGGTGATGAAGTTGGCGGAGGTGGAGTTGGCTTGGCACTTTTGACTTTGGTTGTGACGAAGGATTTGATGATGGAATGTCAAGTAAGGTCTAGCACAAGTGTGGAGTTTGATGAACCCCAATGAGACTAACTTCTTATGGTCGGTGGAGCCGTGGATCATATCCCTAGCTCTTCTCCCCTTCTTCCTCTAACCCCTTTCCACTTCTCCCTAAAATCCCCCTCTAGTTTCAACTCAAATCCCTTCGATTGATCTCGAAATCTAATGGAACCTACCCTAATTCAAAAATTCCTACCTGAAATTTTTCTTAGATCGGAGAGAATGATGATGTTGGAGAATTATGCTGCTGTGCTGCTCCACCTTCAGTCCCTAGTCTTGTCGTGCCCTTCCTCAACTCCTGGATCTCTGATGCCTTTGCTTGTGAGACCAAAGCCCTCTAGATCTCCCTCTTTGACCTCAGCTTCAGCATCTCCTCCACCCATTCCCCATCTTTTCTTCCTCCCTCAACATCATTAAAGCACGATCCTACCTCTTCATCCCCTTACAACTCAACTTTGGATTGAAGCGGATGGTGGCGCTGCCGGTGATAAAGAGGATCTTGATGAGGAAATTATGGGCTTTTAAATGGTGCCCAACAACATTTGTCATTACTGCCCCTACCAACTTTTGCCAAATGGACAAGCCGGTAAACAGTGTCTGATTGGACTACACCAAGCTCATGATCAAGTCGGAGTTGAAGCCTAAACTGCAGAAGGTCAGGGGGAGCCCGATGGCTGGGATGGTTGAGCTGGGGATTGGCAGTCTTACTTCCCGTAGTGCAAACACAGTTCAGGAGCCAATCAATTTCAAGTTCGAACCAATTCCCATTTTTTTCAACCCTAGAGTTTTGGATGTCATGTAGACGATACCAGGAGGGGGAGATCTAATAAATAGTTCTCTTAAAAGATTTTGGGGGATCAGATGGGTATGTTATATTACATAAGGTGGGCATTTGGTCTACACAAGGGAAAATGTGTCATTTCCATGAAAATGGCTGGTTCTCACGTCTTTCAGGCATATAGTTGACTAGGAGGGTGTTTATGCAAATGCAGAATGTTTGAAATGATGTTTGTGTAAAGATAAGTTTATGGAGCTATAAATGCAAAATTCCCAATGCTAAAAGACTTGAAAGGCTCATCTCTTATTAAAAAAATAGCAAAGACTTAATATATTCTGTGCCAACCTAGTGTTGGTAGTCCATTTTGGCCCAATATGGTGTATACCAGTCAGAACAGACTGATACATGTCACTGCTCGACACAATGGCGGGGCAACGTTAATAGGGAGGATTTCAACTTATTCCCTTCTCTGACTTCTTTATTTTCCTTTAACTAGAGAAATGATTGAGCACTTAAGTTTTTCTAGAGTAATGTCACTGTGAAGAGCATTTTATGATAAGACGAACCTAAGCTTACATTAAGATGGTGATACTCCTACATACATTTGCCTAAAGATGGAAAGAAATAACATACATTTGTCAGCAAATCCTTCATATTACTGTTTATGAAATCCTTGAGAGATCTTATGCTCTCATGAGCTGTACATGAGCAGCTTAAGTTCTGCTTGAAATTAGATGAGCAGCTCAAGTTATTCTTGAAGATAAATTAGCTGACTGGAGCTTGGCTCAATTACTAAACCAGCCGAGCTTGAGTTAGGCTGGGCTTGCTCAAGCTGTTCTTGTTGCCATCCCCACTATTATGTTAACGAGGCCCCTTATGAACAGAACCCACACATGACCCAGAGTTGCTTATTGTTTTGTTGCATAAACCTTTACTAAAACATTTGGAACTCATAAGTTCTCTTGGCGACAATCCTAATAAGATCTTGACAAGTTTATTTCATCAGAGAAAATTCGTTTTCTGAATAGTGAATGAACTTTCTGCTGGGATAAGCCTCTCATGGAAATCATATAGAATGAAGAACACACCCCATATATATATGCTAATTTTTATCTTGCAGAAACCTGAAAAATATAAATTTGGGAAATAGTTTTTGCTTGTAGTCTTTTAAGTCTCGTACTTTCTAGTGTCCTTTAAATATATCTCTTTTTTTTTAATGTTTACTGAGATTATCCAATGAGAAGCCTGGTTGGACACTGCTTGTGCTGTCACATGGTGATATTTAGATTTTTTCCTCCCTGAGCTTACTATTTGTTGCATCCACCTGAAGTTCTTGTCATGGCTACTTCAGGGTGTCATCCATCATCATGGCGAAATAGTTAAATACTTCAATCAAAGAGGGGTCTCTGCAATATTCCTCTTCAGAAGAAATCTACTTCGTCGCATGGTTTCAGTACTTGCAAATATGCATGACCGGGGTGCCAAGCAGCTAAATGGGACCCATAAAGCTCATGTGCATTCAAGGGATGAGGTCATGCTTTTGCACTTTATACCGAGATGTATTAGTACTTTCTCAAAAAAAGGAACAAAAATCTCTGATACCTATGGTAGACCTGAATCTTGAAATGTGTGGTGGTTTATGGCATACAGGCTGATGTACTTGCAAGATATAAGCCCACAATCAATGTAAATTCATTGGTTCCAGAACTAAAGCAGATGGATAAGTGGGGTGCTGATGCTCTGGATTACTTCAAGAGCACTCGCCACATTCTTCTCTATTATGAAGATCTTGTGAACAACCGCAAGGTGAGTGGTGGGAGCAAGGTAGAGGGAATGTAAACAAATATAACTTGCAGCAGCCTAACCATAATATTCTTTGTTTCCTGCAGAAGGTTAAGAATGTTCTAAAGTTCCTTAGACTGCCAAAAAGGAAGCTTTCCAGCCGTCATGTAAAGATCCACACGAGACCATTGTCTGATCAGGTTGAAAACTGGGATGCTGTCTATAATACTCTGAAGGGAACAGAATATGAGAGCTTCTTGCATGCTGACTATCAAATGCAGCAAGAAACCATCAGCTAGGCGCGGCTGGTTGTAAATAACTTATCGTCGGTTCTTTTTTTCCCCTTGCATGCTGGTGCCTCCCGTTGAAGAAATTTTGATTATTTTTATCCTAACAGATTTCTTATACAGGTTTACAGAGATATGTTTTTTCCCACTTTACAGAACGTTCTAATTTATATTTGAGCAATAAAAATGAAAATTGGCAGCAATTTTTGTCCCTATGCTTATTTTCAGGTTTTCAAATCTGACTTTCTTTTTTTAGACAAATGAATCTATTAGGTTGAAACTAGCTTGAGCTGTTGATTCGGTGATATCAGATGATATAGCTCTTTTGGAGCCAAAGGATTGTGCACACCCAGCCCATAAAGGAGTGATATTAGGTTGTTACATGATATAGCTCTTTGTTTTCTTTGTTGGTCCAAGAAAACAAAGCAAAATTTAAAAGAATTAGTAGGGTGGCATCATGTAACAACCTAGGGCTTCACCCAAAATAGCTTGCTAAAAAGTATTATTTGAAATTTTTGATTATATATAAATACTTAGATCTACCCACTAAATAACCGATGTGGAACTAAACAGATGCCTATACAAGTGTCCTCATCAGACTAAAGATTCAAATTCATTCAAATTTAAATGGTTTTGTGCTGTAGTGTTTCCTAATCTATATAGATTATGGGTCAGATCTGCTATGATATCATCTGTAACAACTTAGAATTTTATCTAAAATGACTAGTCGGAATGTATTATTTAGATTTCTTGATCCTATATAAGTATCAAAGATCGATCCAGCTAATAATTGATGAGACTAAACACACATTTGTACGATTTTGATACATTCACTTTTCTATTCCAAATTAGAAAATTTACAATTTCTTATGGTTGTATTCGCCCTGACATCTTTTATCGACCTTCAAATACTGTAACTGATAAGTCATTTACAGTTAGTGAATCTTGCTTGCTCGATGATGAAACAATTTCAGTGGGGCCTTTGTTTGCAACAAAACCAGGTGGTTTAGGGTATGGGAGACTGCCGCTCTCGCTGCCTAGCATCAACACTACAGTCGACATTGCTGGCCTGTCCTCCGGGTGTTCTTGAACACACAAGAGACCCACCTTTATGCACCTCAACACTTCAGCCACGGGAAATGAGTAACTTATTGATTCATCCACTAGTTCCAAGCCATTCCCTTCTTTCCATAAATTCCATGCCTGAAAAATGTGCAGCAAATGTCATTAATTCTTTTTTTAAAAAAAATAAATAAATAGAGCATCTAATTGAAGGACCTTTTTTTATACTTACATGTCCTAGAAGATTTATATGGCGGTTGGAGAGATAAACCCCTCTATTTTTCTTGCTACTTATGATTTCAAGTACTAAAACACCAAAGCTAAATACATCAGATTTCACTGAGAAGATACCATCCATGGCATACTCAGGAGACATGTATCCGCTGCATTATCATTAAGGTGATTGAACTATTAGATTTTCAATATAGAATATTATATGTACAATAAAATACTTTTCTTGAGCAAATTTTGTACAAATAAATACTTCAAAATACTTACTAGGTACCAACCACTCGGCGTGTATTTACTTCTGCCTCATCCCCCCCAAATATTCTTGCCAAGCCGAAGTCCGAAATTTTGGGGTTCATCTCTTTGTCAAGTAGAATGTTGCTAGCTTTGAGATCCCTGTGGATAATTCTTAATCTAGAATCTTGGTGGAGATAGAGAAGCCCACGGGCAATCCCTAATATAATGTTGTAGCGGGTTTGCCAATCCAGCGATGCAGCTTTAGCTTTGTCTGATGAAAAATTAGTTGTGTTAACTTTTGTATGCTATTACTCGGAGTCAAATTTAGTGAGCAAAAGAATGCATGCTGTCCAAAAGCCATCAACGTTCGTAACAAATGAACTGCTGGGTATTGTGAGACTCATGCCGGTAAAGATTGATTAAACTGTAATAGCTTGAGAAGCATCACTGTGACAAGCCTATGCTCATCTTGATGGGGCTTGGCAACCCTACCACACACCTGGTTGAGAAATCTAACCAAAATTTTCAACTCGAGCTAAGAAAGTGGTGTTTTGAGTGCTCTCTTTTTGAAATGGCATTTCAGTTAAGAAAGCTGATTAGAGAACGTCACTTCCACAATACTTATTATCCCGCTAAACAGGCAAAAGGTCGCTGTTGATTAAAGAAAAGCTCAGTCCTCTACCGAAAAAATGGAAAAGCTTAGTACTGATTTGAACGTTATTTTTACAAGAGGAATAATAACACTTAATCATGACATTGCTAATGAGATATTAAGTGGCGGGTCAGAGGGGAGAAAAGATTTACTAACCAAATAGGAAGGCATCCAAGCTTTTATTAGGCATGTACTCATAGATTAAAATCCTTTCCTCTCCTTGGACGCAGCAACCAAGAAGCCGAACAAGGTTCCGGTGCTGAAGCTTGGCAATGAGCGTCACCTCATTCTTGAACTCATCGATGCCTTGCACTGAAGTCTTTGCAAGCCTCTTCACAGCTATTTCTTGTTCCTCCCCCAGCTTTCCCTGAATGCACCACATCCAGCATTATGAGACACTGCTAGTATACTGAACAGGGGGGGGTATCAGACAGATATCAAGGTCCAGAAGAAACCAACATAGTATCTAGAATACTGACTTTAGAACCAGACACTGATCGAGAACCTCATAGTGACTTTTTTTTTTTTTTTTTCCATGTATAGAGTCAAAACCCCCACATGCCAGCAATTATCTTGCTAAACATGTCACCTAACCATTTTCTCATGAAAGGGAATTCACATCATCCAGATTGCAATTAATATAATTTGATCTCACTGATCTCTCCTTCAATCCTGGTACTGATTTCCCAGTAATGACGTTCTATAAAGTTCTGTTCTTGGAAAGAAAGCATACCATGTATACAGGGCCAAATCCACCTTCACCAAGCTTGTTTTTGATAGAGAAGTTATCAGTCGCTGCTATAATTGTACCCAAATCATACAAAGGCAGATCCAACTCCTTTCCTTCAGTGCCTTCATTGATGTAGTTGTTGGCGAAGGAACTGGTACCTAACATGGACATAGCTGTTGAACACAAATAATTGTCAGCATGAGCCTTATATTTCATTAATTTATTATGATGTTGAAGGTTTAATTGTACCCTGTTTTCTTCTCCTCCTCCTCTTCTTATACCAAATGCAAGAACCAATCCAGCCAAACAGTAGAGTTCCCAGAACAGAGCCCACCACGATGGCAGCTATTCCGCTCTGGTGTGAATGTTTTGATGCCGAACCTGAAACGTCACTGCCATTGTATGAATACAAGAATTTATTTTCTTTCTGTTAGTTGTCAGTCCTTCTCAAACTACAATAGTTGTTGCTTAGCTACTTCAGCAACGCAACCAAACTTGTGGGGTCCGGGTTCCCTTAGGGCAGGATCTGTTTCATGTAGTATGACTTTTTGGATGTACTGCTATCATGATCTAAGGTCGTGAGATTATGAGAAGAAACCACAAGAACTCAGATTATAGATAAAAATTTCATACCGAAACTACATTCTGGCCAATGTAGAAAATGTGTCTTTATAATAGGAAATTTTTGTACATTAATGTCATTGGCGTCTTTATAAACTGATGTCATGTTTTATATACACTGGACATCTAATCAACGTCAGTCAAATCTGTAGGTATAAAACAACTTTCCGTTGTTCATTCTCATCTCTCCAGGACCATAGAAGTGGTGGAGATATGTTCCTGGGAAGCACAGAAGACGGTTTGCAAAATAGCTAACACTGCAAACGGTGAAACAATCTGAATACAACAGGGCGTTGGAGAATTTTACAAAGTAGTTTCTCAAAAGTAAACTCTAGGAATTGCCTTCTCTTGACGGCATTTTGACCTTTTTATCAGATATTCGCACATTGTCTAAAGTTATAGAGGTATTACTCCTGATAAATTCCCTGGTCTTACAGGACCTGACAAATACTAATAATACAAGGTTGTAAACTGGTAATATTTCCTCCAGTCGAGGATATTATCGTATTTCAATTTTCCAACGCCCAACTAAAATATAAAGGGAAGCTTCTGTCGTAACTTCCAGGCGAAATTTTTATAGTAGATGAAACGAACATAGCACTAAAGTCAGAGAGGTCGGCTTCCCGCCCCCTCTCGCGCTTTTTTTTTTTGTTTGTTTGTTTTGTCTGCTGTTGTGGAATGCTCATACGACTTGGGCATAAATACATACAATAGCACTAAAGTCAAAGACGTCGACTTCCTTGCAAATAAAAAAGAAACACAATTTGCATTTGTTTGGATAGAAACCCCCTTGGCTTTGGAGACTTTGCTTTCCTCCAGCTAGACCTCTAGGCTGAGGTCTACTACACCAAATTCCACTCGTTGCCACTTCGGTGGCCCTGGATCATACACACCATTAGCAATGTGTAAGCTCCATACAGAATCGATGCAAACAAGAGCCAGGCTCGATGTTCGCTGGACTTTAGCTCCCAGTGACCAAGTTATATCTCATCTAAAAAAATTCTTTTTTAATTGTAATATTTCGTCTAAATTATCACCATTTATCTTAAGCAACGAAACAGGACGTACCTAGATCGGCGGCTGCTAGCCGGACGTGGATATCCTGCCCACCAAACGTGAACACCCTAAGATCAGTGAGTTCGGTAGTCCAAGTTATGCACCCCCCGCCACTGGAGTTAGCACTAGCATAAGCCGTGCACGAACAATTCCTCAAACACATAGCCCTGCACTGATCCAAATCCAAGCTCATGTCGACGGTCGAGCTCGACGTGTCGGGTAGCTTCACCTCATTCACCGTCACGAAGCCGTCGGTCCCATTCCGACAATCCAACGCTGTCTTCCTTCTGCACCCATCCGACCCATCCCTCAGAGCCCAATTCGTCGGCGACCTGGGCTCGAACCCCTGCAAGCAGTCGCATATCGGCGAGTTGTTGGTGTCGCAGAGCCCGAAGGGACCGCACGGCGACACGCCGTCACACGGGTCCTTGGGAGCAAACCAGAAGACGCTCCACGCTTGGCTCTGCTCAAGCCAGACCAGTCGTTGGGTCACGCCGGACTGGTTCACGATCAGCCTCGAGATGACCGATCCGTTGAGGATGTTGAATGCGTAGTAGATCTCATCCCGGTCCATGACAAAGTCGAAGGTGAACATGCTATAGGTCTTCATCTCCGGGATGCCGCTGAACCTTTGGCCGACCCATGGCCCCGCGCGCCAGAGCCGGTGCGCGCCGGCCCATAAGAATATCTCGGGGTCGCCCTCGACGTCCAGAGCCATGGAGTAGTAGCCCGGTGCCGGGTCGCTAGGATCGGTCCATGCCGTCAGGTTGCGGTTCAAATGGCTCGTCAAGTTCCACCCAAGCTTCATGCCCGGGAGCAGCGTGTCGGTCGGGTAGTCAAAGCTCTGCCATGCGAAGCTACCAGGATCATTGCTATCACCATTAGCTTCTTTAACGATGAAATTGCCGCTGTCTAAGAGTTGTGCGACTGGGCTGGCTAGGCCCGATGAGCCCGCGGACCAGACGGCCGTGGAGTTCTGGTCGGTGACGACGAGCGTTCCGTCGGGGGTGATCGATAAGCTTCCCTTGGGCTCGGAGATCGGGTGCTGGCGGTTGGCGACCCACACGACGGTCTGTACTGAGACCTTGCGGTACCATATGCCTACATAGCGGTTTTTGGAGTTGATGGGACTGAAGAAGCCTAATTCGAAGATCCCACCGGCTGAGATCAGGATTTGGCCGTCGCGGAGGGGCTGGGTTGGAGTCAGGATGTCGCCTCCGACGGAGATAGAGAAGAGAGAGGAAAGGAGGAAGAGAAGAGATTGGAATACGGGAGGCCTTCTCATGTTTCCAAATGGCTTAATTTGGTGCAAAGGAAAAAGAAGAAACGTTCTATTTATTCTGGGATTGCACTACCGAACCTTGATCGGATGATTAAGTAAAAAGCTAATAATGATAAGAAAGGATCATCTAACCTATAATCACCATTTTTTAATCTCTCGTCTGGACCGTTTCATATGGCAAATGGTGGAATGGGGTCAGACCTAGTGCAGTGCGTTAAGGTTTATCGTATAAAATAATGACCGACGTTGAAGCTGGAACTTGGTCACTCCACGCTTTGATCACGGCGGTGGAAGTGGATATGGTAAACCGGGATGAGCACAACACTAGCTTGCGGGGGACGGACGGCTTATGATTCCTTTGGTGGCGATTACAGAGGAGACCAATTGATTGTCGGCTCAAAGACTGTGTGGTGATGAGCTGAAAGTTCATGATAAACGGAATAATATATGGTGGCCCACTGTCATGAGAAACACGGCATACTACGACCAGCCAATCAGGGTCCACCATTTCGGCATTGAACGAATTCGATGGCTGATATCATATGGAGTGATGAAGCTCTTTCATCTGCACTCGTTGGTGTTTACAGGTCCTTGAGATATTCCTATTCCTTGGTGCTTGTTTCTCCAAACGTGGGGACCAGCATGCATCAGCATATCACGACAATGGAGGATTGTAGGTAGCTCGGTGGACTCAATGTTCAAACTAATAGACACCTAACTGGGTGACACAAGTAGTCGTCTTTTATAGTTAAGACTGCAGCTCTACTATTTCATTATAAAAAAAAAAGACTGCAGCTCTGCTGGAATTTAGACGAGATAGCAAGGTTGACTCAATGTTCAAACTAATCTTGGAATATAATATGACCATTAGGCTTTCTAGGAATTAAATGAGATAGCTACGAGATATCAAATTTCAAGACACTTAACATTGATGGAATTCCCCGAGGACTAGTTTAAACAGTCGCCATACGGAAATAAGCTGTGCCAATTTGATGAAGTTCTTAAAGTCACTACTTTTTTTCGAGAGAAAGAAAGTTGGTTCCATGTTACATCTTACCTCGGGCCCATAACCATGCTTCTCTGCCTCGCGGCTGAATCGCTTGGTTTGCTCGAAGATAGAATTGTTGGTGCTTGTGTTGAAGGCTATGAGGACCTATGTGGGTGTGTGTTTAGTCCGACATCGATTATTCACCGATGAAATCTTGAGTACTTATACAAAACTAAAGAACCAAAAAAATATCTTTTAGCTAGTCATTCTAGGTGGGCTCCTGGGTTATTATAAAAGGCACAGAACGGACCCAGCTCATAACCCATGTGGACTAGGAGATACTACAACATGGGTATATTTGATCTGATCACAAGCTGATTGTGGTGTTTATGATTAAATTTGAATGGATTTGGATCCTTAGCGTGAAAAGGATGCTCGGGCTTAAACAGAAGGAGTATATGATAACTCGTGTGGACGTGTCCGTAGTCCTCCATCGGTTATTCGCTGGTAGATCTTGGATACTTATATAGGTATCAGAGCGAATTTGGCCCATAGCCTATGTAAACTAGGGAACACTAGAACACGAGTTAATGGAGGCTGACCACATCCCGATGTGGTGCTTGTGATTAAATTTGAATGAATTTGAACTCTTGGCCTGACGAGAATGTCAAAGTATGAACAGAGGGAGTATGTGAGAACCTGTGTAGGTATTATTCAGTCCCATATCGGTTATTTGCCGAGAAGATCTTTGGTACTTATACAGGACTAAGAAATCCAAAAAATATCTTTCGGCTAGTTATTCTAGGTAAGGTCCTGACTTGTTATAAATAGAATTAAAGCGGACTGGACCCATAGCCCAAGTGGACTAAGAGACATTGCAGCACAGGCTCATTAAGGCTGACCATGGACCGATCATGGTGCTTATGATTAGATTTGAATGGATTTTGATTCTTAGCCTGACGAGGCGTCATAGTTTAAATGGAAGAAGGATGAGAGGACCCGCGCAAGCATCTGTTTAGTCCTATATCGGTTATTTGCCGGAAAGATCTTGGGTGCTTATACGGGACAAAGAACTCAAAAAATACTTTCCATCTAGCTATTTTGGGTGAGTTATTACAAAGGCGTCACCAATTGAGACACGATCTCAGTGAGTTGGGCTATCTTCTCCTCTAGTTGTATGAGATATTTCATTATTTCATCATCCATCAAGGTAGAAGTAGCGGCAATACTTGCCTTTGCCCTCCAATGTACTTCAAGCACAGATAGCTCTTCTTCTGACAACTTGTACAGCTCGTGCATCTGGACCATGCACTAAAGTTCCTATAGATGTAGAGGACCGAAGCTTTGATACCAACTTGATCCGATTAGAAGAAAGATTTTTTTCAACCCATTCAACTCGAATCTCTCAAAAGTAAACTAAAAGAAGCTGGTGGAATCTTAAAAGTAGAGTTTTAAGTCTTCTTTTCTTTCATTAATCCTTAAAAAATGAGGTACATAGCCTCTATTTATAATATGAGGTCCACGCTAAAAGAAGCTGGTGGAATCTTAAAAGTAGAGTTTTAAATCTTCTTTTCTTTCATTAATCCTTAAAAAATGAGGTACATAGCCTCTATTTATAATATGAGGCCCACGCTAATACAATATTGGTTTGTAATCCTAAAATAACTCTTTTTTTTTAAAATAAATATCTTAAATAAAAAAAGCTAAAAATTTTAAGGATGTAGATTTTGACTTCTACATTAACTTTTCCTTTTGTCGCTTCATCGAATTCTTATCGGATAGAGAGCTACTCTCAGTCAAAGTCTTACCTGAAAAGAAAACTTTCGGTTTGACCAGCTCATTTCGGAGTCTAAACGATAGAATTTTGACCCGATTCAATCTCTTGGCCTAAAATTGTAGATCTCGAAAAGATACCCCTTTTTTTTTAAAAAAAAGATTATCTCAATCGAGCATCGTATGAGCAAATTATAGCCTCCGAAAATTTAGCCCGTGACTCGGCTTTCTAATGTAATGGATCTCAGTCTTGAATCCTATCCAGCATTGCTCGTAGTAGTCAAAGTGGTCCATATCGAGTCTGAAGATACTCCTAACTCAAGTAGTTATCTTTTGTAGTTAAGACTATTGCTTTACTGTTTCATCAAAAAAATAAAAAAAAAGACTGTAGCTCTGGAATTTAGATGAGATAGAAGGTGGACTCATTGTTCAAACTATTATATAGCCATTAGGCTTTCTAGGATTTAGATGTGATAGCCACAAGATATCCAATTTCAAGACTCTGACTTTGTTGAAATTCCCCGAGTCCAGTATAAACTGTTCCATATGGAAATAAGATGTGCCAATTTGCTGAAGTTCTCAAAGTTGCTACTTTTTTCTTCGATAAAGAAAGTTGGTACCATGTTACAGCCCATAACCTTTCATGGTCAGGAGTCTCCATTCAAGCTTTTCTTCCATTAATCCTTATTTATTTCATAAATGAACTTGTAGTTCGAGAAATTTTCGTCATTTATAATCAGAATCTTTTTTTTTTTGATGGAAAGTGAAGCAGAGAGACTGCCACCCAGCTTTTATTGAAAATCGATATCTACAGATAGAAAACAGACGATAAAAGGAAGTATGATGCTACCGAAGATCAAAGCTAGCAGAGATTCCAGCCATCTATGAAAGTGCAAGTGGAATGAAATGGCAAAATGAAGAGTCAGAAGCTGCAGAGAAGTAGAATGAAACGGAGAGCTTAATCCTAGATTCAATCATCAAGAAGCGGCCCCAACCAAAGTCAGCAGCTTGTTCCACATCTTATCATGACCATGGGCCGTTCTTGTTGAACAAAGAGGCGTCCAAGACATATTATACTGGGGAGGTCTTTCGGAGATATATTCTTCTATTTCTTTCTTTCCAAATTTCCCGGTACATGGCTGCAAGCAGTTGGTCAGCTGCCTTCCTTATGGAACAATTAAAGGACGATCTCCTCCAATTAGTCCAAGCATCATGCAAGTTGGAACGCCAACCCCCGATGTTCAACTGAATTTTTAGAGCTCTCCAAATGCTATTTTGACGAGTAGAGGATTAACGGACTCGACCCTTGGTCCGCCCAAAATATATCCAGAACTAATATGCCAACCTTTCCTATCCAGAATTTCCCCCGCATGAAGCCTATTGCGCAAAGCGAGCCATAAGAAAATCTTCACCTTTTCCGGAATGGCTGCCTTCCAAATAGTTTTGAAGTCAGGACATACGAGACCACCGTTGTTGAGAAATTGTAGAAGGACTCTATGGAATAGATGCCATTTTGGGTGAGTTTCCAAGAGGGAACATTTGCAATTCGTGAAGGTCTAACCAAGTCAAGGCAAACTCCTAGTAGCTGCAGCTGTCTCATTTGTTGGAGAGTCAATGGTCCTCTTAAGCCAAGCAAGAGCCCTCAACGACCATTGGGAAGCAACGGTGCAATTACGTTTGCAACCCAAGGGGTAGAGATCATCAAAGATATACAACAAGGGTGTCCGCCCATACCAATTATCCTCCCAAAATCTGATTTTTGAAGCACTCCAGAGTCTGAAAGACAAGCAATTCCAGGGGACATCTTCCTTGTACATTTTTTGGTTCTCAATCCAAGATTTCTTGTCAAATAATATGCCCTTTTAATCTGCTTCCACCATGGAGCATTTGAACCAATAATGAGCATCCAAACCCATTTAGCCAAAAGTGCAAGATTCATCTGTTCCAAGTTCTTGTTGCTGAGTCCTCCTTGCTCCTTCGATTTGCAAAAAGTATCCCAATTCACCAAGCAATGGAAACCGCCAAAGGAAGGCACGCCTCATCCCATCTATTCTGTGAAGAACCCATTTTGGCAGTTTGAACACCGACATAAGATGAGAATGGAGACCTGTCAAGACTGTGTTCATGAGTTT
>JAOXJJ010000725.1:15399538-15413213 GCA_025769935.1 Phoenix roebelenii | reverse complement strand
AATGATGTTTAGATTGCTTTGATATCTGTGCTGGGTGCAATCTAATAGACGATGTCATGGTAGAAGATTAATTGTTCAGAGGTGCGACTGTGAACCAGCCACATGGTCTGGGGACCAACCATCCTTGCGCCGGAAAGATACAAGGTGAACTCGTTTATTAGTTCTCGGATGACTTAACACCTATTGGAAAAGCAGAAGCATCACTACCTCGAAGTCCCAGTCATTTCCCATCATACTATGGTCTTCATACTATTTCTCTTCTTTTCTTTCTCAATATTCTGAGGAGTTGGAATCTCCTAGCGGTGCAACTTTTGCACGACAGAGCTCTGCTACTATGTTTTCCATTTTGGAGATAAATAAAGTTGCCTATGTTTGAGGTGGATGTTGTAGCCACCCATGCTGGTACTTAACTCTACGGAGGATCCTCGTTCTATTTTGAGATAGCCTTGAATCTTGATATCAGAATTTAAATAGTCCTGGAAAGCGGATCCTCGTTCTATTTCGAGATAGCCTTGATATCAGAATTTAAATAGTCCTTTCCAGCAAAACGAAATGGTTCTACAATTCCCCCAAAGCTAAGCATGTCAGTGATCTCTTAAGCTCACCCGGGGCACACATTATTCCAACATCTGCTAAACATCACAGAAGTATTCTTAACTCAGCAAGAGGGAAAAAAGACAAAGCTCCTTTAGGAGATTAGAGAGCTAGTCTCATAAGCAACTGGCTCCTTGATGGTGATGTCGGAAAAGCTGAGCTCCCTACGGATATGTTTCCATTGGCTAGAGGCTCCATCATAGCAATTAAAGCAATACAGGCTCCATCGTAGCAAGTAAAGCAATCCCAGTCATGCAACTCTCTTGAAACAGGCATCCACATTCCACAATTGCCCGAGCTCGGGCGGCCGACCTGGTCGCCCGAGCTCAGATAACCGACCTAGTATTCAAACTGGGGACTACTTGGCGCCCTACCAAATGCCCGACCTCAGAATACGTCCGTCTCCCTAAAGGTCGGACTCCGCCTCCCTAAAGGTCGGACTCCGCCAACCACATAGAACTGTCACATCCCCCTGCGCCCCAGTTCGGCGTCACGCCTTGAGCGGCCTACGCAACCATCATTACGCATGCCCCCTGCAGACCTCCGGTTCACTCCGTAATTAATGCGCATCTCCGGCTCACTCAACAATTAATGCGCGTGCCGCACGCCGTCTACGGATCACCAGTCCTCCACGACAAGTCAGCTCGGTCGCATCCAGCCCACCGCGACAGCTCTCCGACTCCGACCTTGCCTTCGACAGCAAAGCATTAACTCGCCTGGTCGTGCACCAATCCGTGCGACATGCTCAGTTGTACAGCGGCTTGGTCCCGTCACATCGCAGGTAACCCGGCGCCCCCTCTATAAAAGGGGAGACTCTGGGAGACTGAGGGGGGACTGGATCTTATATTTTCGGCCACCTTTTACTCATTGGGCCATCTCTCTGACTTAGCCATCGGAGGGCCGGCGCCGGAAGTCCCGGCCACCGGCTTCTTGCAGGATATCTAGAGGACGCCAAACATCGCCGGATCGCCGCCATCTACCGGCTTCAGGAGCCACCCTATCGTCACCGGAGCCCTGCCTTCCCCGCCTAGTGATCACCTCCGGGTCCAATTCTAGCAACATTGGTGCTAGAGGAAGGGCCCGAGTCGCGACCATGAAGCTGAGAAGTAAGGGAGCCTCCAATGCTTCCCGGCGTCTTCCAAGCCCTGGACGCTCAGTCCAGAACCCGCCGTCTCCGACAGACCCAGTTCCCCAGGTTCAGCCGGAACAATTCAACATCTTGGTGCGGTAGGTCCAGACTTTGGCTGCAGCCGTCCAATGCCTACAGCGGGAGGAGGCCATGCCAGCGCCGCCCCCGCCAGTCCGGCCTCAACCAGTGCTCCCCCCGAATGGGCCGATTCCCCAAAGCCAAAGTGTCTGTGGCTCCTCAAGGGCTAATAACGAAGAGCAGTGCTGTCGCCAAAGCTCGGCCCAAGCATCTCCCCGGAGAGAGTTGCCTGGGAAAGGCATAGACCGAAGGCCCCAACTGTCGGAGGCCGAGTCAGCCCCGGACCGCCGCAAGCCAGAGCAAACTACCGTGGCGATCCCCGGGCGGGGGAGCTTGACAGAAAAGTCGAGAACCTCGAACGCCAGATCGAGGCGCTCCATGGCAGGAAGGCAAAGCGCGAGGGGGATTTCGAATTCACCACCAAGTCCCCCTTTTCCCGCCAGATCGAGGACGCGCTAGTTCCGCCAAGGTTCAAGATGCCTCAAGTGAAGCCCTACAACGAAACCGTCGATCCTCTCGATCATTTAGAAAGCTACCGAGCCCTCATGGCACTGCAAGGGTCCTCGGACGCTATGCTCTGCAAAGCTTTTCCAGCGACTCTTCGGGGGACAGCTCGGCTATGGTTTTCCGGGCTGAAACCAAGCACAGTATCCTCCTTCGAGCAGC
The DNA here is from genome assembly GCA_025769935.1 of Phoenix roebelenii. Lineage (NCBI taxonomy): Eukaryota > Viridiplantae > Streptophyta > Magnoliopsida > Arecales > Arecaceae > Phoenix > Phoenix roebelenii. The sequence continues at coordinate 15,410,746 of JAOXJJ010000725.1, read as the reverse complement.
TCGGCAGGCAGTTCGCCACCAACTTCGCTGCCAGCCGCCGCCAACGGCGGACGTCCGACTCCCTCCTGGACGTCAAGCAAAAGGAGGGGGAATCCCTCAGCGAGTACCTCAACCGCTTCACTGCCGCAACCTAGGAGGTACACAAGCTCGACCAGTCCATAGCCATGTCAGCGCTAAAGACTGGGGTCCGCTCCTACAGATTCCTCTTCTCGATTGAGAAGAGCTTCCCGGCCGACTTCACCGAGATGCTGGCCCGAGCTCGGAAGTATGCGAAAGCTGAGGAGGCAATCGCTTCCAGATGGGGTGCGACCGAGCAGGCTCCGAAGAAGCAGAAGAAGCGCCGTGAAGAGCATGGTCGCCAGAGGAGCCGATCCCCCCGCCGGGAGAAGAACCTCCCTCGGCTAAAAAGTCCGCCCCTGCAGCGGGGGCAACAGCGACCAAGGTCCCCGCCGCGACTCCGAACGTACTCAGGAAAATACGAAAACTACACGCCCATCAACGCATCTCGTGCCGAGATCCTGATGGAAATCGAAGGTCGGGACTTTTTCCGACCTCCACCCCCAATGCGGAACACGGGAGTCCCACGCAATCCTAGGAAGTACTGCCGCTTCCACCGAGACCACGACCACGACACGGAAGACTGTTTCCAGCTTCGGGACGAGTTTGAGGCGCTTATTCGCTGCAGGGTACTCGGTCGGTTTGTAAGGAACCGACGCGATGAAAGGAGGCCGGTGGAAAACGCTGCCCCACCCGAGAATCCAAACGACAACAGGCCCATCGCCGGAACCATCAACGTCATTGGAGCAGGGGAAGAACCGGCAGAACTGAGGACCCCTCTGAAGCGCCTGCGCACCTCTGAAGTCGTCTCGTTCTCGGAGGAGGACTTGGAAGGAATTAAGACTCCCCACGATGACGCCGTGGTCATATCCATGGTTGTAAACAAATTTCATGTAAAACGGGTCTTGGTTGATAATGGAAGCTCAGCGAATATTTTGTATTACCAAGCGTATCAAAAAATGGGTCTAATGGGAAGCCAGCTTCGGAAAATAAATACCCCGCTGGTCGGATTCACCGGGGACTCGGTCCCGGTGGAGGGCGAGGTCAGTCTTCTAGTCAAAATTGGTACCGCCCCCCGAGAGAGTACCATGAGGACGGACTTCCTCGTGGTCCGCTTGCCTTCGGCCTACAATGCTATCCTTGGGAGGCCAGGGCTGAATGCCCATCGCGCCGTAGTCTCGACCTACCACCTGCTCCTACGATTCCCCACCAACCAAGGAGTAGGCGAGGTCCGCGGAGATCAGATGGCGGCCAGACAATGCTACGTGGCGACCTGCAAAGCAAAGCAATCAGCTGAAGTGTCAAGGCAGCAGGAGCTACCGACCAAAGCGTCAGCCCAAGCAACAGACCGCACGCTGCCTATTGAAACTTTGGACGTTTGCGACGACCCCTGGAAGAAGCGGGTAGAGCCTGGTGAACTTCTTACTCAAGTTTCTCTATTAGAAAAGTCTCCAGAACTAACCGTGCAGGTCGGCTCCGGTCTGAGCTCCTACGAAAAAGAGCGTCTGATCGAATTCCTTCGAGCCAACATGGACATCTTCGCCTGGTCGCCCGCCGACATGCCGGGAATAGACCCTGAGGTCATGGTTCACCGACTCTAGGTGAAGCCGACCTGCAGACCCGTGAGGCAAAAGAAGCGAGGGTCAGCCCCAGAACGACAGCAAGCGGTGGCCGAGGAGGTAGACAAGCTCCTTGAGGACGGATTTATCCGGGAGGTCACCTACCCAGATTGGCTCGCCAACGTGGTCCTCATGAAGAAAGCTAATGGAAAATGGCGCATGTGCGTGGACTACACCGACTTAAACAGAGCCTGCCCAAAGGACAGTTTTCCTCTCCCCAACATCGACCAACTTGTTGACTCTACTTCAGGACACCGACTGCTGACCTTCATGGACGCCTTCTCGGGATATAATCAAATCCGAATGGCGCCGGAAGACCAGGAGAAGACTTCCTTCATCACCGATAAGGGCACTTACTGCTATAAGGTGATGCCGTTCGGATTGAAGAATGTGGGGGCAACATACCAAAGGCTGGTCAGCCAAGTTTTCAAAGACCAGATAGGCCGAAACATGGAGGTCTATGTGGATGACATATTGGTAAAATACCGAACGGCGAATGACCATGTGGCCGACCTAAATGAGGCATTCTCCAAGCTCAGAAAGTACCGGATGAAGCTCAATCCGGCTAAGTGCGCATTCGGGGTCACCTCGGGAAAATTCTTGGGCTTCATAGTAACCCAGCGTGGAATCGAAGCCAACCCCAAGAAAATACGGGCGCTGCAGGAGATGGCGCCGCCGAGGACGATCAAGGAAGTCCAGCGGCTCACCGGGCGGATCGCGGCTCTGGGGAGGTTTGTCTCCAGGTCAGCCGAACGGTGCCTCCCATTCTTCAAGGTCCTCAAGCGACCGAAAAATTTCTCGTGGTCAGAAGAATGCCAACAAGCCTTTGAAGAGCTTAGGCGCCTTCTCGCCTCACCACCGCTGCTTACCAAACCCCAGCAGGGCGAGCTCCTTTACCTATATTTAGCCGTCTCCCCGGTCGCAGTAAGCTCGGTCCTAGTTCGGGAGGAGGACAAGCTTCAGAAGCCTGTCTACTATACCAGCCGGGCCCTCAGAGATGCCGAGACCCGATACTCCAAACTAGAGAAGACAATCTTCGTCCTGATCATCTCAGCTAGAAGGCTCCGACCCTACTTCCAAGCCCACATGGTAGCCGTGCTGACCGACCAGCCCATCAAACAAATTCTGCAGAGATCAGACCGAGCCGGGAGGATTGCCAAGTGGGCAGTCGAACTCGGGGAGTTTGACCTCGAGTGCCGACCAAGGCCCGCGATCAAAGCTCAAGCACTGGCTGATTTCGTTGTGGAATGCACTTTGCCAGACGACCCCGAGCACCCGCTCATACCAACGAAGGAGACCTCGGAAGAGCCCTGGGTCCTATACGTGGACGGTTCCTCGACCTCGGGGGGTAGCAGGCCGGCCTCATCCTCACAAGCCCGGATGGGGTGGTGGTGGAGTAGGCCCTACGCTTCGAGTTCCCAGCCTCAAATAACGAGGTGGAGTACGAAGCGCTCGTTGCCGAACTCAAACTAGTGAAGGAGCTAAAAGCCGGAAACGTGAAGGCCTATAGTGACTCCCAACTGGTCGTAAGCTAGGTCTTGGGAGACTTTGAAGCAAAGGAGCCATCAATGCAAAAATATCTCCAAAAGGTGCGAGATCTCACATCCACCCTAGGCTCCTTCAGCATTCATCATATCCCCAGGACGGAGAACCTCAGGGCTGATCAACTCTCAAAGTTGGCCACCTCCCGCATGAGCGAGCTCCCCAAGACAACGGTGCTCGAGTATCTCCAAACACCCAGCATAGAAGAGCCCGAGCCGACTATGTGTATAGACACTGAGCCGAGCTGGATGGACGAGCTCATCGCCTACCTTCAAAATGGGATCCTCCCCAACGACGAGCTCGAGGCTCGCCGAGTCAGATGCCTAGCCTCAAGGTTCATATTATATGAGGGCAAGCTCTACCGAAAATCCTTCACCTCTCCTCTTCTCAGATGCCTCCGCCCCTCGGAGGCAGACTATGCTATATGGGAGGTCCACGAAGGGGTGTGCGGGAATCATATGGGAGGCCGAGCGCTGGCTCATAAAATTTTGCGCCAAGGATACTTCTGGCCTACACTCGAAAAGGATGCGATGGACTTTGTTCGGAAATGCGACCGATGTCAGCGAAACGCCAACATCCAGCGCCGACCCTTAACCCCGCTGACCTCGATCGGCGCCCCCTGGCCGTTTGCCCAGTGGGGGATCGACATTCTAGGGCCATTTCCCCTAGCGACCGGCCAAAGGAAGTTTCTGGTTGTCTCCATCGACTACTTCACCAAGTGGGTCGAGGCTGAACCGGTGGCTCGGATCACCGAGCAGAAAATGCGGAACTTTGTTTGGAAGTCAATAATTTGCAGGTTCGGACTCCCCCGCATCCTCATATCTGACAACGGCCGCCAGTTTGACAACGTTCGCTTCAGAGAATTCTGCTCCGAGCTCGGCATTGACCACCGATTTACCTCGGTCGCCCATCCCCAGACAAACGGAGAAACTGAGGTGACAAATCGCACCATTTTGCAGGGGCTCAAAGCCAGGCACGATCGGTCCAAGGGACAGTGGGTCGAGGACTTGTACAACGTCCTCTGGGCTTACCGGACTACGTACCGACTGCCCACAGACGAGACCCCTTTCAATCTAGCATATGGGATGGAAGCTGTCATCCCCCTCGAAATTGGCCTCCCCTCTCCAAGGGTGGAGCATTACGATGCCGACTCCAATTCTTCCCAGCTCAGGAGTAATTTGGATCTTATCGAAGAAACAAGGGAGCTCGCCCGAGTCCGCATGGCAAGGTACCAGCAAAAAACGGCCCGATATTACAACTCCAAAGTCAGGCCCAAGTCCTTCAAAGTGGGAGACCTCGTCCTCAGGAAAGCCGAAGCTTCACAGCCAACCGAGCAGGGGAAGCTGGCCCCGAATTGGGAAGGACCCTACCGGGTCGCACGAACTCAACGGCCCGGAGCATACAAATTGGAATCTCTTGAGGGAACCCCCATCTCACGGAGCTGGAACTTCGAGAATCTCCGAATGTATTATCAATAGAGCCCATAGGGGCCTTTTGATACCTGGAAACGCGGCTCTCTACGCCAATCTGTTCATAGTCCTCTTCTGATTATTCAACGCTTTCCCTAACAAGCGAAACATTTTTGAACTTCAGGAAATCCGGCCAAGCTCAGATGCCTCGACTAAGGTCGGGATGCCCCGTGTGTCGACCGTAGAGTCCCAAACTCCCTCGACCTCGGGAAGCGACACCGGGTCGGCAGCGAGCCCGAGCTCCCCCGACCTCGTGCTCGATGCCTCGACTAAGGTCGAGATGCCCCATGTGTCGACCGTAGAGTCCCAAACTCCCTCGACCTTGGGAAGCGACACTAGGTCGGCAGCGAGCCCCAGCTCCATCGACCTTGTGCTCGATGCCTCGACTAAGGTCGAGATGCCCTGTGTGTCGACCGTAGAGTCCCAAACTCCCTCGACATCGGGAAGCGACACCAGGTCGGCAGCGAGCCCCAGCTCCCTCGACCTCGTGCTCGATGCCTCGACTAAGGTCGAGATGCCCCGTGTGTCGACCGTAGAGTCCCAAACTTCCTCGACCTCGGGAAGCGCCGCGGGGCAACGGCAAGGCCGAGCTCCCTCGGCTCCGGAAGATCGGAGATGATGCTCCTTGCGGCGCCTTCAGGACACCTGACAGCGACAACGAGAAACACCGACAATGGCAGCATTTCTCAGGACGAACCCCAACCCAAGAGGCACCTCCGGAAATTGGCCGAGAAACGGAATGACCCGCCTCCACACGGAGCGCTCGCTCCTAAGGACGCAAGAGGTACTTTTAGCACTTATTCCGTTCTGCTCATTTGCTTGCGCACCGCCTAATGTACCCCCGGGTAAATCTGGGATATTTCCCGACCAAGGTCGAGATCCCTCTCTGAATAAATCTAAGGCCGAGGTTACACCAACCTCGCGTGCGCCTTGTCAGTCGGCCTCCGTGCTGACCTACGTCGGCCCCTCCGACTACGGCCTGGTTAAACCCGCAACCGGGTAGCCGGATCCGAAGAAGCCCAGCTGAATCCCTCGAGAGGCGAACAAGCGAACTAACGGAAACCCCCTATCGGGGTCCGAAACCCGAACCCAAGGGCTCGGCGAAATTCGCGTCCGAGCCCGAAGACTTGGTTGATTTTCCTAAAAACCCAAGCGCAGGACTCTCCCTGGCAAATGCGGTCGAAGACCCAGTCCAGCAGGTTTCAAGTTTTCTAACTTGGCCGAACTCAAGGACTTGGTCCCTCACAACCTAAGCTAGGCGCTTTCCCCCTGTCAGCTTAACAAGCGTGCCTCGAACCTAAGTCTAAAGAAAGGGGGAGGGGGGTCCGAGCCTCGAGGTCTAACCGGGCTCCGAGACTTGGAAAGAATCATTGTGCAATAAAAGAAAGAAAAGAATCAACACAAGTTATTGAAGAACACTTTCTTTGTATTATCGAAGGAAAGGCGGGTCGGAAGCCGACCTCGCTTACAATAGATTAAAGTAAGGTAACCTTTATTACAGTAAAAGAAAATACAAAAAGGTGAGTCGAAAGCCGATCTCACTTACAGTAAAAAGAAAATAAAAAGGTGAGTCGAAAGCCGACCTCACTTACAACAAGAAGAAAACAAAAATAAAGTCCTAGGGGGCTACGTCCTCGTCGGCACCGGCATCGTCCACCACAATCACTTGGGGACCTTCGACGCTGCTCGGCTCAGGGTCCTCGGCGACAGGCTCGGAAGAAGCTCCGCCGGTGACCTCGGCGAGCTCCTCGCAAGCTTCCTCAGCAGAAGCCCCCTAAACCGGTGGGTTCCCTTCAGCGGCCTCCGTCTCGGCAGCCCGTCCGCCAGCTTCAGCCTCGACGCCCTCTTCCTCTTCCTCGAGTGTAGAGGGTAGACCGAACTCGTCGCTGAACCCCGACTTGGGCCGGATCCCGGACAGGTCGAACTGGGGGCAATACCGGGCCATCTGCCTTCGGAAATTTTCGAACCCCCGGAGGAAGCCATCCACGGTCTCTTCCTCCAACATATCGTGGAACTCCTCCGACCCTTTGAAGAGTTCCACGGCGTTCTCGACCCGCTCGAGCGCTTTCCTCTCCCGGGCCTCGACCTGCTCGACCTTGAGGCGGAGGACCCCGCACTCATATTCGCTACCGGTGACCTTGGCGTGGGCCTCGGCTAGTCGCGCCTCGGAAGCGCGCAGGGCGGATCTCGTCAAGGAGTGCGCAACCCTCTCCTCTTCGAGCTCGTCGACGATAGCCCGCCGACCGGCCTCGGTAGCCTCCGCCCGTGCCACCGCCTCCGCCACCGTGGCCTCTAGCTCGGCGATTCTCTGCTTGGCCGGCTCCAGTTGCCGACTGAGCCGCCGAGATTCCTCCTGGCATTCTGAGGCGATGAATACCAGGGTGTCGACCTCATGAAGATGCTGCAAATGAAATGACCATGAGTAAAGTAAAGAAAATATTACTAAGTAAGAACAAGGCAGGGAAGTAGCTTACCCGAATGGTGTTGCAGTAGGTCTGGTCGACGACCTCCTCCAGCGAAAGAGCCTGGAACTCCGCCCGGTCGGCTGGAAGCATGGTGCGGCGGAACACCTCGCGCGCCACGTCGCCATCTCGGATGGTCGAGCCCCCCGCGGGTATCGGGGACCCCGGCTCGGCCGACTCCCTCTCCTCGGCCCTTGAAGTGCTCGGCCTAGCTGAGCTCGTGGCAATGGGGCGGGGCGCGCTCGGAACCCCCGGGCCCCTGCACGGCTCGGACCCCGAGCGCCTTAGTCGGATCACCGGCCGACTCGCCCGCTGAGAAACGGGGGCGGGGCAAGCCGGAGACGCCGAGCCGGACGCCCCTCTAGAACCCGAGCTCGCACGCTCGGGGACCGGCGCCTGCCTCCGAGCAGATGTCGGGGCCCCGGCCTCAAGCCCCCTCGCCGCGACGGAAGCGGCGGCGGCGGCCGACTTGGATTTCTTCCGAGGCTGGGGCATGGCCCCGCCGGCCTCGGCCTCCCGCTTCCTTAGCCGAGCAAAGAGTGAAGTGCTGCTGGTCGACATCTGGGGAATGGCTGAAACAAGAAATGCATGTAAGTACCAGACCGACAAATAAGAAACAAGCAAAATGAAAACTAAGGAATAGAGGAGCAGAATGGCTGTCCTTACCCTCGGGGCGCGCCGAGCTTAGACCGACCTCCACCAGAGCTTTCTCGGTCAGGAACTCGGTCAGGAGGATGTCCCTCCCGAGACTTCGCAGGGCATCAAAGGCCCTCTGCTCGTCCGCTGAGAGACTTTTAAGTCTGTTCAGGGCCTTCATCCCGGGACGCCCCCATTGCGGATCAAACCCCCACGAGAGCTCGGAAGAAAGAAAAAAGAACTTCCCCTTCCACTCATGTATTGAGGAAGGGGCACCTCGGAAGAGCGACATACCGCTCCTCCAGGCGAAATACAACCACTCGACATCTGCCGGGTTGGTTTTCAACATAAAACAGTGGCGGAAAATGTTTACCGAGGTCGGGATCCCATGCGCTAGGCAAAGGGACATGAACCCGACGATTGTCCTCCACGAGTTTGGCGTGAGCTGCGCTGGGACGAGCTGGTACTCCACCAGCAGTGCAGTCACGAACCCGTGTAGGGGGAACCGCAGGCCGGCCCAGAGTGTATCAACATACACCCCGATCCGACCTGGTGGAGGCTGGGTCACCCGGTCTTCCGACCCCGCGGGCTCTAGACGAAACCCGGGTCGGAAGAAAAATCGGGAGCGGACCAGCTCCAGTTTCTCCTCAGTTAGGGTGGACCCGACTTCGCCGGGACCAAGACCCATCACGACAGAGAGAAGAAAAAGAAAGAAAAGGGGGAGAACATGAGAGTTGAGGAAAGAAGGGAAACAAGGACTCAAAGGAAAAGAGGAAAAACTTCCGAGCTAGTATGGGAGAGCGATCGACTACGGGGCTACCGGAAATCACCTGTGGCCGCCGCTGGGAGTCGTCGGAAATCGCCGGGAGTCGCCGGAAATCGCTGGAAGGAGACTACGGTAGCTGGAGAGAAATGGCAACAATAACAGGCAAAGGGACCTTCCTAGGGCTAAGTTGGGGGGTTTATATAGACCTCCCCAACGGGCCAGATCGTCGAGGCTAAATCCCGCCCTCGGTCCAGATCACGCCGCCTGTCAGCTTCGAGAGCTGAATCAGCGCATTTATTCCGAGCGGGCGCCTCGGGTACGGGATCGAGGCACCGTCCCGTCGGATCTCGGACCTCATTATGAGCTCGCTACGCGAAGAGGGCCTCGGGTACAGGATCGAGGCGCCCTCCCGTCGGATCTCAGACCACATTATGAGCTCGCTACGCAAAGAGGGCCTCGGGTACAGGATCGAGGCGCCCTCCCATCGGATTTCGGACCTCATTATGAGCTCGCTACGCGAAGAGGGCCTCGGGTACAGGATCGAGGCGCCCTCCCGTCACATCTCGGACCTCATTATGAGCTCGCTACGCGGAAAAGGCCTCGGAAGGCGCCAGGGCGCCGCCTCCTCTCCCCTCATTAAAAGCACTCCGAAACGCATGATACACCGGTACAATATAAGTCTTCCTGCCTCCACTATCGCAGTAAACGCCAACTACTTCCCACGTCCGAGCTTGCAAGCGGGCCGAACTCGGAAGTCAGGGGTAGTGTTGGGGAAAATACGAATTCCCCTAAGTACGTAGGTGCATCGCCAGCACGCAGCCGGGAGCTCCCCGACTCGGGTAACCGACCTGGTTGCCCGAGCTCGGGCGGCCGACCTGGTCGCCCGAGCTCAGATAACCGACCTAGTATTCAAACTGGGGACTACTTGGCGCCCTACCAAATGCCCGACCTCGGAATACGTCCGCCCCCCCTGAAGGTCGGACTCCGCCAACCACATAGAACTGTCACATCCCCCTGCGCCCCAGTTCGGTGCCACGCCTTGAGCGGCCTACGCAACCATCATTACGCATGCCCCCTGCAGACCTCTAGTTCACTCCGTAATTAATGCGCATCTCCGGCTCACTCAACAATTAATGCGCGTGCTGCACGCCGTCTACGGATCACCAGTCCTCCACGACAAGTCAGCTCGGTCGTATCCGGCCCACCGCGACAGCGCTCCGACTCCGACCTTGCCTCTGACAGCAAAGCATTAACTCGCCTGGTCGTGCACCAATCCGTGCGACATGCTCAGTTGTACAGCGGCTTGGTCCCGTCACATCGCAGGTAACCCGGCGCCCCCTCTATAAAAGGGGAGACTCTGGGAGACTGAGGGGGGACTGGATCTTATATTTTCGGCCACCTTTTACTCATTGGGCCATCTCTCTGACTTAGCCATTGGAGGGCCGGCGCCGGAAGTCCCGGCCACCGGCTTCTTGCAGGATATCTGGAGGACGCCAAACATCGCCGGATCGCTGCCATCTACCGGCTTCAGGAGCCACCCTATCGTCACCGGAGCCCCGCCTTCCCCGCCTAGTGATCGCCCCCGGGTCCAATTCCAACAACACAACTCTCTTGAAACAGGCATCCACATTCCACAATTGCCTTAGTAGCAGGCCCTGCCATAAGCCCCTCGCGGCCACAATTTTGTGTACAAGCGATTGCATACTGGTGATGGGAATTATGTATTCTGATTCAATCACCATGTCCGTACCATATATGCTAATTAGCTCGGCCTTAACATCAATTATTGTGAAGTTTTGGATGGGACTTCCGATCGGCCTGCATAGGACAGACTGATCAATCACAGTGGTCCATGTATGATTGAATGGTTATGAATGTACAGGATTTATATGTATATTGTATCAGGAATCTTGGAGGAGGTGCATGCATTAGACCTAGAGACCAGGTTCTTCCGTGGCTGGCCGCTCACCTTGGTAGTGGCGTGGATGGAGAGATTGGCTCAACACTGCACCTACGTTGTACACATCCCATTTTGGGCTTTCGCACTTCGCCAATAATGAATTGGGTGGACTCCGTGGATAATAACCTACCTTCTTTTCTTTCTTTTTTTCTTTTCTTTTGTTAATAAGTGGTTTTGTATTTTAAACTTGAAAAACATTGTGATCTTTTAAAATATCTATATTCTGGACTAGATAATTATGGTGGTCCGCGTTCATAGTTTGCAAGTGTGCTGGAATTTTTCCACCGTCAGATCAATCATGATCTTAAATTAAATTGTACCAATATGATCAAGATTTATTAATTTTCGCCATGCCGACCAATCCACTAACTAACTTGAAATAAATGGACGTCCGTCAGAGATTATCCTAAGTGACAAATGGATTATGTATTGTTTTGTCACTTTGATTTGATGAGCGGCAAATGAATCAAATATTTTTTAAAATTTTTTTTATAGATATCCTTTTAAATATCAAATTTTGTGTAAATATCTTTTGAAAATTAATATTTCCATATATACCTTCATAAAATTTTGTTATTGTACAAATATTTTTAATATAATAATTATTCTAACGTAAAAAAATCATATTTTTATTAATTAAAAATAAAATTTAAATATGAAATGACGTTATAATCCTTGCCCCCTCCTTTTCCTGCCT
>JAOXJJ010000725.1:15349510-15382256 GCA_025769935.1 Phoenix roebelenii | reverse complement strand
AGTTGGGGGGGTGGGGGGGATCCGAGGGTGGAGAATATGCAAAGAAGCATTTGGTTTTTTCCTCTTGCAGAAAACATTTGGGATATGGAGATTTTAGATGTTCTCACTTTAGGATGTTGGCATGTGGAATAATTGTGGCTTTAGAGAGAGAGCCCTGTGCGTGCCTGGAATTGTGCTTGTGAAGAAATAGGGAATGGTGGAAGTTGGAAAATTGTTTATTTAAAGGAAAAACATTAAAAGAAATTGTTTGTGCTTGTTAAGAAATGGTAGGACTAATAAGGCAACTCTATATGGGTGGATGTTTTAGGAGAGAATGGTTACAGGCTTCTTTATATCATGGTGCCTTTGTCTTGAAAAAAATTAATTGAACAGTAAATAGGATGTCATGGAAGCTTTGAGACTAAATGTGGTAGGATATGAAGAGAAAGAATTGCAAGTTCCTTATCTCATGGTATGGGTTCCTTGCGCGCGCGTGCGAGAGAGAGAGAGAGAGGGAGAGAGAAGAAATTTTTGATAACAAGATTAGTGGGATTAAGGAGAACAAGTATTTCTTTTCCATCCTTTCTCATAACTCCGTTTCTGATTAGGTCAGCCCATAATGAGTAAAAATTGATGGTATAATCACATAGAGTCATGAACATTCTCTCCCCCCCCCTCTCTGTCTTGGTATATATATTGTTGAAGATTTTAGGAGGGTCTTCTGGACTTCGCATGGTTCCTATGAGTAATGAACCCACTTATTTTTACCTTCTGGAATAACTATAGAAATACTCATTGCACAGGTTCTTTAAGGCATGTATCTGTTTGTAATTGTCTTTGACATCTTAAAACAGTTTTCTTATGTAACTGGCTTAAAACAAACAAATAAATAAGTAAATAGAAATTCTGTACTTTTCTTGAGTATGTTACAATTCTTGTGTTTAAAATGTCTTGTTGAGACTACAACTAGTTTTAGATCAACCGATTTAATCCTGATAGGTACTTGCATGTTTTCTCTAAAAGTCAATCTGCTTTTGGGTATATTTAGTTTCATATTTTGTGCTTGGAAATTTTTTAGAGCATTTATTAAGGGAATATAGGCTCTTTATGATATTTTAATTTTTTTAATAGTTATGTACCTTGGAATATAATCACTTTTTAGGCTTGCTGACTTTGTGTTTTATTCAGTGTACTCCCCCATCTTGTCAGTGGGTTTGTTATGCCATTACGTGCTTAGCTTTACTATTTTTATAACGATGGAATATATGTGTAAGTTAATGATAAAGGACGTGTAAGCTAAAAGGAGTAAAGGCATGTCCTTTACTTGTTTTGGTTGTCTCATTATCAAGAATGGAGATCATCTTAATTTGGAGAAGGCTGGTAATAATGCATTAAATGTAAAATTCTGGGAACTCTGACATGAAAATGAAGGTGTTGTTTGAATTTTCTTCTAGTTTCTTATAGATGGCTCAGAATTTTGTCTATCTGATTCATGTAGGATCAATATTGGCCTCCTCCAGATTTCAAACGATTGTTGTCTGCAAAACTGAAGGCATTAACAGCAAGTGGGAAATTGATTAAGGTAACTCACCTTTCCAATATCTTGCAAAATAGACAGTGGATATTATTAAGCATACACTAAAATAGGGTGAAGCTCATCTGATTATATCTATACATTTTAAGCTACAAAAACATAAGGTTTATTGGTACCAGTAAATCAGATAGGTTCCTCTTCTCCAATCAGATAGGTTCCTTTCCTTCAGCCAGATAGGTCCCTTTTCTCCAACATACATAAAGATGCCAGATGTCTTGGATCTGACTTGCTGGGGCCCATATCACATATCAAGCTGTCCAATTGTGGGCAATAATAGATAGGTACTTGTATAGTAAAAAAGTTTGGATTTGTAGCTCAGTGTAGTTAAACTGTTTCTTGGCAGAATAATTAGCTGTTGAACTTTCTTTAAATGATTTTCATGATATACTCAGCCAGTAGCATGGAAGACATTCGCCGGTCACCTGTCAGTCCTTTCTTTTAAGGAGATTTCTCATTACTTTTCCATAGGACTATGTCATACTGGCTCATGGTTTGCCGTACCGATCCGTACGGGCCGGTACGTACCGGTTCGGTACCGGTACCGGATCAACGTGGAATCCGGTACCGGTAGTTTATTGTTGGAGAACCGGTACGGAACCGGTTCGGCCCGGTTCGGACCGGTACGCGACCGGTTCGGACCGGTACAGGACCGGTACGGGTCTGGTTCGTACCGGTCCGAGCTGCCACCGGTACGCCGACCGGTATTGGTACGGCGGACCCTGTGCTGGCTTGTTTCAAATCTTTGTGAATCTTGTTACTGCCTTTACAGGTGAAGCGCAAGTATAGGATAGCACCTAGTTCATCTTTTTCAGTAGGAAAAAACTCCAATTTGTTGCTCCCTGATGGAAAGCTAAGGGAGTCTTCCGGATTAGAAAAGGATGATGTCAAACCCCTTACAAAATCTCAAGTTGATGCTGAATTGGCACGGATGAGAAACATGACGGCACAGGAGGCTGCAGCAGCTGCTGCTCAAGCAGTTGCAGAGGCAGAAGCAGCAATGGCAGAAGCAGAAGAAGCAGCAAGGGAGGCAGAGGCTGCAGAAGCTGATGCAGAAGCAGCACAGGCTTTTGCTGAGGCAGCTATATTGATGCTGAAAAACAGAAATGCAGCTAAGATGGTAATGCTTTTGTATATGATTTATTGCATATACTTAATTTCCCCTCTGTAAATTATTTCATCTCTTTGGTCTGCATTCAGCACTAGGCTGCATTAGTTCATTGATGAGTATTCGGATCCCTTTTCACAGTTAGGCAGCTCTCTTTTCTCTTTCCAGTACATATCTATACATGCCTTTGTACTTCAGCTTGGGTTGTAATTTCAGAATTCCTGCAGGATCCTTTTCCCTCCTTTCCTCAATTTTTTTTCCTTCTTTTTTTTTGTTGAAGTTTTTAAGGGATGCTTTGGGGTGGATTCTGCTGCATAAAGGTATGTACCGGTCATGCATAGGCACCTCCACCTCAAGCGTGCAGGTGAATGTAAAGTGGATAGTCCAACTGTTCTTCAATAGTCTAGATATAAGATAATCTGTTTGAAGAAAGAGAACATCTGGTTCTTGTGGTTTTGAACGTCTCTCCCCCACCCCTTTTCTTTATCTAAGTCTATCATCTGAGGAAATCAATGTTTTCTTATGGTAGCTAACTACAGTCTGGTCTTTGGATCACTTATTTTAGATTTAAATAAATAGCTGGCATCAAAATCTGGGATATGGTTCCTTGGACCTGATTATGTTTTGCCTTACCTCTATCATGTATTTTTAATTGTGGAAGCGCCATCTGTCCCTGATTATCTCATTCTTTTGGAAGATTTTGCATGCAGATATTATTGTGTGGGTTGTGGTGCATAGCATAGCATGTTTATATTTTCCTGTGTGGATTGTTGTGCAAGGCATAGATGATGATGCTTCTGATCCTTTCGTGATAAATTCATTTTAGAAACCTTTTTATTTGATTAAAGATTTTCGAATGCTGAGCTAATTTTTGTTCCTTCTGCAAATTATGCAGATGATTTGAGTTTGATGGGAGTCATCAAGGCTATTCTGCTGTGTTTCCCCATTTTCTCCATACTTGCAAGATATTCTGCCTTTCGTTTTGTCAAATGTGTATAATAAATTCTGTATATAATGTAGGTTTTGTACAAATAATAACCTGGCAAACCTGTTTTGGTTCATGGTCCCTACCTGGAATTTCCATGATCATCATGATCTCCTGGGCACTGTCATTTCGTTCGAGCTGTTGCAGAGCAGAAAACTGAGCTGCACAATTGTTTCAGTTGCATGTGTTCTGCAATAGAATAGAGGGGAGAAAGAGGAGCTTGGTACTCTGTTGTATTCAGAGGTTAAAATTTTCACTTAAAAAGTTTGTTTTGGTGCTATGATTCAGTGCCAAGTTTTTCACAGGCTGCTGTCCCTAGCATTTGGTCAATTGCTATGGTTATCATACTTGTGCCACTATTTTAGTTGGCCTATAGATCAGATAACCCAACTTTAGGACTGAGAAAAATTTTTCGCTGATTTTCTGAAAAAATAAAAAATAATTTTTGAGAATATGATAATATGAAAAAAATGTTTTTGGGTGGCATGTTTCAGAAAAATTTACATTGGTTGGGTGTCTATTTTTTCTTTTAGAAAATTATATAAAATATTTATTATATTCTTAATAAAAAAGAAAGATTTTAGTATGGCTTAAAAATATTAAAAAACTTAATTTTCAATCATTAGAATAGTTTTTTTTTTATTTTTTATGATCTTTTTATGAAATAGAAAAAAATTATTCTCATAAAATATTATTATTTTTATTTCTCTTGACTGTCTTTTTTTTTTGGTTTTTTCATTGATTTATTTTTATTGGAGTCCGAAGTCTCTTTTTATTCCCTCACGGATGCATACGTTTCTCTCCATGGTATTTCATGAGTTTGGGGTTGGTGCTTCATATTGAGCTATTGACATCACCCATTGAATCCTCTTCTGAGCCAACTAGCCTCGACAACTTCCAAGTGACTAGATTTTAGGGGCTGTTTACAGCTAGCAAGAGTTCTAAATAATTCGAACACTTCAATATATGACAGAATGGTTAACTTCGGACGCTGGCTGGGGCACCCAAAAATTTCCGAAAATCCATGGGATTCTCTTTGGCAGCTAATGAGGTTCTCTCAATTTTTTCTCTTAAAGGCGGCCAAACCAAGGAGGATAAGCAATTACAAGAAGCCAAGGTGGAGGCCAGGCCAAGCCCTTACCTCGCCAAGTGACCCCTTGATGGCTTTGGAGGTCAGCTATTTTTTCTTATTGCGAAGACATGCCGGACTTAGGCCTGGTGAGGTTCATTTGCTTCCCTTAGCATAGGGTGCAGCGCGCGCCAACCTTGCGCGCCCGGCCATAGGCCGCATGCAAGGATTGGGCACGACCATGCCCTATGATTTGGGCACCCGAACTATTCGGGCACCACAGGCCATCGCATAGCGCGCGCGGCCTTGGCCTTTCAGACCTAGGCCGGCATGCACCCAAGCAACGAGTAGACGCACAGCAAGCGGCATCACGCGCGCGCGGCAACGATACCTCAAGCCCAAGCCAGCGCGCGTGCGTGCATGGAGGAGGCACGCGGCAAGCAGCCCGCGCGCGTGCGGCCGTGGCGCTTCAGGCCCCGTGATGGGGGCTCACAGTCCAGAACCCTCACCAAGCCCTTTTTACTCGCGCTTCTTGCGTGCACCTTCAAAATATGCTGATGATGGACCGATTGTAAGTAACACCGGTAAAATAACTCAATAAAAAAGATCAACAATGATAGCAAACTGAATTTTATTCCACTAACTCGAAAAGCAAATAATAAGAATAATGAAAAACAAAAAAAATCTAGTAAAGGATTGAAAGGATTCTTTCCTAGCCCAATCTAGTGGAGATTGATTTATCAACCACTAGCCCAAGTTCTAGAACATACGATCTAAGGACCGAATCCATTGAAAGCTTAACCGAAATTGCCACAATGCCGCCCAAGCCTTACGGCCGACTTTCTAACAAGAGAAACAAGACTCAACTCATAGATCATAGGATTATAGGATGCTCTACAATGGCCCCTCATAACTCTATTTATAGGTTAAGCCCTAGACAAAACTAAGTAACCCTCCTTTGATAAACATGGCAAATTGTCTTCTCATGGATCCAAGGCCTTCCCACCATCGATTGGCATGAGATCAAAGGCTCAAAATCACCCAAGAAGAGGTCCTCCCGCAGCTGGTTTGACTTGATCCTTGGCCATTGAAGGGTGGGCAATGGAGGGCTAGATTTGCTCGGGGTGCGCGGACTGGACGCACGAGACGTGTATCCTGGATGGTCGGGATGCGGGTCCCGTTTGGTGCTGGGAGAGTCCCAGTCTAGGAGGGACTGGGGCTGGGCGCGCAACCTAGGCGCACGGGAGGCGTGTCCCGATTGATGGGGTCGCACGTCCCGGCTAGGAGAGTCCTAGTCCGGGAGGGACTGGGACTTGAGCACACGACCGCCAGCCAGCGCACGCGGACGTGTACAGGCATGCGACCCTGAGCGTGCGGGTGCTACTGCACACGGGCCCTGGGCATGCGAGCCTTGAGTGCGCTGGTGTTACTGCATGCGGGCCTAGGCGCGCGCGGGTCTGGGTGTGCGGGCATTGTAGCGGGCGAAGTTCTTGCGCGGGTCTGGGTGTGCGGGCACTGTAGTGGGGCTGGGGTTGTGCGCGCGGGTTGGCTGGTGCGCGGGTGGGCTGGCTGGTGTGCGGTCACTGTAGCTAGCGAGGTTCTTGTAGACGAACCTCGCCGTACTGTAGCAGGTTGGCGGGCTAGCTGGAGCGCGGTCATTGTAGTTGGCGAGGTTGTTGCAGTTGAACCTCGCCGCATTGTAGCAGGTGAGGTTGGCCGCGGCAAGACTTAGCTGCGGCAAGGCTTTGGTCGGGCTGCGCGCAGCAGGCTCGACCAAGGTTGGGCATGTTTGGTTGATGCTTGGGCACACATGGGCGCGCAATTGGCTCGGCCGAGGTTGGGAGTGCTCGGCCAAGACTTGGCATACATGGCCAACCATGGATGTACTTGGCCGAATGAAGGGGTTTGGCCAAGGCTTTCACAGTAAACTAGTTGGCCTTGGCTTGACCCTCCGTTAGCCTCCTCATGGCTCGATGTCCTCCTTGGTTGGCGTGGCCACTTTGGCCTTCACTTGGCCCATGTTCCTGTCTCGGCTTCGTGCTTCCTCTGCGTTGCTTAGGTGGGTCCTCAACACCCCGGCCGACGTGTGCACGTGACAAGGAACGGGTGCGCGGCAAGCGCGCGCACTTAGAGCGGGCACGCGGCAAGCAGGTCCATGCACGCAGCCCGCCCGACTAGGCACGCCCAAGTCCGGCCCTGGAAGCCCCCAAGCGCCCAACGCCACGGCCAATAGCACCCAGACCGAGCCAAGCAAGGAAGCAGCAGGCGGCACCTGGCCAGCCTACGCCCATGCGCGGACCACGAGACCGCGCGCGCAAAAGATCCAGCCAGAGTGCCATGCCTGGCACCAACCATCAGCCAACCGCAAGCACTACAACCAGCCAAACCGCAAGGAACCACCGCCAAGAACTGCTACAGCGCCACAATCAGCCAAACCGTAAGGAACCACCGCCAAAGGACTGCTGCAGCGCCACAGCTAGCCAACCGAAAGGAACCACCAAGAACCACCAGACAACAACCATGCCCTCTCTTCAGCTAGCACCAATGCAAGTTCACAGCAGTTGCCATCAAGTTATCAAGCCAATAAGGAGTTAGAACCGCAAGGACACATGGCTTTCCCTCTCATGTATTGTAAAGGCCTATATAAAGGCCTAAGTGAGGAGTGTTAGGGGACTTTTGGACTATTGTTTAGCCACCATAGAGTGTGTTCGGCCGTAAGGCTTGGGTAGGCATGTGCCTAATTTCGGTCCTTAGAGACTTGGGCTAAGGTAAGGTATATCAACCCCCCTTAGATTAGGCTAAGGTTGGGATATTCCCTCCTTAGAATCATTGTATTTTCTTTTTTCAATTGGATTGAAAACAGCCACTTGTTGCCTCAATTATCTATTGGAGTTGCCCTCAATTGGCTATATTTGCTAAAGGTTCGGAAGAGAAAATCATTCTCCATTCTTAGCCAAGTCAAGTTTGGAGTAGGAGTCAAGAGTGCCGAATTTCTACATTAGCCTAGCATTACCTATCATAGGTCAAGGCGGCACAATATCACAAGACCAACGCCAAGGAGCATAAGGGACCCTATCGGTGTGGGTGGCGAGTGACCAACGCAACGACCCCACCAAAATTGGTGCTTTCGTTAAGATACCACATCTTCGCCAAGGAATCCTCTAAGAGGTACCTATATCCCAATGTGGTTGAGATCGGTGGAGATTCTCTTTGGAGGTAACACCCCATTTCTTATCTACAATTGTTATCATTAGCATCAAGAAGTTATCCTAAAAGTTCTGCATTCCTACTACATACATTGTCCCATTCCTTGAGTGGAAAAAGAGGGAAGGGAACCTTGGGCGCAACTTGTAGGGATTGTGAGGACCACTAATACTTGTGCCACGTGAGTAACTTTGAATGATTGTTCTGAAATCATAGCAAAATTTCATAGATTCTGGAAATAATATCCAATAGTTAGAGGCCCTAGAAACCGACTCTAACCAAGTTAGTAAATTTCTAAAGGAACTCTCCAATACCATGGCTAAAATGAGGAGAGAGACCAATAGGAGTTTGGAAACATTGGAAAGAATAATTGGGAATGGAGAAAAAAAAATTGTGAGGGAAGAACCTTGGCCGCATGCATCTAGGTAAGACCAAGAAGGAGATAGTGAAAATGAGCCGGCTAACAACTTGAGCGAGTTTCATGTGAGGGAGAAAGTAAGGAAAATTACAAGAAGAGGTAATAGAGTTGAAGGGTATGAAGTATGTGTTGATATATTTGGAAAGGGAGTTGAATATGAAGAATATTATGGAGTAATGGAGTCGGAGGAAGGACCAAATCATGCCACTAGGCATGAGGACTGAAGGGGTTTAAGAGAAAGAAGGGGAAGAAGTCCACCTAAAAATGAAATTGGTGATGAGGAAGAAGGGCCAAGAAATCAAGAAAGAGGGTTGAGGAAACCTAGAATAGACTTTCCAAGGTTCAATGGAGGAGACTCTTTTGAATGACTTGATAAAGTAGAACAATACTTCTATGTTTATGAAATTCCTCATAGGGAGAAAGTTACACTTGCAAGTTTTTATTTGGAAGACAAGGCAAGTTAGTGGTGGAGATGGCTTCGGTCCATCTATGCAAAAGAAGGAAGAAGATTGGGATGGTCGGCCTTCATCAAAGAATTCATGATCCAATAGAGTCCCTCACCAATTGTCAACCATCATGGTCAATTAGCCAAGATCAAGCAAGAAGGAAAGGTGAGATCTTACATTGAAGAATTCCGTCAATTGCAAACATTAGTGATGGGATGGTCCGAGGAGGCACTTTTTGGTACATTTGTGGATGACTTGAAGCCTTGGCTTGCCAAGGAACTCAAGTTGAAGCAACCGGCATCCTTGCAAGAAGCCATGAGGGTGGCCGAAATCTTGGAGGGAAGCTACCATTCAGAGAAGAGTTGATCAAAGACACCATCAACCGGGAGGCCAAAGTCATTCAACCCATAATTAGTTGGAAGGACAAGGAGGCAACTGGCAACCACTCCAAAAATCTGCAACCACAAGTTAAGAAGTTATCCTGGCAGGAAGTACAAGACTTCATCAAGAAAGGGCTATGCTTCAAATGTAGAGATAGGTGGAAAGGTAGAACCGTGAGCACAAGTGCAAGGCGGGCCAAGCTTTTCTTATTGATGTTATTGCATAAATTGGAGATGATGAAGACTCTAATGCAAGTAACCATGAAGAGGATTCGGCCCCAACAAAGGAAGACACTTTCGGGGATGATCATGATGATGCCGAGCTTTCTCTTCATGCACTCACTAGAATTCCAAAACCATGTACCATGAGGCTTCTAGCGTGGATTGGAAGGAATGAAGTTTCATTGCTAGTGGATAGTGGGTCATCCCACAATTTCATCAACGCCAACATTGTACCAAAATTGGGACTACATCCAACATCAATTCAGCCATTTGAAGTCAAAGTGGCAAGTGAAGAGAGGCTCAATTGCAAGAAAGTTATCTATGAGGTGAAGATGAACATCCAAGGGGTACGTATCAAGGCCAATCTTCATATTCTTCAATTAGTAGGACTTGATGTAGTTCTTGGAAATGCTTGGCTTCGAAGTGTTGGAAGAGTGATCACCGATTTTGGGTCCATGACTATGGAATTCAAGGTTGGTATTAAAAAAAAAAATGGACAACAATTGAGAGTCAAAAATGAAGTCTTGTGAGGCCTATACACTTGAAAAACTTTGCAAGGGAGGTGCCTCTTGTGTGGCTATATTATTGGCCACTCAAGGCCAAACCAAAGAAGGCCCTATCAAAGATGAGTTTGAGGGATTGCCTCAGCAAGTTAGGCAATTATTGCAAAACCATAAAAAGGTACTTGAAGTGCCTAAGTCTCTACCTCCTTAAAGAATGTATGATCATCCCATCCATCTCAAGGATGAAACCAAAGCCATTAATGTACCCCCATATAGATATGCTCATTTTCAAAAGGGGAAAATTGAGAAACAAGTAGATGAAATGATGGAGAAAGGACTAATAAGGAGTTCTAATCCTTTCTCTTCGCCGGTGCTTTTGGTTAGAAAAAAAGATGGCATATGGAGGTTTTGTACAAATTACAGGGCACTAAATAAAGCAACTATCAAAGATCACTTTTCCATTCCCACCATTGATGAGATGTTAAATGAACTACATGGAGCAAAGATCTTCTCCCGCTTGGATTTGAGAGCCGGATATCACCAAATCAGAATGAGGCAAGAGGACATTCACAAAATAGCATTTCGAACACATTCCAGTCATTATGAATATCTAGTCATGCCATTTGGGTTATGCAATGCTCCTTCCACCTTCCAAGCCACCATGAATGACATCTTTCGGCCCTACTTGAGAAGTTTCTTAATTGTCTTCTTTGATGGCATTTTGATTTACTCTAAAATAATGGGGGAATATGTCGAACATTTAGATTTGGTGCTACGAATTCTTGAAGAGCATCAATTCTACATCAAAGCATCAAAGTGTGCATTTGTACAACAAGAATTGGAGTATTTAGGACACATCATCTCGGGAGGAGTCAAGGTGGATCAAAGAAAAATTGAAGCAATGATTGATTGGCCACTACCCCAAAATGTGTCCGCCATGAGAGGATTCCTCGGCTTAACGGGCTACTACTGAAGGTTTGTCAAAAACTATGGACTTATTGCAAAACCTCTAACTACTATGTTGAAGAAAGGAGAATTTGTATGGACCGAGCCCGCAAGAAAGGCTTTTAAAGATTTAAAGAGAACTATGACTCAAACTCCAGTCCTAGCATTGCCAAATTTCAGCAAGCCTTTTGAAATCTACACCGACGCTAGTAGTGAAGGAATTGGGGCCGTTCTAGTACAAGAAAGACGACCACTTGCTTACATGTCAAAGGCTTTGAGTCCCCAAAAAAAAGCAAATAGCACCTATGCCCGGGAATTGATGGTGGTTGTTCATGCAATAAAAATATGGAGGCCATATCTATTAGGAAGGAGGTTTACAATTGTCATAGATCAGCTAGCAATTTGAAATCTCCTTGAGCAAAAGATCACTACTCCGAAACAACAAAAATTTCTAGTCAAATTGTTGGGTTTTGAATATACCATCCTATCCTATATCAATCGGGCAAGGACAACAAAATTGCGGATGCCTTATCAAGAAAGAAAGGAAGCCCTATGTTAGCAACGGAAGTATGCTCCACAATCACCCTTGAGGACAAGGTTGTTCTTCAAGAGGGGGGAATTATGAGGTTCCCTCAAATTCTTTCCTTGAAGGCGGCCAAACCAAGGAGGACAAGCAATTACAAGAAGCCAAGGTGGAGGCCAAGCCAAGCCCAACCTCATCAAGCACCCACTTGATGACATTGGAGGTCAACCATTTTTCCTTATTGCCAAGCTAGACCGAACCTCATGTTAGGCCTAGCAAGGTTCATTTGTTTTCCATAGCATGGGGCGCAGCACGCGCCAGTCTTGCGCACCCGGCCACAGGCCGCACGCAAGGACTAGGCACGACCATGCCCCACGATTTGGATGCCCGAACCATTTGGGCACCACAAGCCACCGCACAGTGCGCAGCCTTGGCCTTTCAGGCCTAGGGCGGTGCGCGACCAAGCAAGGAGCAGACGCGCAGCAAGCGGCACCGCGCGCACATGTGGCCATGGTGCCTCAGGCCTAGGCCAGCATGCGCGCACATGGAGGAGGCATGTGGCAAGCAGCCCACGCACACGCGGCCATGGCACCTCAAGCCTCGGTGCGTGCGCGCGCGCAGCAAGCGCACGCACATGGAGCGGGCGCGCGACAAGCGGGTCCATGTGAACGGCTCATGGTCGTGCACGTAGCCCGCTCGACCAGGCGTGCCCAAGTCAGGCCTCGCGAGCGCACAAGCACCTAGCGCCTTGGCCAACAGCATCTAGACCGAGCCAATTAAGGAAGCAGCGGGCGGCACCTGGCCAGTCCATGCCCACGCGTGGACCACCAAACCACGCGTGCAAAGGATCCGGCCAGAGCGCCATGCCCAGCACCAACCATCAACCAACCGCAAGCACTACAACCAGCCAAACCGCAATGAACCACCGCCAAGGACTGCTGCAGCGCCACAGTCAGCCAAACCGCAATGAACCATCGCAAAAGCACTGCTGCAGCGCCCCAACCAGCCAACCGCAAAGAACCACCAAGAGCCACTGGCTAAACCGCTTTGCAACCGGACAACAACCATGCCCTCTCTTCAGCCAGCACCAATCCAAGTTCACAGCAGTTGCCATCAAGTTATCAAGCCAAGAAGGAGTTAGAACTGCAAGGACATATGGCTTTCCCTCTCATGCATTGTAAAGGCCTATCTAAAGGCCTAAGTGAGGAGTGTTAGGGGACTTTTGGACCATTGTTTAGCTACCATAGAATGTGTTCGGCCGCAAGGCTTGGATAGGCATAATGCCTAATTTCGGTCCTTAGGGACTTGGGTGAAGGTAGGGTATATCAACCCCCCTTAGATTAGGCTAAGGTTGGGACATCATGCCCTCCTTAGAATTATTGTATTTCCTTTCTTCAATTAGAATCAAAGCAGCCACTTATTGCCTCAATTATCTATTTGGGTAGCTCTCAATTGGCTCTATTTGCTAAAGGTTCCAAAGAGAAAATCATCCTCCATTCTTAGCCAAGTCAAGTTTGGAGTTAGAAGGAGTCAAGAGTGCCGAATTTCTACATTAGCCCGGCATTACCTATCATCGGTCAAGGCGGCACAATATCACAAGACCAATGCCAAGGTGCATAAAGGACCCCATTGGTGTGGGTGGCGAGTGACCAACGCGATGACCCCACCACTAGCGTCCATCTTTCATCTAGTCCTTGCTCGTTACACCAATCCCCTTGTGCCGTGTTGTTGAGTGAAATTTTCCATTTGCACGAAAATAGTGTCCCCAAGCAACAATCGTAATGGAGAGAAAAATAGAACATTCAGTATATTCCCACCAAATGTCAAATATTTTCATCTAATCTATTTTTCAGGAACACTTTTTACATATCAACTTATCTAAAACGGGGCAAAGTGCCTCTTATGCTAGTCACCAATGCGTTGATCTGGCTAGACTAGGATAAGAGTCAACTGCAAGAGCAAGATGACTTGTATGCCATCAAATTAATGCCACCAAGGTGATGTTAGAGCCTAACAGGTACCTTCCGACCGGTCCATTAAACAGTTTCTCAAAGTATTTATCCTTCCAACTAGCTCTTTATGCAAGTCTCACTATTTGGCACCTCTTTGAAAAAGTGAAAAGGTCATACCTAGAGTTAAGAAATATCTACCACAAATAAAAAATATCATTTCAACTCTATGTCACATTATAATATATATATATACACACACACACACATTAATATTCAATTTTTGTGCATCCATATAGTGTCATTTGGATATAAATGTTTTTTAAAGAATATCACATATATTTTTTCATGATAGTTATAACTTAAAAGTGTTTATCAAATTAACTCGTATGTAAGTCTTAGCATTCTCGCTGGGTAAAAAGTCCAAAAACATAACTGGCTCATTATTAGTCCCAAACACCACATGCCATGGATGCGGTTGACTCTGATACTATTTGTATTAAAATCTTTACTTAAGGACACAGACTTTCCAAACATATACTCCAAAGAGGACATATATCACCAATCTTGCAAAATCAACAAAATTTTGAAAAATCATAAAAAACAATCCCATTTGATTGTCACATCATCTATTATTTTATTATTTTATTTTGCATATTAATTATTTAGAGAAGTTTGACACATTCTTATTTGAACCTCTCTAAAAAAATCAAAAAGGACAGACAAGCCAAGATTTTGACTCTCATGTAATTTGTTGATTAAGAAAAATGTTATGGCTGCTGGACCAAATTTGACCGGTGGCTAAGTCATGAGCCAAGTAATAAATATCTTGAACCATCTTTGTATCTACATCCCATCCCTTGCATCTTTCTCTCCTACAATGTCTCTGTTGGGGGAAAAATGAATTGCCATAAAACATGTGGATGCATCGCCGACACGTGATGACGGGCGCAACGGCAACAACCCTCAGGGCGCCCGACCTCAGAGCTCATAACCTTGCAGTCTTGATCTCGGCTAAGCTGAGCCCGATCGACTTTAAGTCCGAAGAAGATCCAGTCAAAGGATGAAGCAGACCTCTCCACTCCACCGGGAATTAAGCCCCTTTCCTCCTCATCCAGGATCCAATCCCGCGATCTCCGCCTGAGCGACTGTTAGTAATTAAATGCGCACGATCTCTACGGACCTCCAGCCAATCCAAAATCTCAGGCCATCCACGACAACTCGTTGACTCACTCAATTCCGTCCAGTTATCCACGACAGCTCATTAATTCACACGATCACGCTCAATCATGACGATAACCCATTAATTCACTCAGTCACATCGCCAGCAACCCTGGCGCCCCTCCTATAAAAAGGAAAACTTTTTCCTCTGGGGGACTGGGACTTCTGACTTTGACTTCTACATACAAACTCTCTCCTTCTCCACAAAAGCCCTCTCTGACTCAAGCATCGGAGGGTCGGCGCCGGAAACCCCGGCCATCGACTTTTTGCAGGTCTCCTGGAGGACGCAGCCCGCCGATGCACCACCTTCCGGAGCTCCTCCTTCTCAGCCAGTGGTCGCCCCCAAATCCAGTTTCCAATAACAGCTGGTGTTAGAGAAAGGGCCCGAGTCGTGACCATGAAGCTAAGGAGCAAATGAGGCTATAACGCGCCTCTCGGCATTGCGCACCAACTCCTGAACACTCAGTCCAAAACTCACCACCAAGGCCTCTGGTGGATCCAGTCCCTCAAGTCCAACCAGAACAATTCAACATCCTAGTGCAGCAAGTTCAAGCCTTGGCTGCAGCAGTCCAAGGCCTGCAATGCGTCGAGGCCCCTCCTATGCAGCCTCCACAAGTTCAGATCCAATCGGTGCTCCCTCCGGACGAACCGGTTCCTCAAGCCCAAAATCCCTATGACTCCTCGAGGGTCAACAATGGAGAATAGCGCGGCTACCAGGATTCAACCCGGGCGTCTCCCCGGAGAGAGCCGCTAGGGAGGAACCAGGACAAACGGCCACAACCCTTGGAGGCCGAGTTAGCCCCAGGTCAACCAGCACCGAAGCAGACCACTGTGGCAGTCCCTCAGGACGGAAAACTCGACAGGAAGGTCGAGAAACTCGAGCGGCAGATCGAGACGCTCCACAGCCAGAAGGCAAGGTGCAAGGGTGATTTTGAGTTCACCACCAAGTCACCTTTCTCTAGCCAGATCGAGGACGAACTGGTCCCACCAAGGTTCAAATTGCCCCAGGTAGAGCCCTACAATGGGACTATCGACCTCCTTGACCACTTGGAGAGCTACCGGGCCCTCATGGCACTGCAAGGGTCCTCGGAGGCCGTGCTCTGCAAGGCCTTCCCTACAACACTTCGAGGAACGGCTCGACTTTGGTTCTCCAGACTGAAGCCGAGCACCGTGTCTCCTTTGAGCAGCTCAGCAGGCAGTTCGCCACCAATTTTCCTGCCAGCCGACGCCAGCGGCGAATGTCAGACTCCCTCCTCGACATCAAGCAAAAGGAGGGAGAATCCCTTAAAGACTACATCGACCGTTTCACCGCTGCAACCTAAAAGGTCCGCGAGCTCAACCAGTCGATCACTATTCTGCGCTAAAGACAGGAGCTCGGTCCTACAGGTTTCTCTTCTCCATTGAGAAGAATTTTTTCGCCGACTTCACCGAGATGCTGGCCCAAGCTCGGAAGTATGCGAAGGCCGAGGAGGTCGTTGCCTCCAGGCGGGGTGCGGTTGAGCATGCCTCCAAAAAGCAGAAAGGTGCCACGAGGAGCGTGGCTGTCCAAGAAGTCGGTCCCCCCGTCAAGAAAAGAACCTCCCTCGTTTGAGGAGTCCATTTCGATAGTGGGCGCAGCCTCGACCGAGATCCCTACCTCGGCCACGAATACCTCCAAGAAGGTACGGGAACTACACTCTACTCAATGCACCCCGGACGGAAATTCTTATGGAAATAGAAGGTCGAGACTACTTCCAACCTCCACCCCTGATGCAGGAGTTAGGAACCCGATGCCACTCCAGGAAGTACTGCCACTTCCACCGAGACCACGGCCACGACGCAGAGGAGTGCTTCCAACTCCGAGACGAGAACGAGGCACTCATTCGCCGTGGGGTGCTCAACCGGTTCGTGCAGAACTGACGTGATGAAAGAAGGCCGGTAGAGAATGCTGCGCCGCCTGAAAATTCAAATGATAATAGACCCATCGCTGGCACCATCAACACCATAGAGATAGGCTCGGCCAAAGGAAGCTCGACCGAAGAACTAACCGGGAGAAAAGCCCCTTCGAAGCGTCAACGCACCTCTGAAGCCATCTCGTTCTCGGACGAGGACTTAGGAGTTGAGACTTCTCATGATGAAACTGTGATCATCTCCATGGTCATGAATAAGTTTGATGTAAAGCATGTTTTGGTTGATAATGGAAGCTCGGCAAACATTTTGTATTATGATGCCTTCTAAAGAATGGGAATGACAGAAGGCCAACTACGGAGAATGAACGCTCCGCTGGTCGGGTTCACCGGAGACTCAGTCCCAGTCGAAGGTGCGATCAACCTGCTTGTCATGATCGGGATCGCCCCTCGGAAGAGCACCATGAGGACGGACTTCCTTGTGGTCCGCCTGCCTTCGGTCTACAACGCCATCATTGGGCAGCCAGAGCACAATGCTCTTCGAGTCGTGGTCTCGACGTACTACTTGCTCGTGCGGTTCCCTATCGAACAAGGAGTAGGCAAGGTTCGTGGGGACCAGATGACGGCCAAGCAATGTTACATGGCGACCCTTAAAGCAAAGCAACCGGCCAAAGCACCGAGTCGAGCAGAATAGTCAATCGAGATGCCAGCCCAAGCTTCGGATCAGGCGCTACCTATTGAAACCCTGAAAGTGCAGGACGAGCCTTGAAGGGAACGGGCGGAACCAGGTGAGTTCCTCATCCAAATCCGCTTAAGAAGAGACTGTCCGAAATTGACCGTGCAGATCGGCTCCGACCTGAGCCCTCGCGAGCGGGACTGATTGATCCAGTTCCTCCAGTCCAACATAGATGTCTTCGCCTGGTTGCCCATGGATATGCCGGGAATAGATCCCAAGATCATGGTTCACCGATTCCAGATGAAACCAACCTATAAGCCCGTAAAGCAGAAGAAACGGAGTTCCGCG
Organism: Phoenix roebelenii; assembly: GCA_025769935.1. NCBI lineage: Eukaryota > Viridiplantae > Streptophyta > Magnoliopsida > Arecales > Arecaceae > Phoenix > Phoenix roebelenii. The sequence continues at coordinate 15,364,803 of JAOXJJ010000725.1, read as the reverse complement.
CCGGAACGACAGCAAGCAGCAGCCGAGGAGGTGGCCAAACTCCTTGAGGCCGGCTTCATCCGAGAGGTATCCTACCCCGATTGGCTTGCCAACATAGTCCTCGTGAAGAAAGCTAATGAAAAATAGCGCATGTGCGTGGACTACACCGACCTGATCAAAGCCTGTCCAAAAGACAGCTTTCTTCTCCCTAGGATCGACCAGCTCATCGACTCTACCTCGGGACACCAGCTGCTGACCTTCATGGACGCCTTCTCGGGGTACAATCAGATTCGGATGGCGCTTGAGGACGAGGAGAAGACAGTCTTCATCACCGACAAGGGTCTCTACTGCTACAAAGTGATGCCGTTCGGGTTGAAGAATGCCGGAGCGACATATCAAAGGCTGGTCAGCCAGGTCTTTAAAGACCAACTAGGCCGAAACATGGAGGTCTATGTGGACGACATGCTGGTGAAGAGCCAGACAGCAGAACACCACATCACCGATCTTGATGAAGCATTCTCCATCCTCAGAAAGTACCAAATGAAGCTCAACCCCACCATGTGCGCCTTTAGAGTTACCTAGAGAAAATTCCTTGGTTTCGTGGTAACCCAGTGCGGAATCGAAGCGAACCCCAAGAAGATCCGAGCACTGCAGGAGATGGTGCCGCCAAAAATAGTCAAGGAGGTACAACGGCTCACGGGGCGAGTCGCGGCCCTAGGAAGATTTGTCTCCAAGTCAACCGAACGGTGCCTCCCATTCTTCAAGATCTTCAAGCGGCCAAAAGACTTCCTATGGTCGGAGGAATGTCAACAAGCCTTTGAAGAGCTCAGACGCTATCTGGCCTCCCCTCCATTAGTCACGAAGCCTCAGCAAGGCGAGCTCCTTTATTTGTATCTAGCTGTCTCCCCGATGGCGGTAAGCTCGGTCCTGGTTCGAGAAGAGGACAAGTCTCAAAGACCAGTATATTACACCAGCCGAATCTTGAGGGATGCCAAGATCCGATACTCCAAGCTGGAAAAGACGATCTATGCACTGGTTACCTCAGCCCGAAGGCTCCGACCCTACTTTCAGGCCCACACCGTGGCCATATTGACCGACCATCCTAGAAAGCAAATTCTACAATGGTCGGATCGTGTGGGGAGAATCGCAAAGTAGGCGGTTGAGCTCAGAGAATTCGACCTTGAATATCATCCGAGACCAGCAGTCAAGGCCCAAGTGCTTGCTGACTTTATTGTAGAATGCACTTTGCCGGATAATCCCGAGCCCGAGCTCACTAATACAACCCTCTTATTGGCCTAACCATCAACGAGTCAAAGATCTAAGACAGCCCCTGTTGGTACCTCTCTTCTTGAGGGTCAGTCCACGAATAGGCCTCTTCTGTTTTATGGCACTAACTACACATTTTGGAAAGCTTGCATGCACATTTTTATTCAGGCACTAGACTATGATATGTGAAGTATCATAGTTAATAGGCCTCACACACCCACCAAGATTATTGATGGTGTGTCTTTTTCTAAGAATGGGATGAATTTGATAAGAAAATGACACAATTGAATGCTAAAGCCATGAATGTTTTATAATATTCATTAGATGCAAATGAATTTAATCGAATATCTACTTGCTCATCTACTAAAGAAATCAGAATAAGCTAGAAGTAACTCATGAAGGTACTAACCAAGGAGTCTAAAATCAACTTTCTTGTTCATAATTATGAGATATTAAAAATGAAGTCCAGTGAGTCCATATCAGATATGTTTACCTACTTTATGAATATTATTAATGGTCTAAAATGTCTTGGTAAATCTTATACTAAGAGTGATTTAGTTAGAAAAATTCTCAGATCATTGCCAAGAATGTAAGAGGCCAATGTCACAACCATCTAAGAAGCAAAGGACCTTGACATTCTTTCTCTAGAAGAATTGTTGGGTTCGTTGATAACTCATGAGCTATCTATGAAGTAGAAACTTGAGGACGAGGAATCAAAAAAAAGAAGACCATCACTCTCAAATCAATTGCTCAACAAGAAGATAAAAGCGAAGAGTTTGACGATACAGAGGGTGAGGAGGAAATGTCTCTTAAAACAAGATGATTCAAAAGGTTTATAAGAAGAGGGAAAGGATCAAGAGAAAGGCCTTTGAGTAAGGGCAAGCAGAGCAAAAGAAAAAAAGGGAAAAAGACGGGCCGCTAATATGCCATGAATGTAAGAAATTTGGTCGCTTTAAAGTAGACTGCCCATTATTGAATAAGGCTCTAAAAAAGCCAAGAAAGAAAGCAATGGCCACTGCTTAGAGTGACAGCGACGAAATGAGCTCTGAAGAAAAAATCCAAAAAACAAGCAATCTATGCCTCATGGTTCATAAGAATAAGGTAATTTCTAAACCTTTGAATGATTTTACTTTTGATGAACTTAGGATGCTTTTTATGATTTAATTGATGAGTTTAAAAAGCTTAGTCAAAAGAATAGAGAACTTAAACTAAAAAATCAAACAATCTTAACTGAAAAATAAAATATATCAAAAGTAAAACAATCATTAATTCAAGAAAATCAGAATGTGAGCAAAGAAGTTAACAAGCTGAAACTAATTGTAGACAAATTTACCTTAAATTATAAAAAGTTCAATATGATGTTCGATAACCAACAAATTATTTTTAACAAAGCTAAACCTGACTATAATCTATTGCAAGAATAGAAATCTTTAAAGAAAATATTTATCAAATCTTTAAAAAATCATATAAGAAAGATAACCTAATTTAAATATGTTAACACAAAAAATGATACCTAAAATAAAAGCTTAAACTCTCTATTGGAAACCTGTGATGCTAACCAACACTCAAACATCCACATCTTATTAGTCCATCAAGTAGCGTCACTTCCACAATCCATCCTCCTCTCCTCCATACACCAGTGCATCACTGTTTCCATATATTCTAATTCAACGGAAGCTACACTGTCTTCAACCTTCTGAAACGAGCACCCCATTGCCTCATGGCCAACAAGCTTGCAAGCAAAAGAGTATATGGGAATCCCCTCACATGTAAATAATTGGGAGATTGTTGTCTCATCCTCTTTACTCTATAAATCAACTTCTAAGACTAAAGGATCATCTAAATCAACCAGGATGCAAACTCTTGCATAACTTCAGAGTTTGAGACTTTCCATTCAATAAACTAACCAAGGAGGTTTTCTAGCCGCTGAAGCAATCAACAAAATTCGGTCTCTCCTCCAAAAGTTCCACTAGGAGTTCCCCCATTCTAATCCAAATGGTAGCTCAATTGATGGGGCTTTTACATGCTCTAAATTGAGGACTCCAGGGCACCATAGCAAGGACCTGATGTTGCCACCCTTTCCGTCTTGTTCCAAGCAAGCTAAGAAACTCAAGATCCTCGGAAAACTCAATTGGTGAGGCAGAGGGTGCACCACCAAGCTTGCTTAGGCAAGGGTGTTCAGGTTTGCCAGTTGTGTTGGGCTATCTGGAAAGATGTAGATCAATGGGAGGATAAAAAATGGCACGGGCATCTACTAATGCCTTGACCTTTAAAGACTTTTGTCATTGTCACACTACTATTTGAAGAGACAAAACTGGAGAGGGATGTAGAACTATGCTATAGTACAAGGATATAGAGTTTGGATAAAATATAAGGCTGTATTAAGCTATAATAGAAAGATGTAGCACTGGGCTAGGTTTAGGAAATACTGTTGGGGTATAATAAAGATTCTAAGTTATACCTACTCCTAAGATAAAAGACTAACATAAGGTAAAGATAACGATAATTTGATTAGATTGTTTGTCCAAGCATCTTCCGTATAGAGTATAATTCTACTTTTTATTCAAATAAATAATAAATGTTTGCTCTGATAACTGTTATCCATATTCTCCAGTCCTAGCGGTTTTTATAACTAATGTTGATTGCCTCCCAATAATGCATGATCATTATGATGGCCACTCCGCACTAACATTCAAACCAATACTAATACTTTATTGTCCTTTCTCTATCATTAATCTTCCTTCGGTCAATCCTAAAATGGCTTGTGTTGGTCGTCTCTAATTATCTTATAGCATGGTCATTGCATCTTGGAACACCACAAAGAGTGATTCATCCGTCTTACATTATGGTCGATCATGGCTATCTTGGTATTTCGACCTACCTTTCAACATTATAGCCGAATCCTCTTTCGGCATATCCCTTCACACTTTGTGAAATTTATTACAGCTGAACTCCATCAAGTTGGGCAAGGATCATGTGACTGTTTCCTATTTGACTTCATCCAGCTCGGTCCATGTGATACCTGCTCATTGCTGCTCTTTGGGTGGTTGAGATATGGTGCAAACACATCTCTAACAACCCATGGCTCTTTGGTACTAACTTTGTTGAGGTCTTCCTCAGTTTAAAATCGAAAGACAAGTGGTCCATCCCAATGGGATACACCTCAAACCCCTTACCAGTTTCAATCATTCCTTCAAAGAATTGATGAGGAATTCAAGTCCTAGGTGCTTCCCTAATGTCCTGCCAATAAGGGCTACCACTATTCCTCCTGGCTTCCTTCACCTCCCTAGTTGCTCGAGAACTTGACCACTCATTGAAGTGTGATCAGAGCATCTCAATCTCCTCATCTATGACCTAGCTCAATGCTGGTCGACAACTCCATCCTTTTGCCACCGATACCCATGAACGACGAGCTTTGTCACAGACTTTTCCTATCTGGTTGGACAGTTCATTCCTACTTTCACCTCCCCCTGGATGGGATACTTGCACTGTATTTCCTTCTTTGTTCATTACCACTTCATTCTATGTCACGAAGAGCTCCACTTCCAAAGGCTCATTGTTGGAATCTAACCGGCCAAAGCCAAAATCGATGGCTTGACCATCTTCTCCACCATTGGAGTTTCCTGAGGACTACGACACCTCCATTTTCCAATCACAAATTATGGTTTTATAAGCTTTATGGATGCATAGTAGCCCGAATTCAAGCCTTGTGATAGCTACTTTCTGGAAGAAAAAAAAAATGTCTAAAGGTCAGATCTTTCTCCAATTTGCCCCTCCCAAAACTTTGGACTGTGGAGACCATAACTAGGTCATGACCTATATACGGATGACAAGGGCGGTGGAAGATGCTGCTAAGATAAGTGGTACTTGGGAATATATTTTTGTATTCCAAAATCAAAGTACAATAATGGAAGGCCTTATTTGACATTTCATGAGACACTATTTGATGGAAAGATAATTACCACTTTAGGTATCTATTTAAAACTAATTACCAATTTATTTTGTTTCTTTTATTTTGCAGGCGTGCAACCATAAGGAGGGTATGTTATAGAGCATGCTTTCTTGCTTTCTTTTTCCCTCTTTTTCTCTTTTTTGGAAATAAAGTTCTCCAAAATTCTGTTTATAAATGTAGAACATTTCTAGGTGTCTTATATATATTTTGGGGGCAAAGTTCTCCACAGTTCTGTTTATGCTTATCATGACACTTATATACATGAATAACTAATGTACATTTTTTTTTTGCTAAAGTGGGTAGATCACACTTGACGAGTACGGATACATCCAATAAAATCGAAAAACAAAATATCTTAGAGTGCCAAGGGCAACTTTCCATCTCCAACCCACAGGGTACTACTGGAGTAACTAGCTACATAAGCAACCACCCAGTCCACAGCCCTATAAGCTTCGCGGAACATATGCTTGGCCTGAAAGGCCCCTCCAACCTCCACCATTGTCTAGATATCTCGGAGCAAATGGTAGGCATTACCATTACCCCTTGGCTCTTCCGAATCCAACGGATGATCGTAGTTGTAATGTCCGGGCCCAATACATATCGGGCCCAATACTATAGGGCCCAGTTGGAGGGTATTGGGCCAAGGAGGGGTTAGCGGGCCACACTGGCCCAAGATTGACAGTCATCTCCTGCCTGAGGGATGAAAGGATAGGACCACCAGATGGCCAACGGAGAGACCCCCACAGACATGCAAAACGGGAGCCCGCCACCTCCTCTCCCTCTCGGCAGGGGAGCTGTGAGCTGGCCTGAAGGGATGGGGCAGCTGGTGGCTTCCAGAACACTGAGGAAGGAGAGGATGCCACCTCTCCTTCAGGGTCAAATCCTAAGCCAAGCTTTTATCCCCCTAAAACCCGCTAAACCCAAATTTTTTGATATACCCTCCTAAGCCTCTAACCCTCTGAAATTGCTATACCAGAGAGCCAAGCCCTGGAGCTGGAGGCAGAAGGAACCTTGCAGCCCTAGAAGAGGAAGGAGGGAGCTTGCTGACGTGGTACTGCCCAACTACGACCAGCCAAAGCAAGGTAAGGGCCACTATGACTAAAGTATTATGTAAGAAAAAGGGTAGAGAAACTTCTCTATAGGGTGTTCTCCTCTTTGTTTCATCCATGAAGCAGAGGGAAGGAGACCGACATAGAGCAGACTGGCACGAGAGAAATAAGAGGAGGACCCCGGGCTGGATCCACGGGTTGCGGGCCAGACCCACAGGCCGAGGGCCGACCTGAGGGAGGCCCAAGCCCAGGCCCAATGGCCCCGCGGGCCGAGCCCAACCGGACTCGGCCCGCGGGTGACAGCCCGCGGCCGCCGCCGCCCTAGGGCTGAGGGGCAGCCAAGGGGGCCACCGGGTCTGGCCATGCCGGCGACAGACGTGGCTCCAAGGCCGCTAGTCTCAGCCGAGCCCCCCCTCTTCACCGGCGAAGAGGTGGTGGCGCGACACAAAAAAAAAAAGAGAAAGAAGAAGAGGGTAAACGGAACAAAAAAAAGGGGGGGCAAGTACTTACCTCGGACCACGGCCTTACCTCACCATGGTCGGAGCCGGTGAGGACCCTCGGAGGAGGCCCGGCCTCGATCTCACCTCCCGGCCTTTTCCCTCTTCTCCGGCATCACTTCGGAGAACGGAGAGAAAGAAAGAAAAAAAAAGAGGAGCCGGCCTCCCACCGCCGCCGCCCTGAAGAGAGAAGACCGCCTCGGCCGGTAGATCGGGGGAGCATCGCCTCCCCGGTCGACTGCGAGAGGGGGGGAGAAGTCGGAAGGCGGCGAGGAGGGAGGAAGGGGACCGGAGTTGAGGGAGCCGGAGATGGGTTTCGTGGGAAAGCGAGGGAGACGAAGAGAGAGGAGCGAATGAAAGAAGCCGAAGCCTCTGGAACCACCGAGAATGACCCTAAATGGGTATGCCTAGCGGGTCGGATCCAAGTCCGGATCCGAAACCCGTTAGGCCCAAATGATTCAAATCGGTTTGGGTGAGTCCAATGAAGGGTTGATCCAAGCCCAATCGAATTAAATGGGTCAATTAAGCCTAAATTGTGTTGGGTCTGAACATGACCAAGCCTGAATGAACCCAAATTAAGCAAATTGGGCTAAACCCGAATCCAATTAAACCCAATTCAGCTGGGTCCGAACTATATTAATAACTTGTTGACTCCAACAGACCCAATTAGCCCTAAATCAGGCCCAGACCAGGCCCAATTAAGTTGGCAGAAGGCCAAATTGGCTAGGAAAGAGTGGACCTAACCACAAACCAAGCCCGACCCTTTCATTAGAGGCCCAATTAGGCCTTGTAGACTCAAATTTACTTCAATTAGACTGAAATTTATGACAAATAGAGGATAATGTGAGTCTTATAATATGATTTTAGAAAACAAAGACGCGTCGTCCGGGCTCAAGAAATTGATTACAACTTATTGTAAGTAACTTGTTCTAATCCTGTTATGGATCAAGCCAAGTTTACTAAGCATTTTTTAATTATATAATTCATGCATGATATGTTTTGGTAGATAAGTAACTTGCCTAATCTCATAAATTATGGCCATGTACGTACCATGATTATGCCGATATTTTAATCATGCATGCAAGTTAGTATAGAAAAATCCTATCTAGCCAAGAGATACTATTTTGGGCTCAAAGGTGCTACTGATCGAATGCAACTGAGCTGGCCTTGCTAGTGGCCGAGAATGACTAAACTGGCCTTGCTAGTGGCCGAAAATGACTAAGGTGGCCCCGCCAGTGGCCGAGAATGACTTTGCAGTAGCATCTGAGAGAATGGACCACGGCATGCCGGGGGTACGGTTTCATACGCATATTCTATGAAAATTTTGTGTGACTTGAAATACTGCTCTGTTTACTTCGCATACATATTATGCCATGATAATTTGTTAGATAATATGCATGTCAGCTTCTCAAACCCTGATAAACATGTTTAGCCTATTAGTTGATCCGATAGGATTATGCAGGATTACTTACTGAGCCGTGTAGCTCATGCCTGTTTGTTTTTCTTTCCTTTCAGATTTCCACCAATGATGGCCATCAGACACATTTTTCTTTTGTTACAAAGCTTCGTTATTTTTAGAGAAGCCTACATACTTTTGTACATTTGCATAGTATAGAAGTTATGTATTTTGTATCAGCCTTCAAGGTTGAACTGCAATTATTTTATTTTATGAAAGTTTTGAAATCTATTGGCTACCTGTTACCCCTATATGAGGCTGCGTGCTATTGGGGATGATAGTCGGCAATGGTACGACCGTGTCACGGATCCGGGTCCGAGGCGTGACAGTAGCCAAATCCCACTTCAGGACGATGGAACTAGCCCGTAAAACACACCGGACGTAACGAAGGCCTACCCAAATGACCTTGAGCTCCGCACCCAAAATCAATATGTCGAAGAGTTGACTGCCCCTTGCAGCCCTGACCTGGCAGATGGGTCCCAAATAAGAAAACCTGTGCCGCCCCTCGTACCTCCGTCCAAGACAGACTTATCAAATTTGACTTTGAGGAAACTCGGGGGTGTGATGCTACCAAAGCAGAATGGGAACTCCAGATGTCTCGAGCTGTCAAGGTTCCCTCGACAGGTACGATGTGACTGAGCTCCGTCCCCTGCACACGGGTACTCTCCACCACAAGTCTCGGCGACATACTGCGTTCGCCAAAGGTTCGAATGTTCCTAGCCAACAAAATTTGGTAGAATGTGCAAATCACCCGAACCACCTCCTAGCGAAGCAAAGGGGACTTCGACCATTGGTGCATGGCCTGTAGAAATTGGTCCCTCCGGCCACGAGCCTCCCGTGGGTAGTTAAGAATTTTATAGCTCATGGAAAATATCATAATCTGCTAGTTTATCATAATCTTACTTTAAAATTTTGACTGCTAGGCGATCACTTGAAAGACATGGACGACGATAGAAGACCATCCTCCCCGAAGCCTAGTGAGCAGTCCGTCCCCCAGGATACTCCACGGTCTGTAGCAGGTCAGGCAGACCTTGCCGGAGTATATCAGCTCATGCCACAACTGCTACAACAGCAGCAGATGATGCAGATAGCTGCTATACCACCGGCAGATTTCTGCTACGAGAGGTTCCGCCGATTGAACCCCCCGACCTTTGAGAGTGGGCTCGATCCTATGGCGGCAGAAGCATGGATCCGTGAGATGGAGAAAATGTTCCGAGCTCTCCATTTCCCCGATGAGGTGATGGTCCGGCTGGCGATCTCTATGCTGAGAGGGAACGCCGAGTACTGGTGGACGGCTATGGAGACAGCCTATGCCGTCGATGGACTCACCTGGAGGGATTTCAAGAGGTTATTTAACACCCAGTATTTTTCAAACTCAGTCAACCAGGCGAAGCAGAATGAATTCTTGGCACTGACCCAGACCGACCAAATGTTCGTTCTGGAGTACGCCAATAAATTCAATGAGCTGAGACAATTTTGCCCTCAGTTTATGGAGGCGGAGAGAAGTAAGGTAAATCGGTTTGAGCAGGGATTGAGGTACGGGATTCGGTCCCGAATATCCTCCCACCTATTCTCGAGCTACCGGGATGTGCTGGACCAAGCCTTGAAGGTTGAGGCTGACCTGATACGGTCCGGGAGAGAGAGAGATGAGCTGAAGAGGATCCGATCATCGGAAGCACAGAGTAGTGGGTCCGAAGGCAGCAAGAGGTCTGTGCCCAAGAAGAGACAGAGCAGAAGCTGCCCCACCTGTGGCAAAAACCACGGCAGTACCTGCTTGAGGAAGATCGGGGCTTGTTTCTCATGCGGGCAGATAGAACACATCGTCCGTGACTGCCTGAGTCGGAAGAGGGAGGAGCCCAGACATTCTGCATCGGAGGATCAGAGGTCGAGGGGGAACCCTCGGGTATTCGTACTGACTAGTCAGGATGCCAGTGCTAGTGATCAGGTGGTGACAGGTACACTTCTAGTTAACTCGGTCCCTGCCTTCATTCTGTTTGATTCTGGTTCTACACATTCTTTCGTATCAGTTAGTTTTTTCGGACAACTACATTGCATATCTGAGAAATTAGTGGAACCATGGCATGTTGCTACACGCCTTCAGAAAACCGTAATTGTTGACACTAAATATAGAGACTACATAACTCAGATAGGGAAAAGAGAGTTAGAGACAAATCTTCTGCAACTTGACATGCAAGACTTCGATATTATTTTAGGCATGGACTGGATGTCTCAGTACCACGCTCATATTGATTGTTATCATAAAAGGGTGGTATTTCGGATACCTGGGGAGCAAGAATTTTTCTTTCAGGGCGACATACTCCTTCGAGGTACTCCTACACTGCACTTTATTTCCGCTTTGAAAGCCGGAAAGGCTCTGAAAAAGGGGTGTACGGCCTATCTGGCCAGTGTAATGGATACCCAAAAAGAGATCAAATTGGAAAACATTCCAGTGATCAGAGAATACCCGGATGTCTTTCCGGATGAATTACCAGGATTACCCCCAGACAAAGAGATCGAATTCACTATCGACCTCGCACCAGGAGAGGGACTAGTCTCCAAGGCTCCTTATCGAATGGCCCCTGCTGAGTTAAGGGAATTGAAAATACAACTACGAGAACTCCTGGACAAAAAGTTTATCCAGCCCAGTGCGTCGCCATGGGGAGCCCCTGTCCTATTCGTCAAAAAGAAAGATGGGAGCATGCGACTATGCATCGATTACTGGGAATTGAACAAGATAACAGTAAAGAACAAATATCCTCTGCCCCGAATCGATGACCTGTTCGATCAACTGCAAAGTGCCCAAGTCTTCTCCAAGGTAGATCTGCGGTCCGGTTACCATCCGTTGAAGATCAAAGCTGATGATATGCCAAAAACTGCATTTCGAACCAGGTACGGACTTTATGAATTTCTGGTTATGCCTTTCGGACTGACCAATGCTCCGGCTGCATTTATGGACTTAATGAACAGAGTCTTTAGGCAGTACTTGGATCAGTTCGTGATGGTTTTCATTGACGACATTCTGATATACTCAAGGAGCAGGAAAGAACACGAAGATCATCTGAGAATGGTACTACAGACTCTTCGGAAGAAAAGGTTATATGCCAAACTAAGTAAATGTGAATTCTGGTTGGACAGTGTAACATTTCTCGATCATGTGGTCTCCAAGGATGGAGTGTCGATGGACCCCAAAAAGATAGAAGCAGTGGTGGATTGGCCTCGTCCTACCAACGTCAAGAAAATCAGAAGCTTTTTGGGATTAGTCGGGTATTACCGACAATTTGTAGAAGGATTCTCCAAGATAGCCACTCCCTTGACCCGTTTGACTAAGAAGCAGGCCAAGTTTATCTGGGACGACAATTGTGAGGAAAGCTTTCGGGAGCTCAAACAAAGGTTAGTATCTGCCCCAATTCTAGCATTGCCATCCTAAACTGAAAAATTTACCATCTATAGTGATGCTTCCAAGAATGGGCTAGGCTGTGTGCTGATGCAAGATGGCAAGGTGGTAGCCTATGCCTCGAGACAGCTGAAACCCTATGAACAGAATTACCCGACCCATGACCTAAAGCTAGCCGCAATGGTATTCACCTTGAAACTTTGGAGACATTATTTGTATGGCGAACACTGTGAAGTGTACACCGACCACGAGAGCCTAAAGTATATATTCACCCAGAAAGAATTGAATATGAGGCAAAGAAGGTGGTTAGAACTCCTGAAGGATTATGACTTGAGTATTAAGTACCACCTAGGGAAGGCCAACGTAGTGGCTGATGCTTTGAGCAGGAAGTCAGCAGTGGAATCCGCCGCATTACACACCACTCAACCACAGATTCAGAGGGATCTTGACAAGTTGCAGGATGACGTGGTCACAGAAACTGCAAGAAGTCTACTGGCCACCTTGAGAATCCAACCCGCGCTGATCGACAGGATAAAAGTCGCTTAGCAGTCTGATGAGCATGTCTGTCAACTCAAGGACGAAGTGGAGAAAGGGTTGCGACCCAAACTCCAGATCCACCCAGATGGCACCCTGAGATTTGGCCACCGATTATGTGTTCTGGCTGATGTTGACCTGAGGAAGGAAATCCTAGAAGAGGCCCACCAATCCCATTTCTCCGTCCACCCTGGCAGTACTAAGATGCAAAGGGACCTTCGAGAACACTATTGGTGGAAGGGGATGAAGAGAGAGATAGCCGAGTTTGTGGCCCGATGTTTGACCTGTCAGTTGGTGAAAGCAGAGCACCAGAGGCCGGCAGGGTTACTAGAACCAATAGAAATCCCAGAATGGAAGTGGAAGCACATCATGATGGATTTTGTTACAGGACTCCCCAAAACGGTAAGAATAAACGATGCAGTGTGGGTGATTATTGATCGCCTCACAAAATCGGCCCACTTCTTACTTTTCAGGATTGGTACCCCTTTGGACAAACTAGCTCAACTGTACATTGATGAGATTGTGCGCCTGCACGGAGTGCCAGTAAGCATCATTTCTGATCGCGACCCCCGATTCGTATCCCGATTCTGGGAAAGCTTCCAGAAGGCTATGGGTACCGGGTTGAGGCTCACTACAACATATCACCCCCAGATCGACGGCCAGTCAGAGCGGACAATCCAAACTCTGGAAGACATGTTGAAGGCATGCACTGTGGACCTAGATGGAAATTGGGATAGTCATATACCACTGGGGGAATTTGTTTATAACAATAGTTACCATTCCAGCATCCAGATGGCCCCATACGAAGCTCTCTATGGGAGAAAATGCCGATCCCCCTTACATTGGGATGATGTCGGGGAGCGGAGAATGTTGAGACCCGAACTGGTCCAGCACACTAGAGACAAAGTACTTCTGATTAAGCAAAGACTTCAGGCTGCCCAGGACAGACAGAAAAGATGGGCTGACAGAGGAAGGAGGGCCTTGGAATTTTTAGAGAAAAACTTTGTCTTCCTAAAAATTTCTCCATCGAAGGGTATTACCCGATTCGGAAGACGCGGCAAGTTAAGTCCTCACTACATCAGCCCGTTCGAGGTTCTCGCCAGAATAGGCAAGGTTGCCTACAAGTTAGCTCTACCTCCAAAAATATCAGGTGTACACGACGTCTTCCATGTCTCTTTGTTACGGAGGTACGTCCTGGATCCCAGCTATGTGGTGCCACATGAGCCTCTGCAATTAAATAAGGATTTAACCTATGAGGAGGCTCCCCTACGCATCATAGACAAAAAAGAGCAAATCCTTCGAAGACGCATCATTCCCTACGTTAAAGTTCAGTGGACCAATCACACTGAAAGAGAAGCTACCTGGGAATTGGAGGAAGAGATGCGTCAATGTAAACCCCAGCTCTTCGAGAACCGAGATATGTTTAATTTCGAGGACGAAATTTAATTTAAGGGGGGAAGGATGTAATGTCCGGGCTCAATACTATAGGGCCCAGTTTGAGGGTATTGGGCTAGGGAGGGGTTAGCGGGCCACACTGGCCCAAGAATGACAGTCATCTCCCGCCTAAGGGCTGAAAGGACAGGACAACCAGATAGCCAACGGAGAGACCCCCACAGACATGCAAAACAGGAGCCCACCACCTCCTCTCCCCCTCGGCAGGTGAGCTGTGAGCTGGCCTGAAGGGGAGGGGCAGCTAGTGGCTTCCGGAACACTAAGGAAAGAGAGGATGCCACCTCTCCTTCAGGGTCAAATCCTAAGCCAAGCTTTTATACCCCTAAAATCCGCTAACCCCTAGTTTTATGATATACCCTCCTAAGCCTCTGACCCTCTGAAATTGCTATACCAGAGAGCCAAGCCCTGGAGCTGGAGGCAGAAGGAACCTCGTAGCCCTAGGAGAGGAAGGAGGGAGCCTGCTGAGGTGGTACTGCCCAACTACGACCAACCAAAGCAAGGTAAGGACCACTGTGACTAGAGTATTAAGTAAGAAAAAGGGTAGAGAAACCCCTCTGTGGGGTGTTCTCCTCTTTGTTTCATCCATGAAGCAGAGGGGAGGAGACCGGCATAGAGAAGACTGGCATGAGAGAAATAAGAGGAGGACCCCGGGCCAAATCCACAGGCTGCGGGCCAGACCCATAGGCTGCGGGCTGGCCTGAGGGCGGCCCAAGCCTAGGCCCAACAGCCATGCGGGCCGAGCCCAACCAGACTCGCCCTGCGGGTGACAGCCCGCGGCTGCCACCGCCCTAGGGCTGAGGGGCTGCCAAGGGGGCCGTCGGGTCTGGCCATGCCGGCGACAGACGCAGCCCCAAGGCCGCCAGCCTCAGCCAAGCCCCACCTCTTCGCCGGCAAAGAGGTGGTGGCGCGGCTCACACAAAAAAAAAGAGAAGGAAGAAAAGGGTAAACGGAACAAAAAAAAAGGGGGGGGCAAGTACTTACCTCGGACCACGGCCTTACCTCACCGTGGTCGGAGCCGGTGAGGACCCTCGGAGGAGGCCCGACCTCGATCTCACCTCCCAGCCTTTCCCCTCTTCTCCGGCATCACTTCGGAGAAGGGAGAGAAAGAAAGAAAAAAAAAAAAGAGGATCCGACCTCCCGCCACCGCCACCCTGAAGAGAGAACACCGCCTCAGCCGGTAGATCGGAGGAGCCTCACCTCCCCGGTCGACTGCGAGAGGGGGGAGAAGTCGGAAGGCGGCAAGGAGGGAGGAAGGGGACCGGAGTTGAGGGAGGCCGGAGATGGGTTTCGTGGGAAAGCGAGGGAGACGAAGAGAGAGGGGCGAACGAAAGAGGCCGAAGCCTCTGGAACGACCGAGAAAGATCCTTAACAGGTCTGCCTAGCAGGTCGGATCCGAGTCCGGATCCGAAACCCGTTAGGCCCAAATGATTCAAATCGATTTGGGTGAGTCCAATGAAGCCTAAATTGTGTTGGGTCTGAACCTGACCAAGCCTGAGTGAACCCAAATTAAGCAAATTGGGCTAAATCCGAATCCAATTAAACCCAATTCAACTGGGTCCGAACTATATTCATAACTTGTTGACTCCAGCAGGCCCAATTAGCCCTAAATCAGGCCCAGACCAGGTCCAATTAAGTTGGCAGAAGGCCAAATTGGCTAGGAAAGAGTGGACCTAACCACAAACCAAGCCCGACCCTTTCATTAGAGGCCCAATTA
>JAOXJJ010000725.1:15319339-15342127 GCA_025769935.1 Phoenix roebelenii | reverse complement strand
CAACACCACACAACAATTTGACCATATTAGTCTTAGAATTAAGTGAGGTTTAGTAGCTTCTTAAATCTAGTTGCACATAGATTTATCAGGTTAAAAAGTTTCTAAAATTCTCTCTAAATTAGACAGCTCCTAATCTCCCTTTCAGATTAAGCTTGAGCTTACCAATTAAGCGATCCAGTAACCAGTGACTAGGAAAATCCTGGGGTGTGTGGTGGTGCCACAAGGGATACACCGATACCACAATGCCCGTAATAGTTCTTACTGTTGTAAAACTTTCCTATACATCATCAATTACTAAATTCTCACTGGAGTGGCTTTCAGCCGCTTCTTTCCAAGAGCCTAATTAAGCTCGAAAATTCTAAGGCCAACATCTAATTGATTTTAATTTAATTTGGCTTAGGATATGTATGCAAGGTGGTAATTTTTGGGCTAAGGACATGTAATAACTTTCCGACCTTATCTTTTTAATGGGTTTTGCCCTTAAATTATTTTATGCAAATGCTTAATACTAAATGCAGCAAATAATAAATATTTTTTTTTAAAGTTTATGCAATGTCATTAGGTTGTACTAATTAAATGAGCAAGCAAAAATTTCTTTCTTTTTATTTTTAATTTTATGTTTTTTATTTAAATTTTATTTTTAATTTTATTTTTTTAATTTAAATTTTTATATAGGAATAACTTGAATGTAAATTAATAACTAATACTTATGCGTCAGTCAATCTCCGAATGCCCGTTGAATAAGCTCTGGAGCTTACTCCGTGAGGTGCCCTAATAGAGATATGATAACCTTAGGGGATTGCACCCTATCAATTACTAGCAAATTTTTTTTTTTTTTTTTAATTTCAAGTTTTGAATTTCAGAATTCAAATTTTGAATTTAAATTTATAAATTTTAGAATTTTAAATTTTTTTTAATTTTTTAATTTTTTGAATTTTAATTTTTTTTCAAAATTTTAAATTCTGAATTTCAAATTTCAGAATTTAATAACTACAAAATTATTAACTAAAAATAATAAAAATAAGAAAAATTAATAGAAATAAAAAAAAAACTTACTACCGGAGTGCGTTCACTCCAGGCATCCCAAATTCGATTTAATCTTCGTGATTGTTTTTGTTTCTCGATTTGTCTCCCCGGCAACGGTGACAAAATTTTGTTGTCCAATTCCTATTTACCTAAAAATACGCTAAACAGATCGTCGTTAGAACCGACAAACAAAGATTAAATTAATTATACTCTTACCTTTTCTACTCGAAGAATAGTGGTCGTAAAAGGTCGATCCACAGGGAAGCAATTGGAGTTGCATAAAAATTAAAACGTTCACTTGGATTCGAAATCGATTTTTGAATGATGGAGAAAAAACATTATTTTGAGGATGTTGAATGTTTTTTAATTGAAAATAAACAAAGGAAAGAAAGAAAACTTTGCAATTGAAATTGGATGCAGAGTAAGGGTCGATTTCTAAAAACAGAATATGAATTAAAATCGCTAGTCGAACAGCAAAGATTAATTTCAAAGTTATCTTAAAACTAAGAATTCCAGAATACATAAAATAAGTTGTAGAGATTAAACTAAACCTAGAGTACGGATTGTATAAAAGAAAATTAATAGATTGTATATAAAGCAAACATTAAACGGAACCTAGAACATGGATTTCATAAAAGAAATTTGATGGATTTCATAAAAAGAAAATTGATTACAAGAACATAAAATAAAAACAAATGAAATAAAAGGAGCAAGTAATTTTTCTCGGTGGAACCCTAAATGAGACAATAAAATATATAATTTTATTTCTTCTTCTCGGAAAACAGAGCTTCTTTCTCTCCCAAACCGATCTCTCCTTTCTTCCCCTCTTGAACCAGCCGACCACCTCTCCTGTTTCGTGGCCAAACCGACCTCCCCTTTTCTTCCCTCTCCTCCTCCTCTTTTATAGATCGCCCCCACCCTTTGAAGCCGGCGATGGATCCCCTGATGGAGGAGCTGATCGTGGAAGAGATCCGGTGCGGATGCGGGATGTCCGGACGCAAAGCTGCAACGAACGGAGATTATGGGATTGCTGGGATCACGGAAGATTGCATGCGCTGGTGATGCTGAAACGGAGGAGGAAATGCTGCTGTGAACGCGTTGGGAGGCTTAAAATCGGGCGTGGAAGAAGTGGATCACGGCTGGGATTCCGGTGCGTCACGGACGGGAGCGGCTGAATCAACGGATGCTGGGATTTTTGGCTGATCACGGACTCAGGAGGCTGAAAGATGGCAAGCGAAATCTTTGCTAGAGGAGGAGGCGATCGTTCGGGATCGCACACGGAAGGGAAGGCGATTGGCGACGTGGCATGGACGCAGGGGGGACACGGGCTGGATGCTTGAATCGCTCGGAATGGCAGCTGGGAAGCACGGTGATTGTGGAGGATTTGGAGATGCCTTGCAGTTGGGCTGGCACGCTGAGATGTGCCGGATGGTATGCTAGCTGGCACAGGAGGGAAGGGCTGAATGAGACGCACAATCTTCGTTCGATACAGCTCTGAGATGGGGCTGGCACGCGGATGACGCTAATACGGAAGGTTGCAACGCCGGTTGGGACGCTGGCTGCGACGCGGTGGATTGGGACGCGGTTGTTACTGGCACGTTGATCACAGACTCGGGGCCGCGGGATCTGATTTGGAAGATGGACGGCCGTAATGTACTGCGGGAGGAAGAAGAAGAACAGTGTTTTCACAAAACACTGTTCATACGAACAGTGTTTTCAGCATGAATAATAATTTCAGGAATAGCCTTTTCAGCTATTCTTCATGGGATTTAAAAAGTTCTTTTTCTTTGTGATGAAGTGAGAGTAGAAATCTCTATTCCGGAAGAGTGCGGGTGCTAATCCGCAAGGATCACTGGGAGATTGCACGCAGGCTCGGATGTTTGGGTGCAAATATGCTTAATCAGATCATGGCAGGATTGGGCCCACACGATTTGGGCTGTTGCTGGATGGCACGCTGGAAACACAGTTGGGCTCAAACCCAATATTATTGGGTTTCTTGGATTACTTGCACTCAAACACAAATACAACATTAATTAGTTAATTTTATTATTAATGATTAGCTATAATACTAATTAATATGGTATGACGATTGCACTTTTGTGCTCTCATCAGTGAACAGTTTAGAGGAAGTAGATTGCATTCAATGGCTTGAATTATCGATGTAGGGTTCTTTTCATCTAATTCAAAAAAGGTGTAATTCTACATGTCGTAGTACAACTGATTGCTATATGGTTCTAGTAGTTCTAATGTATTATAACCAGCTTCTTCCATTCACACATATTGGTTTACCCCAGTACGATAAATAGATTCTAAAACAATATTGGATGCCACTCTTGGAGAAAATGAGTACCAGACTTACGGCATAAAAAGGGAGATTGCTCTCTTGGGGAGGTAGAGTCACGCTTGTCTACTCCGTTCTCTCAGCATTCCCTTCCTACCTCATGTCCATCTTCAAACCCTAGAGATGGGCGGTCTACAGAATTGATCAGATGATAAGTTTTTCTTTGGAAAGGAAAGGACAGTGTCGGCGGATTTCATTACCTTGTGAGTTGGAATAGCGTTCGCCGCTCAAAGGAAGAAGAGGGTTTTAGAATCAACAATATTAGGAACCTGAACCGCGCTTTGTTGGCTAAGTGGGCATGGAAACTATGGTTGCATTCAGCAAGACCCTCGCAGCATTGTGGAATTACACAGGTTTTCGATTGGGAAAAGGCAATCATATCAGGTTTTCGGAAAAATCTTGGATTGGCCCCTTTCCTTTTAGTGATATGTTCTCCAGTGCTATTAAAATCAATATTTCAGTAGCCTCTCAGTAGACTTGGAGAAATCTCAGTTGGAGCATGAAGCTGCACGGGCCTCTTTCTCAATATCAGATGGCGTAGCTCAATAGCTGGCATGACCTATTGGTCCACATCAAACCGTCAAGGATTGCGGATAACCTAGTATGAAAACTTATTCAAAGTGGATCCTTTACCGCGGATTCCTATTACAAATTTTTTAACAGCCGGGGTCTATTTTGCCATTACTATAGAGTCACTAGGAAAGTGGCACTGTCTGAGAAAATCAAAGTATTTGTTTGGTTGGCATCGAAGAACAGGCTTCATACCGCAGAGGTCATTGCCAAGGAAGGATGGTCGGTGAGTTCAAGCTATCCATTGTGTGATTCTAATTCTGAATGTGTGTGGCCAAAATAAGACATCAAACACAGCTCAAGGCGGCTCTTTCTTACTCACAATATCCCGCATTGAGAAATATATCAAGCATCTCTGTTCTACATTGGCCAACTTCTCCGGCCTACAGGTTCTTCAGGAAGCTAATCGCGTAGCAGATTGTTCGGCCCATATTGCAGGTATCGAGCAAGATGAAAACGTTTGGTTTCAAGACTTGTCCTCCAATGTCATCCTATTTTATCAGAGTGGATGCAAGGGGAATCCCCTTTATTCCCTTGTAATGAGTGAGCTCGCTTCCCTGCTACCAAAAAAAAAGGTCCATAGCCCCCCTGAACATCAACTAATGTTATTCGTGCGTTAGCCAGAGGAAGCTTGCACAGAAATTTCGGTGCAGGTAGCAACATACGCCGCTCAGCAAGCACATTTCATGGTTATCAACCCCTGAATTTGCCAACATATTGTAAATTATTTTCCTTTTCTGACTGAAATGTTGTAAATTATTTTCAGAGAAACATATTGTGAATTGAACAAAAATCAGCACCTCTCTATTGCTCAAAAAAAAGAAGCCTTCACCTTTTAACCCAAATATAGTACTTCTTAGACTTTAATGTGAAAAAAAATAAAGAACAAAAGAAAATACACCTACAACAATCTCTTCCCCCAAAATCAACATGATCCAAATCCTCGACATGTCTAGTCCAGATAAGCTCCGTTGAGTTAATTAGCAAGCTTCACCTTTCATATTTTCTACAAAAATCAACAAAATCTATCAAGCTATCTGCCTTGTAACATTGTAACGGACATATCATTCACTGTACATGAATCTTGCTTGCTTGAAGATGACTCTACTTCAAAAGGAAGTCTTCTCGTAACAAATCCCGGTTGTTTAGGATTTGGTAATGCCGCGCTATCACTGCCCAACATCAACACTACGGATGACATTAATGGTCGATCCTCCGGGTGCTCTTGCACACATAGAAGACCCACTTTTATACATTTTATTACCTCTTTTGCAGAAAAGTTGCATCCCAGTAATTCATCAACTAGCTGCAAGCTCTTCTCCCCGTTCCATAAACTCCAGGCCTAACAAAATTCCATTGAATGTCAGAATTTGAGTAAGAGGTTCCCACAAATGAAATAATTTGATCCCCACTTACATGTCCAAGAAGATTTAGGTGTGAAGAGTGGACGTAAACTCCTCTATTTTTCTTTCCACTAATGATCTCCAGAACTAAAACACCGAAGCTGAACACATCAGATTTCACCGAGAAAACGCCATCCATTGCATACTCAGGTGACATGTATCCACTAAATTTCACCAACAAAATAATTGAAATTAACCATGAGCATTTATAGTGAAAACATAATGAGTCGTAAACATTTTTGTTAATCAAGCTTACTAAGTGCCAACTACTCGTCTGGTGTTGACTTCAGTCTCATCTCCTCCAAAAATTCTCGCCATACCGAAGTCTGAGATTTTAGGATTCATCTCTTTATCGAGAAGAATATTGCTAGCTTTAAGATCTCTATGAATAATTCTACATCTGGAGTCTTGGTGAAGATAAACAAGTCCTCGGGCAATCCCTTCAATGATATGATAGCGGGTTTGCCAATTCAATAATGCACTTTTTTCTCTATCTGGTAAGCATACAAAGAGATACACTGATCTTAGATTTTTTTCTTGATTTGATGATAGTGATAATTTAATGAAAGGAAGGGAAATGGGAAAGAAAAACAAACCAAATAAGAAGAAATCCAAACTTTTATTGACCATATACTCATATATCAACATTCTTTCCTCTCCTCGAATGCAGCAACCCACCAGCCGCACAAGATTCCTGTGTTGAAGTTTGGCAATTAGCACAACCTCGTTTTTGAATTCATCAAGGCCTTGTACTGAAGTTTTAGCTAGTCTTTTCACTGCAATTTCCTGTCCATCTCCAAGTTCACCCTAGTAAATAACACAATCAACATACCAAAAACATTAGCAAAATCTTTATGAAGTAAACATTAGCAAACTCATGATCATATAGATCCCTTCCCTATTGTATGGGATCAGGATCAAATCCATAATCAAATATATCTTTTGAATTAGTTTACAACCTTTATTGCTGATATTTGAACTTAGTGGATCCACATAGAACTGTGTTTGGTCCCATATTACGAGTGTGCTGGGGAGGTTTTGGATATTAAAACAAGATAAAGGACCTCAAATAATAATCTCCTGGATAGTTTTTCTGGATGAAATCTTGAGTCGTCATAAATTGTATTGAAGTCAACCGCACTCATGGCATACATGGCCAATGGACATTGCATCACCGATCGTTCTAGGATAGTTATGACCCAGTCATGCTTTTATGTTTAGACCCTTTTACTGACAAGAACACCAACACTTAATCAAATGTGAGGACTTGTATAGGCATATGTTTAGTCCCATACCGAGTGTACATTAGGAAGTCTTTGGCTAGGGACCGGTGTCGTTACATGATCTACCAACGTTGGCTTCAGATCAACTGATTCTTTTGTTAAGAACAAGGGAAATTTATTCATAATTATCTAGATTCAGATTTTTGGTAATGCACTATCCAAGAACCAAACTAAAAATCTCTGACTGCTAAGCAGAGAAGTATGAAAATTGGAGCACACAAAAAGAAAATCTTTACTAAAATGTGCCTCATGCTTCAAAAAAGAAAATGGAGTTACAGCTTTGCACTTAGCTAGCACAAAGGCAATAGTAGATGAAATCTTGTGTTGGCTGTTGAAAGATACAAGTTCCTCATTGAAAAATCGAAAGATATAGCTAACCATATGCTAACCATTAAGTATATCTGGAAGGTCACTTGGTGACAGTACGTCTATCAGGTCATTTCTAAAATGTGTTCTCACTCTCAAGGATCTTATTGTTTATCGAATAGTCTTTGTAAAATTATCGCCAAGGTTCTTTCCCCTAGGCTTGCTCATTACTTGCCTTCCTTGGTTGATAGAGCTCAATCTGGGTTCATTAAAGGAAGAGCTATACTTGAAAGCTTTCTTTGTACACATGGAGATACAGTCTACTGTAAAGGCTAGCTGTGTAAACTAGATTTTGAAAAAGCATTTGACAAATTAAACTGGATTTTTTTTTCTTGATTTAATGTCTGTTAGAGGGTTCCCTCTTGAGTGGATTTCTTGTATAGGTAGCAATGTGTTGGGTCAAGTCAAATCGGGACAATATCATCTAAAACCTTGACCTATACTTGACCTGATATCGGGAAAAGAGTAATAACAGACTTGCATAAGAGCATTCACAAATATTGACATCCAGAACCATTGATATCGGTTAAAATAAAATAAATGTGGATTTTAACTTGATCAGCATACCTTATAAACAGGGCCAAACCCACCCTCTCCAAGCTTGTTGAGATTGGAGAAGTTGTCGGTGGCAGCAGCAATGGTGCCCAGGTCAAACAAAGGCAGCTCTAGGTCGTCTCCTTCGAAAGGTTCGTCATTGTGGTCACTCAAGGAAGTTGTACCTAACATAAATGTACCAAATAGCAGCCAAATTAATTCCCAGTAAAGTTGTTCTTGCCATCTGGTATTACCATGTGGATCACAAGTTGAAGCAAACAATTGGAACGCGAAAAACATTTCAATTCCTAAATGTGAGGATAGAAAGATTTCTACTTACCTCTTCTCCTTTTCTTCCTTCTCCACAAGAAAAAGCCCACACAAACAAGTAGGAGCACCACTAAAACAAGGCTTACAATGACTGCTATTGGTGCATGTCCGCTCCCATTAGATTGGCTGGGTGTTGAATCTATATCATCATCATAGTTAGAAATTATTTTGAAATGTAGTGACAAATTAACGGCTGCAAAAATTTGGATATTATATAGCTTTTTCGAAATGCATATCAGAAGCATTCATTATTCGCTCAACTGCTGACTTAGGTCGAAAATGAAAATAGAAAAAAAAAAAAGGCCATGACACAAATTTAGATGACAGAAGTATACTTTTCTGCTTCAAAATGAAGCGAACTTGTCTTGTTGACTCTTGATGCACATCAATACAAGTCACATTATGCAATTTTTATTTGCAAAAGAAAAAAAGGGGAAAGATGGGGGGCTGGTAAAAAAGAAAAAATCCATTTGCAGCATTCATCCCACGAGGGCGGCTAATTTGACACTTGTTGCAAATGTCCAACATGTGCCAATGGAAATCATGCATGTACTGTCAAATATTAATTAACGGTAGCAAAAGTTGATGCTGTCTATGTACACACATCCACAGGAAAGTCATCCGGGGAACTCGTACCAAGACACTGTTTAGATCAAATTTGGACCCAATTGGGACCCTAAATGCGGTCTCTGAGACAAAATTTGTTTCATCTTGGAGGCACCAAACATGAGTAAATCTAATTCTGCTAGAAACAAATCTAAATAACCTAAATTGCGTGACCTGACCTGATCCAAAATAAACCAGTCTAAGGTCAAATCCTAAACCCTTGCCTGATTTGGATGGGACCCTGATACAGCGCGGCTCAAATAATCTCCACATGGTAGGGCCGCCTCGTTGGTTTGTTGGAAGGTTAGCCGGTCAGCCCGGAAGACTTAGACGGAGATCTGCAGTCCTAGAGATCACACGGCAAGTCAAAAACCTCGGCTTTTCGTAACACATTCTAAACCAAGCAACCTGCCAATCGGACCCCACCACCACTCGATTTTATTCTCTTCATTGCTATCGTCTGGTGTAGCGGAACTCGATTTTATTCTCTTCATTGCTATCGTCTGGTGTAGCTCCGCTACACCTAAGAATCAATGTGTAGCTTCCATCAGAATTTCCCCTAGCTAGTCGGTGTGTAGATGTGCATACCCTAATAGCATTAGATATAGCTCACTAACCAGTGCATTGTACACCTAATAGCAACCAAGCATAATAGTTCAAAATTCAAAGGCTTATAAACTGGCGTGATATGGCGATCAATAATGATCAAATCATGCAATTATAGTGTATACATGATTATTGGTGCAGAATACACGAATGAATTTAATCTCAATCTACGATGAGAACCATGGAACAGAACGTACCTAGATCAGCCGCTGCCAGCCGGACGTAGAGATCTTGTCCAGCATCAGTGTACAGCCGTATATCGGTGAGCTCGGAGAACCACCTTACGCACCCACTTCCACCCTCACTGACATTAGCACTCGCAAAAGCAGTGCAAGAGCAGTTCTTCAAGCACATAGCCCTGCAATCCTGAAGGTTGATGCTCATGTCCACGCTGCAATTTGATGTGTCCGGCAGCTTTGCGCCGCTCACCGTCGCGAACCCATCTGTTCCATTCTTGCAGTCCAGCTTGGTCTTCCTCACACACCCGTCGGATCCATCCCGGAGAGCCCAATTCTCCGGCGACTTCGGCGTGAACCCCTGCAGGCAGTCGCATATCGGCGAGTCGTTGGGGTTGCAGGCCCCGTAAGGCCCGCATGCCGACAATTGGTCGCACGGGTCCCTCGGTGCATACCAGAAGATGTTCCACACGCCGCCTCCGGCGAGCCACACCGACCGTTGCATCACGCCGGACTGGTTAACCACCAGCCTTGATATAATGGACTGGTTAACTATACTATAAGAGTATGTCACCTCCTCCTTGTTGTTCACAAAGCTCAAGATGATCAAGCCTTGGTAGGTGGCGGTGTCCGGGATGCCGCTGAACTGTAGCCCATTCCACGGACCGGTCCTCCACAGTCTGCGCGACCCCCTCCAAAGGAATGTCTCGGGGTCACCATCTATATCCATGGCCGCGTAGATCTCTCCGGGGGATGGATCGCTGCTGCTCTTCCACGCCGTCAAGGTGCGGTTCAGGCCGCTTGTTAGGTTCACCCCGAGCTTCATGCCGGGCAGCAGCGTGTCGGTGGGGTGGTCGAAGCTTTGCCATGCGAAGCTGTCGGAGTCGGTGCCGCCCTCTTCTTTCACTACGAAGTTCCCATCGTCCAAGAGCTGTGCAACGGGATTACTTAAGCTCGTCGCAGCTGTGGACCAAACTACGGTGGAGTTCCCGGTGGAAATGATGAGGCTGCCATTGGTGGCGATCGACAGGCTTCCCGTCGATTCTGTGATCGGCTTCTCGCGGTTGGCCACCCATACTATTGTTTGGATGGCGATCCCGTTGTACCAGATGCCGATGTACCGATTACTTGAGCTGGAAGGGCTGAAGAAGCCCAGCGCGAATCTCCCGCCGGAGGAAATCAACGTTTCATTGTCAGCAAGAGACTGGTTTGGATTCAGGGTATCGCCTGCAATGGAAAGGGAGAAGAGAGGGAACACTAATGGTAGAAGGAACGATCTGTTCTGGATTATTTTCATGGTTCCCAATGGGCAAAATGTCTCGAGGAATACCAAATGTTTTTAATTCGTTGGGACCAAGTTTGGTGACAAGTTAAATACTTATCCCCTCTGCCTTGTCAGCTTCCCATCATTCTCAACTGTCTTTCTTCAGGACTAATGGTAAAGGTAAGTCATGTCAATGATCGGATGGTTAAGATCTCCTTCATGATGAGTTTGGGATGTTGAGCATCTATTTAGATGGCGTGCAGCATGGTGTTGATGAAATCATCAGGGAGCAAAAACATATGGGTATTCCCACCCTAAAATGAGTAATTCATTCTGCTACGGGGTGTTGAAGTTGGTCTAAATTTAGGGTCACAACTTAGGTTTTAATTTCTCAGAAGAAAGGGGAGAGGAAAACGTATCATAGCAGCCAGGTTCAACCCTTGCCAACTTGTGGACCAAACGAAGAGAAGGGTCCTGATCACCTTTATGAAGAACCATAGCATATACCTTTGTTTGTTTGCGCGACAATTTATAATCTCGGTTGCTTCTTTGCGAAGAAAAGTGTATTAAAAAAAAAATCTGTGGATCAGATCCATTGGGAATCTATTAGGTAATTCATTTCATCTTACATCTATAATGAATTGTCCTTAGGTTTACTAATGAAGCCCCCCCGCCGTCTTAGGAGACTGGAGAATCTACTTGGGCCTATCGACCGTCTTTCTCGAGTCCAAAGGTCACGTCGTCGAACGTCATTAGAAGATTTTGAGTAACTCCATAACAACCACCAGTTTCCTGTAGAATAGCAATCTTTTCTCAAGTTGACAAAAATTATGGTTTCTTGCTGTCCAATAAGATAATCTTTGGCTTACGATAAAATTGTACGTGTTAAAATATTTATGCTATTCAGTTCTCGCTTATATGAGGATAAGTTTGATTTAGAACTGCCTCATCTCGCTGCAAAACAAGACTGTTTCGGTTCAGGCAATGTTGCAGTATGCCTGCCCAAAATAAAAACTAAAGAGGACATTGTTGGCCCATCATCAGGTAAGAAGCCCAGTTTTATAGGCTTATGCATATCATGACTTCAGTTACGGAAAAAGAGTAATCAATACAGGGATTGTAATACCTGGCCCCAAAAATCAACTGGGCCCAATTATTTTTTTTTGGCCCATACTTGAACATTGAGCTATGACATCTAATAGGCTAACTAGGCCCATGGTTGGCAGCCCGTTTGATGGCTGCCACCTCATGTTTTATGCATGGATTTAACTAGGGCTAGGTGGGGATCAGAGGAAGATCCAGGTCTTAGGTCTTTCACAGGAGAAAGCTGGGGGTGACACCTCATCCTAGCAAAAAGTGCCTTACGACTCTCCTTTCTTCCACTTTTCTCTGAGAGAGGGTTTACCAAACCCACATCCGTCGCCGGAGAAGGTGCTCGTGGCTCCTCCCGGAAGCAAGATAACCCCCTGCCTTCTCTCCCCCTGATTCATTCAGGACAATAAAGAAAGAAACAAAGAAAGAAGGGAGGAAGGGGACTGCTGGCAGGCCTAGGGCCACCGGCGACGGCCATCGGCTTCGACAGCAATCGCCGTCGGCGCGGGCGTCGGCTGTTGGCATGCCAAGGGTGCGGCCGTGGGCTCAGCCGCAGGCACGACTGAGGACGCCGCGAGCCCGGCCGCGGCACCGCCGGCTGTGGCTCGGCCCTCCCAAACTCCCCTTCTTCTTTCACAGGAGAAGAATAGAGAGAGGAAGAGAGAGGGTTTGGGAGTGAGAGAGAGAATATGGGAGGTTGGTGAAGGGAGATTGAAGAAAAGAAGAAGAAAGAAAGAAAGAAAGAAAGAAGAAAAAGAAGAGAGGGAAGAGGGGATTCACTGTGCGCGGCCACGAGCGTCGCCGGCCCCGGCCGCAAGCGCCGCGATGCTACTGCTCGGCCGTGAGCGCTGCGAGCATCGCAGGGAGCGGCCGCGGGCATCCCGCAGTGCCGTTGGCTTCTCTCGGCGTCTCTTCCCCATGGGAGAAGAGAAGGCCGCCGCAAGCGCCGCTGGCCGCACCTCCGGCCTCGGCTGGCCCTCCCGATAGCCCCATTGCCCTTCCTTCCGAGCTCCAGCTGGGGGATCTTCCTCCTCTTGTGTTCACAGGAGAGGAGGGTGAGACAAAGAAGGGAAGAAGACGGGAGGAGAGGAAGCTTTGGGAAGGAGAAGTAAAGAAAAAGAAGAAGAGAAGAAAAGGAAAGAAAAAGGGAAAGAAAAGAAAAAGAAGGAAAATAGAAGAAAAGGAAAAAAAAAGAAATGGGTTTAGCCAAATTTGACTAACCCAAGCCCAATTAGACTGGGTTAAGTCTAAATCCGAGTTCAATCAGATTGGGCTAAGTGAGCCCAAACTATAAATTAGGTTAAATCCGAGCTAAATTAAGTTAAATTGAAATGGATCCGAACCCAATTAAGCTGAGTTGGTCTCAGCAGACCTAATTGATTGTGAATCAAGCCCAATTCAAGCCCAATTCAAGCCCAATTCAACTAACAGAAGGTTGAATTGATCTTGGGCTAACCCTGACTCAGGCCCAAATGAGCCATATTGACCAAACCAGAGGACCCAATTGGCTAGAAAAGGTTGGACCCAATTATAAACAAGGCCCAATCCTTTAACTAAAAACCCAATCAACCCATGTGGACCCAATCAACCCCAAAGGCTTCAAATTGGACTTGGGCTAAATCCTTGGATGGGATCCAAGCAAGTAAGTTCATAGTATGATGAACTAAGAAATTATATAAAAATAATGAGGGAATAATGTGATCCCTATGATGTTGTTTTAAGTGATTAAGGATTTGTCACCTGGACTTCATAAATTTAGAAAGCGAATTGAGGTAAGTAATCTATTTTAATCTTATTGTAGATCATATGAGTACTATGTTTGTTAAGCTTTTAAAGTGTTATTCATGTAGATATTTCATGAATGGATCATATTATGTTTATTCCCGAAGTGTTATCCAAGTACATATTTCATGGATGATATGTTATGATTTCATAAATTCGACCATGTGCGCACCATGATTATGCTGATATTTTACATCATGCATGCAAGTTAGTATAGCAAAGTCCTATTTAGCTAACAAGCACTATAAATGGGCTCAAAGATGCTACTGAACGAATGCAACTGAGCTAGCCTTACTAGTGGCCGAGAATGACTAAGCTGGCCCCGCCAGTGGCCGATAATGATTGAGCTGGCCCGCCAGTGGTCGAGAATGACTTCGCAGTAGCATCCGAGAGGATGGACCATGGCATGCCGGGGGCACGGTTTCATATGCATATTTTATGAAAATTTTGTGTGACTTTAAATACTGCTTTGTTTACCCAGCATACATATTTTGCCATGATAAATTATGAGATAATATGCATGTCAGCTTCTCAAACCCTGCATAAACATGGTTACCATTATGTTCGATTCGGTAAGATGATGTATGATTACTTACTGAGCTGTGTAGCTCGTACCCGTTATTTACATTTTTTTTCAGATCCTCACCACTGATAGCTGTCAGAGACACTTTACTTTTGTATCAGGCTTCTTTCTTTTGGGATAAAGCAAGTATACTTTTGTGTACATAAACTACATAGAAGCTCTGTATTTGGATACTGACTAGCATGTTGTACTAAGAATGCTTTCATATGAAAAGATTTGGTTTGTTTGACTACCCTGTTACCCATGTACGAGGCTTCATGCTACTGTAGGCGGTAGTCGGCAATGGCACGGCCGTATCACGGATCCAGATCCGGGGCGTGACAGGGATCAACCAGTTCCAAGCCCCTGCCTTCAATCCTTGGATTCCTGAAGCAATTTTAAGTTCTTTTATTAGAATGGATGTGACGAATTCCATAAATACAATGGATGTGATTGGATGATTTCGTGCATGCACGTCCAAGAAGGTAGAGGTGTGGATCGGAGTCGTAAACCCCTTTCTCATTTGCCCACTAATGATTTCATCTATTAAGATGCTGAAATTAAGTACATCAGGTTTCACTGAGGAGAAGATACCATCTTATATCTCCACCGCATGCCAAGATTAGATTAATTAGATATATTGAGCACTGGATATAAATATTTGATTTATATGTTTATATTTTTCTCAATGTTATTAAGGCCCAACCGCTCTTCTTGTCTTGGTTCTGATCTTATCTCCTCCAAAATTCCTTGTCATTGCTGCTGAGAATCGTTGGTGGAGGCAGCAAGGTAATGCACGGTAGCAAGTGTGGCAGAAGCAGAAGCCATTGCACCTTACTAATTATTTCTTGTACACATGATTCACATTGCTAAACAAAAAATGACACTGAGAATCTCTGTATATCGTCCAATCAACTATTTCATGGCAATCACTGTCAAAACCCATGCGAACGTGTGTTTAGTCCTATATTGATTATTCGCTGGATAGATCTTAAGTACTTATACAGGATCAAGGAACCTAAATAATACTTTCTGAGTAGCTATTTTCGGTGAGACCCGGGTTGTTACAATCATCACGAGCATACTAGGATTATGGTGGCCTAGCGCTTGCAACGAAAGTTGCCAATCAGTCCTGCCCTGATATTCGTGCTTCGTTCAAACGTCAAACCTAGGTAGCCCAGTTATCTGTAGATTCTTGTGCTGGGCCGCGCAAAATCGGGTAGAAGCCCAAATAAATATTATTGGGCTGGGTCTTGGGACCTCAAAGCTTGAAGAGGGTGGATTCGGGCCCCCTAGGACCCAAAGAGAGCAACCAAATCGGAAACTCCAAGTCTTAATCACCCCTACGATCATCTATGTAGTGGTTAGTAAACAAATTAGTACCGAAGATATGTGGCAGCCGAGTTAGAGAACGGCATGCTATATATTGGTTCCCTTTGCAAAGTACTTCATGGATTCCATACTAACAAGAGTCCTCATTCTTTTCTAGTTGGACGCACTCGAGTTTGACATAAGAGCTGCTTACATAATTCTTTTGTCAAGGTAAAGTTCAATTAGGTAACAGAAGGAGAAATTTAGGATTGGCCACTACCAGTAGCTACTAAAGATAACCAGAATTAATCCAAAAGATATCTTAAGGAATTACCTATTCAATTCTAATGATTTTATTGTTTAGGTGGTGATTGAACAATCACGCATTCAAACTAAAAAGTGTCGATGATCCAAAGTCCATTGAAGATATATTCTCAAATCTAAATGAGCCTTAGGTTTATTGGTTGGCACTTCTTCCATTGGTGCACACTAGGGTTAGACTCTAGGTTTATACTTTAATGGCGGTACTCCACATTTTTTTTTAGAGAAATATGGTGAGGATGCAGCCAGTAGCTTTGGAACTCTAGACCAGAGTCTTCCATGTGAAGAAGATTAAAGCTAGTTGCCCTAAGATTGATTTGTTCCACTGCAGTTCTAAAAAATATATATTTTAAACGAATGATGAACTAAGAACAGAGCACTCGACAAGCAATCGAGTTTACTAATCCTAGAGGACAAGAGCGCACACAATAGAGTTGATTAAAGTTCATTTTAAAAGAGAAGGGACCCCATATCGCTTATGTGGTATTAATGCATAAGTTTTTGATTGCCTAAATAATGCAAGTTGACATTAAAATTTATTTGGTCAAGTCATGTTTCAGCAATCTTTTATTGTCGAGGGACACGAGCAAATTTCTAGTTCTTGTTACAAAAGTTCAACATGCCGAACGAGGACAAATGACGAGTTGGAACGTGACTTCCCAACCGCGTGTTGGGCCCACCAATTTGGAAGACCAGGAGCCTTTAAGAGATCAAGATCAAAGCTAAAGAAAAGCTTGCAAGATGGATAAAAAGGCTGAGGACTTTGGAAGCCATGCAGGTGTGGAACACCAAATTCCACTTCGGCTCAGTGCATCGTTTCTACTTTTAGCGAAGAGATTTCTAGTGCATCACTTCACACACGCCTCCATCATGTATTTGTTGCTTAACGTGCGGTCATATTTCTGAATTTCAACATACACCGCGTATGGCGGGCAGGCTTGAAGTCGAAATAAAGTTCCCACTCGCATGCGGCCATCTAAACAGAGTTAGGTGCCGCTCTTTCTTACTCAAAAAGCGATGGGAGAAGAAAAAGCAAGGGGACAGGGGGGAGAGAGTACGGATCAAGTTACAGAGCAGAGTGACATAGAGATTAGAAAATAGAGTGGAATTGAAAGGGATGGGTATGCCAGAGAATTAGGGGTGCATTTGGTCCACGATCCGAGTTAGAATTGGAATACATTGGAATGAAAATTAGAATGGCCATATTTTCTAGCACATTTGGTTCCTGATTAAAACTAAATTGAAATATTTTTTAAGTAATTTTTAAAAAATTAATTAAACAAAAGAAGTATTTTTGGAAAATTAATTTATTAAGTAAACCTAATAGAATAGAATTTGAACACTAAAGCAGAGTTGATATTAGATTTTAGGGTATTGGGGCATTTCCATTCCCTCCTAGAATGATAATAATCAAGTAGTTGGAGTCGAGTTACTAATTCTCATTTTTATTCTAGAGACCAACCTCCTCCCCCCAACCAAATATGCCCCAGACACTTTGGCCATCAAGAAAAGAGCTAGCATAAATCTAGTAAAGGATTGTCATATCATTGCCAGATCTATGCATTGAATTGCATAATGAAAGATGCCCTTTATCCTAAAGGATATTTTCTTAATCCTTTGATGTAAAGTAAGTTTTGTCGGTGACTCGTTCATATATTCTACAATTTATTGTCGAAACTACACTAACAATTATGGATGAAAGTCGACCGAATAATATCCGTCTAGATTCATTTTTATATCCAAATCTATCTAGATATAAATAGAAATTTGAACATCCGACTAATATCCATAACCATCAAAGAAAAATAGATATGGATATGGATAGATAATTACTTTATCCGTATCCGAATATCCAAATATCCAATTCTATTTGTAATCCTTTTTTTAAAAAAAAGTATATAACTACATTAACATGCTATTAACTTGATTTATATCCAAGTTATATTTGTATGCATATCCATACTTCTAGTATTCAATTTATATTCGTATCTGTTTAAAATAAACATGAATATAATTTTTGCATCCAATTAATATCCGCATCCATATATATATTCGTCAAACAAAATAAATATAGATATGGATATACTAATATCTAATATATAACATTTCCGATTTCAGTCCTACTAATAATGCCTCTATCTAGGGGCTCACCCAACCTTCTATTTAAGGTCTGATGTTCTTGTTAGGCGAAGGGTCCAAATTTATGATCTATCTGTGGTCAACCCAAGATCTCATTAAAAAGCTAGTCAAATAGTATTATTTGAGTTTCTTGACCCTACATAAGTCCCTAAGATCTATACAGTGCATAGCTAATATGGGATTAAACACATGCCAGGATGGATCTTCATAATACAAAAATACAACCAAATTAGATTAGCCCAAACAATGAAAGGTAGCTTATAGTTAAAAGAATTTAAATAAATTTAATAGCAATTTTTCATTTTCAAGCAATAAAAATTTTCTTCTCAAACTGGCAACATCAGCGGTCCACTATATTGCAATCAGTGTGTCGCATATTTACACTATGAAGTTCTTGCTTATTTGAGGATGACTTTTGGTTGGAGCTATCTCTTATTGATACCAAACCAGGTCGATTTAGTACAGACAAAGTTCTATTACCCATGCCCAATATATATATATATATATAACATTGTGCACATCTTGGGAGGATTCTTGTTGTAGTAGCCCGTCTCTTGTGGCCTTGTGGGCCGGCCTGAAAAGGCCAGGCCCAAGACTCCTTACGAGCGGTGCACATGAGGGAGGCGGAGAGCAAGACTCCGGCTAGGAGTCTTCTTCCTCCCCAATCGCACTGGTGACCGAGAATCTCATTGTGATCCAAAGACCTTTATAAGACCGAGATTCAACCTATTTAAAGACCTCCTCCTCCTCCTTCGAGTTTCATCAACAGTTATCTGAGATCTCGCAGTCAATTCCCAGCCTTTTATTTGGATTTTCTCCTTTGATTTCCGCTGGGAAGGGTCGCCAGATTTGCGTTGGAGTGAGGTAGGACCCAAGCCGCTTTCCTTCTCTTCTTCTTTCGGTCTTCTAGCCATGATTATCACCTTGATTTGGGCTGGCAAATTGCTGGATTTCCGTCAAAAATAGGGGTGCCCTGTTTCGGTCTCTTTCTTTCTTATTCACTGACGCTAGCCACTAGAATAAGCCGAGCTTCGCCGCCTCCCAAGACCTCTGAAATCATGTGGCCATCAGTCAGGGAGATCAGTCGTGATCTAGACCAAGTTACCGTGCATCACCTCTTACTTTTCTTGATTTTTCTTTCATCTTTCTTACATCGGCCGACCACCGTCACCGGTGATGACGTGATTGAGAGACTGCTTTTGGCCGCTGTCATGGGATTGAGCCACCTTGGCTGTCGCCGCCTCTAATATGATGAAGAAGATAGGGAATAACTCTCCCCTATTTCGAAAAAAAGCACAGAGCCTTCTCTCTCTTCTTTCTTTTTTCTCTCTCTTCTTTCTCTCTCTTGTTTCCCTCTCTATCTAGATTGTCTCTCTCTAGGATTGTAGGACCTGGTAAGGATGTCTCTCAGTGACTTTTGGTTGGCTCTGGTGAAGGGCTCTAATCCATAGTTGTCGGGCAGCATGCCAACTCCCTATCATGGCATTTACCGAGCAGTTTGAATTTTATCATCATCATCATTCAATCTTTTTTGAACTATCTATATTGTAGCCAGAATCTTGTTCTTAAGTTGATTTGTAAGACTACTCGAATCCGATCAATCCAAGCACCTGGATGTTACTACCTAGTTGGCGTTGTCCATCTTCCACTCCGATCTTTGTCGGTCATCTAACAATCTGATATGTTACTTTTTCTTTGATTGAAGATTGATTTCATTCTTAATTAGATGAATTGGATTATAATATGCCACATGATTCAAACAATTGGGTGTTGTCATTTAGCTAGTCTCGTATTTCATCCTATATGAATCTATTTTCATAGTCAGCGCTAGTTTTGTATTGGAATGCAATTATTCGGACAAGAAGAAGTCCATCAAAATCTTACATTCTAGTTTCTAAATCGAGGTAAGGCCCTAACCATTTATTTATTTTTAATTTTTAATTTAAAAATAATAGAGAATATGGGTAATTCAAATATTAGAATTAGATAATTATTAAATAATTGATTAATTAATATGGCGAGTGATTGATAAGGGATAAGTTGGTTTTATATTGATATTAAATTGACTAGACATGTTAGGTGTGGATTGGTAGTATTGTAGCAGCGTTGGATTGCGATAGAGGTAAGAAATTCTGTACTTGAGATTTCCATCGATGGATTTGGTTTTGCATGTGAGGATATATTTTATATGATTTCCAGTAAAAATATATTTGTATGATTATTATATATATATTAGATATTGAAAGCATAATTATATTAACAAGATTTCTTGAACTTAAGAAAAATGTACTGTGCAAGTGAAAACTGATTTGACAAAAGTGTCATGTAAATCAAACGAATAAAATACAGTTTGGACATTATCATGGGATTGCCTCTACAAGCTTATATGTGGGATAGCGTCCATGGGCTTACGCATGAAATAACGTCCATAGGCTCATGTGTGGGATATCCTCTACGAGCTTATATGTAAATAACCTTCACAAGCTTACGCCTAGGATAGAGTCTATGGGCTTACGCGTGGGATAGCGTCCATAGGCTTATGCATGTGATAGCCTCCACAAGCTTATATATGAGATAGCCTTCACGGGCTTATACATGGAATAGCCTCTACGGACTTATGCGTGGGATAGCATCCACAGATTTTCGTGTGGGATTTTGTCACTTGGACTGGATCATGATCTTGGTTAATCCAAAGCCAGAAGATAATTGATATTAAACCTAAAGATCAAGTTAATGAAAAATGAATGGCATGATACAAGAAACTAAAACTGTTGTTGAACTATTGGTTACATTTGATATATATATATATATATATATATATATATGCGTGCGCGCGCACTTCTATGATAAATGATAATATGCATATTATTTGTATGAGCTTTTCGAGTATTGATACAATATTCATTTTATCAAGTATTGCTAATTAATTATTTTTTTTTATTACTTGTTGTGTAGTAGTTCAAAATTCTTATTGGGTTGTAAAGCCTACAGTCCCCTTTTTCTTTTAGAGTTGCAGGTTGCAAGTGGCTTAATACTGAGCTATGGTTGAGATCACATATAAAATAGGTAAATAGATAGAGAATCACTGATACTGGTTGGATGATTAAATTTTATAATTAGACCAGTTTTGTTATTTGTT
This sequence comes from Phoenix roebelenii, assembly GCA_025769935.1. Taxonomy (NCBI): domain Eukaryota; kingdom Viridiplantae; phylum Streptophyta; class Magnoliopsida; order Arecales; family Arecaceae; genus Phoenix; species Phoenix roebelenii. The sequence goes on along the minus strand of JAOXJJ010000725.1, from coordinate 15,321,276 downwards.
ATGAAATAAGATCGTTTTGGTTCATGAATATTGAAATTGTGATGAATTTTCAGGTCTAGCATATTCTTTAGTGGTTTGCCCTAGGAAGTGTTTGGCCATATTACATGGCCGACTCGGGTGGTGGGTTCGGGGCGTATTTGTATGTGTAGTAGACCTATTTTTATACATCTTTTGACTTGTTATTGGAAAAAGTAAGCATCACAAGGGTTGATCAATTCTAGATTTCTGTCTTCATTCCATAAATTCCATGCTTGAAACAATATTGAATGCGAAGAAGGAACAAAAATTGTCGCATGACTTCCAATTAAAACAGATAGCTGTGAAAATTAAAATAGCACATACATGTCCTAGTAGGAAGAGGCATGGATCGGAGAGATAGATTCCGCTACTCTTTGGGTCACTTAAGATTTTGAGTACTACAATGCTGAACCTACATAAATCAGATTCCACCGTATATCAATTTAATTACATATTTTGAGCAATGGAAATAAACCGCAGAGGCATATAATGTCTGACTTTTTTTCTGGTTGTTCATTAGCAGATAAATGGGGACGTTACCATGTTTCGATCGCTCTTCTTTTCTTGGTTATGCTCTCCTACGACGGACTTGCAGAAGAGAGTGGAGAGAAAAGTTAGAAGGAATAGACTTCTCATAGGAATATGAAGCGTTTGTTAGTTCCGAGCTTTTCTGAAGGGAAGGGCGCAGGGAGAGGGAGGAAGAAGGGTGGTTGCTTACGTCTGACGTTAAAGCGAGGAACAGAGAAATTTTAGGCAGGCGACTAGTTCTCCTTATCAAGGGCCCGAGAAAAGTCAAAAAGTCTTTGAAATTATTGTAGGGCACGTTTCAGGTGCTTCACAAAAGGGGAAGGGTCGGGGGCGTATCTTTTGCCCGAAAGGAGGATTCACCTTACTCCTCGCTGAGCAACCCTTGAGGTGAACGAAATTTGGAATACTTTGAAACCTATGCTGTGGATGACCTAATGGTGGATTTATATGAAAAAAATGAATCTTTTTTTACCTGAAAGGTATAATCCTGCTCCAAAGGGGGAAACTGCTAAGATTTCTTGAAGGGACCATGATGCAAGATTCAGTTGTACCTTTCATCTGAAGAATGATTAATTTTATTTTATGATGTGCCTCACATAGATCTCAAAGCATTTCAAATTTTTTTATACATTTAGATTCGAGCTAAAGAAGGAAAATTCTTTTTTCCGCATGAAAGATAGGGCCTCTGGTCATGATACACAACATACTTGCTGATAGGGATGGCAATTAAGTTTGGTCGAACAAGATACAGATTAAGGCCCTATTTGGGGAAGCTTTTGGAGGGCCAAAAAGCACTTTCTAGCCCTCCAAAAGTAATTTTAGATAAAAAATGGTACTTGGTAAAATGTTCGGAAAGCTGTTTCAACTTTTACGGGAAGCTAAAAATAGCTTTTGGGGAGAAGCTCCAATTTGAAGCTTTCCGAAAACGCTGTTTTTAGCTTTGTCGGGAAGCTGTTTTTTGAACCAAAATATCCTATTTAAATCTCACTTTTTTCTCCAAAACCCTCATCCCGCCTCTTCCTCTCTCACCCATCCCCTTCCTTTCCCTCTCTATCTTCTTCTTCCTCTCAACGTCGTCATCACTGTTCCTTCTTTCTCTTCTTTTTTTTTCTTTTTGTTTTGTTTTGGGAGCTCGTGGAGTCGTGGTTGCCCATGGTGGCAGCCACCATGCCGGCCACCACCCATGGCCGGCGACCTCTCTATATTTCAATGAAATAAAATAATAAATAAATAAATAAAAATATCAGTAGTTATTTAACCAATTTTATCACCTAGCTAGAAAATTTGTTAGAGAGATAAATGGTCATTAGAAGAATGAAAAATTAATTTACATTAATAATTATAATATTTTATATATTTATTATTGTATTATACTATAAATATAATATTAT
>JAOXJJ010000725.1:15285374-15307797 GCA_025769935.1 Phoenix roebelenii | reverse complement strand
CTCCCTCCTCCCTCCCCCCCCCCCCCCCCCCCTCCCGCACCCGACTTCAGCACCACCGCACCCCCACCCCTGGCGGCTTCCCCCTCGGCGCCCGACTGCCCCCCGCGTATTGCGATCCCGATCGTAGGCATTCGCCCGCGGGCGATCGCGATCGCGGGCGTTCCACACAGCTGTTCTTATGCGAGAAGAAGAAGAAGAAGAAGACAGGAGCTCCACACAGCTATGCTCTGCTTCAGAATCTCTTGGGCCAGGAGAGAGAGAGAGAGAGAGAGAGAGAGAGAGAGAGAGAGAGAGAGAGAGAATTGTTGGTTTGAGTTGGAAAGAAGGTAGCTTGTCTAAGGACCAGAAATGATGCTAGGTAGGTGGCTTTAACAGCACTGAGTTGGTGGTAATGGAAACAGAAAAAGAGAAACTAAATCAGGATAAAGGCTGCACAAAACCACCTAAAATCCAGCAAAAGCTCAGAGAAATGAGTTTGCTTTGTGATAACAAGCAAGAGAGTCTCTTCTTTTTTTTTTGTGTGTGAGTGGTGGTACTATTGGTCGTTTTTAAGTGAATTTACGGCGGGTTTTCAAGGCAGACAGGAAGGAGATATGGGTTTCTTAGGAGCTTGTTAGCTTTCTCCCATGGCCTTGTTATTCTCTAAAGGGATGGGAAATGCCAGCCAATGAGGAGGAAAATCCCTAAGGGGAGTAGGGTTCAAGTGTGGAAGGATGGCAACAAGCATAGGTTCACAGAATCCAAAGGAACCTCGGCTCGTCAGGATTCTCTCTCGATCTATTATACTGTTGATACCTCTGGTGTCTCGTTAGAAGGCTCTTTTTTTTTCCTTCTGTTTTTTGGTTTTTGTTTCTTTTAACTTGTGAAGGGAGAAAGTGAGGGAACACTCAACTAAATATGGGTCATGTGCCAGTTTTCTGCAATGGAGTTGGATTTTGGAATAAGGTCTGGGATATTTTTTGTCCTCCTCAGAGGGGAGCTAGCAGGGAGACACCAAGTTCCGTCCAATCAGTTATTTCGATAAAAAATAGTGTGATATGAAATTTGGCTTGTAGACGGACTTAGTTAGTAGGTCATGGGTCATCTATTCTGACTGGAAGTCAATTGCAAGTCTTTCAAGTCATGGGTCGCCCAGCACCTCATAATTATGATATGACTAATTTAAATTTGCCCAAATTCTTATCCAAAAGCAAGGTAAAGTTTCTATTTGCACGCCTACCCATTAAGGATATTTTAATCATTTTAATTTGAAACCGTTAGTATTTTAACGGCGTTAGATGGCATGGGTACATATGCAAAAATAAGAATAAAAAATGGTAGAATAGCAAAACAAATATTTTACAAAGGTATACATACAAATATCAATTTTGGAAGGGTATTCACGCAAAATCTGATATTTATAAGGATACCATGCAAAAAACTTAAAAATAAATATCCATATTGATGTGCTATTAACCTGATTTATCATCCACTTAAAAATATCTTTGATTCTGTAGTCATAAAGTTTAATTATCTGACTTATATCAGTATTTATATCTATACTTTCGATATTTGATTTGTACCTATATCCTTTTATAACAAATATGGATATGAATTTTTGTATCCGACTAGTATTCGTATCCGTATCTGTATTCGTCAAACAAAACAAATATGGAATAAATATACTAGTATCTGATTTTTATCAGATTTCAACCTTAGATAGAATTACAAAGTCTTCCAAAATACTAAGAGGAGATGCAATGGTACCAACTAGTTCAGCAGTCTTCACTTTCCCTTTCCAAATTAGATGAAAAAGACATGAGGACAGTGTGGGAGAAAACATATCAGGAGTGGTGATTAAGATAAAATGCGATGCAGTCCTTTTACCTTCTTTCAGACTTCGACAAACCCCGTACCTTTGCTACTACAAATGAGCGACCAGTCATTCAGCATTGACAAGGCCAATAGAGCCGCAGCAGAAGGAGAGAAGCTCTCATCAAAGGATATAAGAACATAGAAGAAGCTCATCCCTTTATATTTTTGACAAAAAAGCATCCAGAACAGAATGGTTTCTCAAAAGCATATAGAATGAAACGAATGTTTTGATGAAAGCATGAGTGGAGGCCATTAATGATGAATGGACATTAGACTGGATCATAGCAAAAATTCAGTTTGAGAGACCTTCAAGCATTAGGATGGTAAGGCCCCACTCTAAAGACTCTTAGCTATGAATGCATTGGGGGGCCCAAAAGACTCTAAGCTATGAATGCATTGAGCCCTCAAAACAGTCTTAGCTATAAATGCATTGAGGTTCCCAAGTCTGAATTAGCTATAAATACATTGAGGTCCCAAAAGATTCTTAGCTATAAATATATTGAGGCCCCAAATAATTTCTAAATGCATTTATTATGATTATTATTAATAAGTTCGCCTTAGGCTCCTAAATTTGTTGAGCTGCTTCTAGTGGAATACGTGTGCGTTGACTTGAAAAGATAACTCTGTTCTATTTTTAGCAAAGGGGATTAATAACCTACTCTCTGTTATGGTAGGTTATCAATCTACCCCTTTTTTTAAGACAAAAAATATCCTTACTTTTTATAACTCTTAAGGATATTTTATGTATTTTTACAATTCCACATTAACTCACCCTCTCAACCCCTCAATTAATACTCTCTCCCTCTCTTTTTTTCTCTCTCCGTTATATATATATATATATATATGTGTGTGTATGTATGTATATATGTATAGATATACATATATATAGATACATACATATAGATGTATATACACACACATATATATATATATGCATATACGTACGTATATATACATACATATATCTATCTATATATATACATACATCTATATGTATATACATCATTATGTATGTATATATATATATATGTGTGTGTGTATATGTATGAGAGAGAGAGAGGGGGATAGAGCATTAATTGGGGGTTGAGAGGATGAGTTAATGTGTGGTTGGTAAAAAACATAAAATACCCTTAAGAGTTATAAAAAGTAAGGGTATTTTTTATCCAATAAAAAATAAGTAGATTGATAACCTACCATAGCAGAGAGCAGGTTATCAATCCCTTTTTAGCAAATTACTAATATTTATTCTAACTTAAATAAATATTGAATCCAAAATATGAATATATCCGACAAACAGGATTTTGGGAGGATGCAAAACAATAACATGCACCCAACCGGTCGGAACTCAGAAGTGCCCATCCAGTGTTCCACATGGTGATGGGCCCCTATTTCTTTTATGCGCGAACCTACCACGATAGAGGTATCCTTGCTGACCCACCAACTTCCACTGATCACACGGTCATAAATTCAGAACCACATGTCATGGACATTATCTTCTTCTTTCGGTCGAGCAATTCCATGCATCGCTTTCGGAACCACATGTCATGGACCTTATCATGGACGTTATGTCTTCTGGGTGTATTAACTACTCGCATTGTTCTTCTTGAGCTGCTACAGGGTTGGCACGTCCTATATAAATAAATAAATAAATATTATATTTTCTTTTTCACACACACAAGAAAAAAAAAAAGCTTTAAACTGCCGGTTATCCAAGTCGGACAGAAGGATGGGTATTTTATGCCACAATTGCATCATGATCCACTGCAATAGCTTAAAGTGAGCTGTGGTCATCGAAAGGCCAACGAGATGAATATGGTGGTAATATCAAATATGCCGGGTATCTAAATAGGTTTGACGATGTTAAAATTTTTAGGCTGTTGCTTATAGCTCACTCAAACTCCAAGCCGGTCCCACTCAAACTCCCATAAGATAGGTTTGCCGACTTAAGTAAGTCGCAATCCACTTTTTTGAGATTCGTGTAAAATATTGACATGGCCGAAATAGGAGCGCGTACCAAAGAATCTAGTATGGTACGTGCCCCATATGATTTTTGTTCATAATCTACTGCATTTACACAAATTTGACCAATCCTTTTATGCGAGGTAGAAGGCTAGCTGTTAAAGGCTTTTCTTCTGGTCATTAGGGCTGATCCCAGTCGAATCAATAGATACGATTAGGGAGATCAAGCTTTAAGCATTTGCTATAGTTATGGTCTCTAACTACAACCACATTTTATGCCACAATTGTCACATAGCCCATACAAATTTTAGCTTTTAGGCTTGGGGTTGGGAAGTTCAAACTCAGCCTACCTGTCTAACCTGCTTTTGCCTACTAGTCTAACCTGCTTTTGCTCGCACAAATTTTCTTTATTAACAGTACTCGGACAACTGTCTAGATAGTAGAGATTCCGTCATCTAAAATCAAATTAACCTAATTAGGGTTATCAATTCTGAATTCAACGCATTAATCGAAAGTGATGCAACATGTTTCCAACTAACCTAACTCCGCCTGCACCAAGAACATAAGAGAAACTATAATCAAATGGACAATTTGTTTGGACATATTAGAGACAATATTTTTAAAATAAAGCCATTATATTTTTATGACTGTGATAATAATTGGAAGGCCGCCACAATATATATATTTGTGTGTGTGTGGAGAGGAAATGAACCTCAACTTCGGTAATTTTATTTTTATACTATTAGTTATTTATCTAACAAAATAATGATTTTTAAACTTATTTTTATGAAATAAAAAAATTTCCTAATGTTGGGATCAACACTTGATTTCTGTTTAGTTTTTTTTCTTCTGTTTAGTCTTTTCTTTCTCTGTGTGCGTGTGCGCGTGCGCGCGCGCGCGCCTGAAAATCTAAATGTTCGTACGTGCCATGTAAGGTTACTGAAGATTAACGTGGCCCATTGGGGCATAGAGAAACGCGTGGGCTCCCAGCATCCAGCGTTGCCCCCCGTCATGCTTCGCTGGCCAATACGAGGGCTTAAGTGCCAGAAACGTAAATACCACCAATTTTAGGGCTTTCTTTAATTAACGCTACCGGGGAGTTCTGGAGCCGCAAATGTCCACGTGGAGAAATTATAAAGTCGTAGATCAAACTCTGAAACCAAGGGAGCCTGGACCGTGTTCCCCGAGTTTGACTTTCTGCATTCAGACTCCATCATCCGACGGTCAGCATCAGCCGATACAGAAGAATCCTATTGATTCCGAGTCCAGATTACGAACAAGTCAACGGCTCAGATTAGCTTCCTGCCTTGTTTGCGCGGATACAAGAAAAAAGGAATTATTAGAATTTATTAAAATTATCAGATCTCCCGCAATACAGCCCCCTTCACGGGAGATGTACGCTCCGCTGCGCACATTTAGGGTGTAGTTCTCATAATTGGGGGTATAACAAACAATTCAACTTTCCAACCCAAGCGGAAATCCTCCCGGTTAACTTACCGCCTGCTCTCCTTTCGGGGCCTTTAAAATGATTCCGGACCGTCAGATTCACGAAGGTTTTCGGCTCCACATAACTTCTAATCTATTTCGCGAGCTAATTTAATAATCGTATCAACGCACGAATCTTGAATCAGGATTGAGAGTTGGGATTTATTTAAAAAATTTCTCGGCATTGATAGGAGATGATGGGGATGACATCAAGGGCCAAGGTGGTCATTAGGAAAGCAGCCGGCTACTAATTTTTATTAAAGGTAGACTAATCATAGATTACTGAATAACATAGGGTTTAAGGCTCACGTAACACTTAAATAATACGGACGTCAGCGCAAGTCGAGCTGGGTTGCCTCTTTATAAATACCCGACCCTCTCCCTCGTCCTTTCCAAAAGCAAGAAAGATATAAATTAAAGAAAGGAGGTTCTTCTCAACTTCTCCTGTCCGAAGCAGAGCAGTAGGGCACCAAAATCTCCATTAATGGCGACCAAGGTTTATATAGTGTAGGTGTTTCAAGAACCCCTAATTCATTCTCTATGTCCCTCTTGGTCTATCTTCGTGTCAATTTCTTTCTTCTGCGGTTCCATTCTTATGTTATGCGTTTCTTGATTTCTAACGAATTCTTTCCCGAGATTTTCTGGTGATTCATGGAGAATTAGTTTAGGTTGGAAGTATGTTGGAAACTCGATTTAATCAATCTATGGCGTTGATTTCTTCCCTTTTTTGACGAAATCTTCATATTTATAGATTTGGTGGGGAAATCGATTTTTACCCCTTTATTCTCCTATTGGAATACTGATGAACTCGTCGAGTTTTTTTGCTCATCGTTCATTCGTTTCTTGATTGATCGTCAGCTGTAGTTCTCAAATTATTATTATTATCGAGATGATTGTGTAGTGATCTGAAGTTTGGGAGTGCATAAATTGATGCTATTTTTATTCTTTCCCTTTTAAATTTCTTGTGCGGTTCTTGTTCTTGAATATTTCTGATTCTTTGACATTGAATATTTCTGAGTCTTTGGCAGAAAGTTAGATCATTTGGAGGTATTAGGGTTTAGTTCTCTTATTTATGCTCTGCTTCATGTTCTTGACTCCAAATTACCTGGAAAATTTATAAAATTTGGTTATCATAAAATGTTTCAATTTTATTTTTCTAATGATTTCTTGATATGAATTCCAGCTCCATCTGTCGAGGAAACCAACTATGCTAACTAACCAATAAAGAAAAAAGAAGATAACGAAAGAGTCGAATCTTTAGCTTTCTCTTTATGTGATTTAGTTGTCTGGCTGTGTGTAATTTGTTGGAGCTCAAGGTCGCCATCAGCATGGTAGGTTTGTGTGTATGATTAGTGGAGTTTCTGGATGGTTTTCGACTTAATTCTTTATGTGCCTTTTGAAGTTGTCCTTGGTTATAGGGGTTGTTACTATTGTTGTTGTGTTTGTCGTTATTGCGATGACGTTGATTGCTTACCAGAAGTTTCCTATTCATGTTGTGTCTGCTTGTTATGACAACTATTTTAACAAGCATAAGAAACCTTTTTGATATAATTCTATTCTTCAGTGTTGTATATTAATCTTTGCTTGACAGATAACTAACCTTTGCAATTTTTGTCTATTGTTAAAAAAAGCTCTGTTACATCAACTGATTTTTGTTTCTTTGTATTTTTTGCAAGTGAAGCCATTTGAACTATCAATTACCGGCTTCTAGAAGGCCCGATATAGAATAAGACCTGCAGACGCTCGAGTCTTAATTATTCTTCACATTGTATGGATCATAAAATGATATAGCGCAAGGGATGTATATGTTTTTTGCTTAATGTTAACATGAAGAGTTTCATCTTTCTCCATCTCTCACCGATTTAATAATATTCATTCGTCTTTGAATACTAGATCATTGAAGCAATTTCTGTGCAAAGTATTTCAGCAAGTGTATCTTACAATTTAGGATTGACAATTTTTGAATGACGGGCAAATACTCATGTTTTTACTTTCACTTTCAAATTAAGTCTGAGAGTGAGCCACAATGGTTTGCCGTCTCTTTCATCATCCCCTGGAGTGTCCCTGTACATTTCTTTATATATGCATACTAGTCCAGCATTGAACCCAGAATACCATATAATGCTGAACTAATCAAGATGCTTGCCCGTAACAAACCAGTTAATTTGACTCCTGGTTTACTTTTTCGCTTGTTATTATGAAGTAACATTCTTCCTTTCTCAGTTTATTCGGTGACATGATTGCCTCATGCCTTAGAACTGTTTTGCCTTATTAATTATATCAACACTAAGTGACTACTTCCCTTTGTATATTTGTTTTTTGTTAGATACTGCTATCACTAATTATTTTTTGTGTTGATATGTTCTGAGCATGCTGCAACTGCCCATTTTCCATTTTCTCTTTCTATAGTTAAGCCTCTACTTTGGATATTAACGGAAAGGAAGGTGAAGGACACGCCGTGGTGCCACAGAATAAATAATGACAATCTGTTACCAAATTGTGTTTTTAAATTTGTATTTTGTATATTAAAAATATGAAATGAAGCTGTCATATTATCTTTCTTGCTATGTACTCATCATAATGCTTTTAGAAACAATTTCTTATTCAAATACAGGTGCCATGTTTTAATGTGTGTACAGGTACTACTCGATGTATGGTCATGTTGAGAAGTTAGCAGAGGAGATCAAGAAAGGTGCCTCATCTGTCGAAGGAGTGGATGCTAAGCTATGGCAGGTTTGTGCTCTTCGGTCCATCCTAATCCTAATCTACTTTCAGTGTGTATACATTTTAAATATCTGCAGTTATCATTACTTTACCAGCTCTTTTTGACCAATATTTCTTTCATCTGTCAAATCAATGCTTGAAAAAATCTCTTTTTTCGGTCAGATACAAATGTGGATTTAGATGTCTATGTATGTGGAGTTAGGTATTAAGCAACATATCTATATTTATTGGGTTGTTGGGTTGATCTTGGCTATTATGAAACATAATGTGAGTTCTGGAACTATGTAGCCTTGAACATGTATGTAAATGAAATCTAATACCCTTAGTCTGGTAACATGCATAGGAATTATGTTTGAGCTTATTTCTAAATGATTGTGGACTCCCAAGTAAAACCTTTATCTCTAGTTATGGTAGATGATGCAAAACCTATTAGCAGCACAATGGAGATGGGCTTGCTGTGTCCACTAAATGTTGATTTTATACATTGATAATATTCTTTGTTTAGCTACATAATTAGAAGAGTTTTTGGTTCTCATCTCCTCCTAAAAGGAAACAGTATATCATTGTAGTCCCAATTATCCTTTCAGTCTTCCACCCTCATGCTATATTGTATCTGTTTTTCTGCTGTCATGGTATCAGTTGGCATGCTATTCTGTAAATATGGGTCTTGAGAACAATTCTTTCAGAGATGATTCATATGTTTTCAATGTTTGGTTTTTCTTAATCAATGGTACTCAAAAATCCTGTAGTTGTAATATTTATCCTTTGATACTTTCTTTTACTTGAAGTGCTAAATGGCAACTAGAAGTTTTTTGGGTAAATAAGGTGGAGTATCCTTTGGGTGAAAAGGCGATTGCACAGCCTGCATGCTACCATTTTCAGACATTCCCAGTAAAGCATAGTGATGCTTTTTTTTTTTTTAATCTTGTAACAACTTGTTCTTAATTAGTCTAACTTTGACTGAACAGGTACCTGAAACACTTACTGAAGAGGTTCTTGCAAAGATGAGTGCACCACGTAAGAGTGATGTACCAATCATCACACCAAATGAACTTGCTGAGGCTGATGGATTAATATTTGGGTTCCCAACGAGATTTGGTATGATGGCAGCACAGTTCAAAGCATTTCTTGATGCAACTGGAAGTCTCTGGCGAATGCAGCAGCTTGCAGGGAAGCCTGCAGGAATCTTCTTCAGCACTGGATCTCAAGGCGGTGGACAAGAGACTACCGCGTAAGCATTATGATGCTCTATTATCATGAACATTCTGGACTTCTTGAATTGCTTATTTACACTATTGCAGCATGTCCTGAAATTCTCAAGAAATTGTTATTGAGAACTAGACATTTTCTGGACTTAAACGATACTATGGTTCTGGCGAAATGAACTCTATTGCCTTGACAACCCTCATCTCCAACAACTTATCCTTTTCAAGCCTTATGTTTCGCCGACTCTTCCATATATGCCAAATATATATGATTTCTCGATGCGTAAAACTCCAGCTTAAAGATAGCCTTACCATGTATTGCTGCCAAGGTCACACCATTACCATGAATATTGCCTCAAAATTTCATGAGATCAATCCAACTTTAAAGTTCAGTACAATGATTCTTGTTGGACCACTTATTGCTAAACAATTTTGTAAGCATATTGGGCTTTTCCAGTTCCACCATTTCCATCCTTTTTCTTTATTATTGTTATCCCAAGTCATCACCAATGAAAATCTAACTTAAAACTAGTCTAAGATTCTTGAAAAAAATAAAAATTTGAAAAGCCTCGGCAAAGCATCACTTTTACATCTGTCCTTAGCTCTTAAAGGCCTCCTTGATGGTTGCTATATTTCTGACTCACTATTCACATGGAATTTCGCAGGCCTTACTCCAATAATAATTTGAAGTAAAACCAGTGCTACTGTCATGACATAATATTACTTCCTGTAGATTATGCTACATTATTTTAAAAAATAATGAACTTCGTATGAAGAGCACAAAACAGAAAAAAAGATTTTTTTGTCCCATCAACTCTCTTCTCTTTTGCAGTTTAACAGCCATAACTCAGCTGACCCACCATGGAATGATCTTCGTGCCCATTGGATACACTTTTGGGGCTGGCATGTTTGAGATGGAGAAAGTGAAGGGAGGCAGCCCCTATGGGGCTGGAACATTTGCTGGGGATGGTTCAAGATGCCCAACTGAGCTTGAATTGGAGCAAGCTTTCCATCAGGGAAAATACTTTGCCATAATTGCAAAGAAGCTCAAGGGATCTGCCTGACTGCTTATACCTCCACAGTCATTTGCCATTCTATATGCCTCAGTTCAATCTTTCTTTTATCATTTTCCATTGGGTCAAAATAATTGTGGGCTTTGTTAATTTTTTTGAGCCAGTGGCTTTGATATATATCTTCTGTCGGTACAGGCTCTTACATAAAGTTGGCTATTTTGTTTGTGGTAATATAATGTTGTTGTTCTTTTGGGACCATCAGCAAAGTGTCTATGTATTTTTGTTGTCAGGATAAAATGTCTATTTGACAAGTACCTCTGTTATGTGTTTTCTAAAGCAGCAATTTTAATGATTGATCATTTTTGTTAGTTGGCAGAAAAATGTCGCATCTTAAGAGTCAAATTTTATTTCTTGCTGCCTTTCGTGGGTGCTGCACTGATTAGCTTATTCTTGGAACTCAGAGTTTCAGTTATAGTTGTTGGTTTCGTCCCTCCTCATGTTGAACCCATCTCATTTGATATTAAAAAAAAAAAAGAAAAAAAAAAGAAGCATAAGATGGCAGTTTAAGGAAAAATAGAGAAGATAAAAATATACTACTTTATCGAACGATCGGATGGTTGATTTTATTCAGATTTAGCTAAAATTTCTGGATGTTTTTTTTGGCATTAAGAGCTATAGATTGAATGGTTTGGTTCTTTGAAAATTCTTCTCTATTGATTATTTCAAGCATCAACACTTAGTAAGATTTATTTTCTATTTTGTTGTTTATTGTGCAGCTTCTAGTTGAACTAGAGAGGATCTATTGTAATCTCATTATTTCAAATAATGGAAGTTTTTGGTTGGATTAGGTCTTGTGGTTTTTTCTTCTTTCACATTGAAAAATTTTTTATGTTCAAAAAATTGTTACCGCTTGTGTTTTGATTGCTTTATTATTTTGCTTGTAAAGAAAACAAAGAAGAAAAAAAAGTTTACGACACTATTATTATTTCTTGATTGTATTTTTCCAACAAAGTGATATCAGAGTAGGTTGCTAGTGGCTGAATTTTCTTGTGTTGATTAAATGAAAAGGCATTTAAGTAACAATATAGTTAAACTCACATCTTCCAATTATTTAATTTGGAAGCCCCAAATAGAAGATTTACAATTTTGCAAAGATTTGTATGATCCTATTAAATGAGATAGTGCCAAACCAAGTGACAAAATTCGGCAAGAATAGGATAAAATGAATAGAAAGACGGATTAATCAAACAGTGGATAGATGATATTGTTTTTCATCATATTGCTATGGAGATTAATGCCCATAGTTTATGAAAAAATTAGACTCTTTATAAGCGGAAGACTGCACAAAACAAGACATTCATGATCAGAAAGCTTGTGAATATAAAGTATAAGGAGGAAAGTTCAATAGCCGAGCATTTGAACAGATTTTAGGATGTGGTAAATCAGCTAAATACTATGAAAATGATGTTAGATAATAAGTTGCAAGCATTGTTGTTGTTTAGCTCTTTGCCTCATAGTTGGAAAACTTAGAAAACTTTTGTGGATGAAAATTTTTAAAAAGAGTTGGGCCAACAACAAGAGAAATATATGTTTTATTGTGATGGTCAAAGTGTCATCCATTTCTCAAAAAATCCAACATTTCATTCGAGATCCAAGCACATTGATGTGAGATATCATTAGGTTTGGCATGCTTTGGACATGAAGTTACTGTGTCCTAAAAAAATCCATACTGATGATAATGGGTTAGATATAATGACTAAAATCTTACTCATAAAAAAAATTATTGCTTAAAAAGAGAAAGCGGGCTTGGTCGAACCCCCCACATGAGTCGAAAGGGGAAGATTTGTTGGTGTGGTCCCTCCTTATGTGGGACCCACCTCATTTGGTATTTAAAAAAAAAGCATAAGATGGTAGTTTAAAACCACGTGGCTTGGGGGTGAGGTAATTGTGTAAAACGTGGAGTCTTCGGGTCTGCGGAAAAACAAAGACGCAGAGAAAAATATGCTACTTTGTCAGATGATCGGATGGTTAATTTTATTCGGATTTGGCTGAAATTTTAATATGTTGTTTCCGGCATTGAGAACTACAGAATTAATAGTTTGAATCTTTGAAAAAACCTTCTTTATTGATTATTTCAAGCATTAACACTTGATGATATCTATTCTCTATTTTGTTGTCTATCGTTAAAATCTCTCTTATTGGTGATGAATGCTCTTGTTGTGGAAGCCAAGATTAAATCTTATTGATGTTTGTGCATCCTCTAGTTGAACTAGAGAGAATCTATTGTAATCTCATTATTCTAAATGGTGAAAGTTTTTGACGGGACTAGGTCCCATAGTTTTTTTCTTTTATATCGAAGGATTTTTCACGTCAAAAAATTATGTTGCCTCTTATGCATAAATTACTTGATTATTTTGCTTGTTAATTACTTAAGTAGATTATAGAGATTATTGTTGCTCGGTGAATGATACCCTATTTAATTGCATAAAGAGGAAAAAGAAGTTGCGGCATCATTAATTCTTGATTGCATTTTTTTCAACAATAGTGACTTTTACCATGAGATTCTGGCATTATAATTCAATATTAAACCTTTTTTATAAAAAAATAGTAAGGTTTTTTGTTTGGAGGGAGAAAGTTGAGCTCAAATTCTTCGTGGATTTTAATCTGTCATGCTTTTATCATGCCCCAAATCTATCATTTGGGTCGGCCACGTGACATGGCCTCATATTTTCTAAGGCAAAATCCGATAGAACAATGATTTCAATTCACATCAAAAGAGTTTCATCATTAATAAGTAACAAAATTATCTAGTTACCAATTCAGCTATTTAACTGGTATCAGTGATATTCTAACTATTCACTTATCATTTACTAGTTAACATAGGTCAGATATTGACAGCATTACCATTCTAACAATGGAATAGTCCTGCCCATGCTCTAGGACGCGACAGGCCAAACACACTATATTTCTGCCCATGGTTGGCAATCACAATATCGCATCTCATCCACAGCTGACATCACATATACCATATTTCACATATACCGACTAGTCTAGATGCTTCTATTTTCTCTGATCTTATAGTTTTGCAAAATTCAATTTACTTATAATTAAACATAATTTATTATTTTGATTTGATTTTGGTATTAGACTAGTCACAGCCATGCTCCAGCTAGTGACAAACCAAACATATTGCCATGCTTCTGCCCATGGGCAGCAATCACAATATCATATCTTAGCCTACGGCTGATACGCCATGTTTCACATGTGGCCGACTAGTCGAGATGCTCACCTTTTTTCTACTCTTACAATTATATGAAATTCAATTTAATTATGTCACAACTATGATTAAATGCAGTTCATTATCTAAAGTAGACTTTCTAGTATTGGACTAGTTACAACCATGCTCCAGCCCGTGTTAGGCCGAATACAATGCTACACTTCAGCCCAAGGCTGACACAAACACATACATGATGTTTCTTGCATTGCCAACTAATCCATATGTCGCTCATGCCTCATCATACAATTATATCAAAGTCATGGTTTTCTTGATTTATTTAGACTATATGATTTCTATAATTAAGCAACATTTAAAAAGTTTCATACAGAGATAGCCTAAGTAACTTTATAATCCATGCAACACCAAATCATCAATATATAATAAATATATTTATTTGTGTAAAATATCCACAATCATACAAGCTACATCTATATATAAAACTTTCATAATCATGTAAATGATTGTGTCGAGGAACTCTAATTCCTCAACTCAGCGTGTAGCGACCCACTCTTTGATCTAAGAACCAGGGTGAAAGTACCCAGCCCAATTTCTTCCTGCCCAGATGTTTTCCCCCTTAAAAATCAAATCCAAACATCACAATAAAGATCATGAAGTGGAAATCAGAAATCAAGAACCTTCTACTGAAGTCCAGAAGGTCCATCATTGAATCCCTCCCTTTGGATAAACTAGAGAGAGAGAGAGAGAGGAGAGAGGAGAAAGGAGAGAGAGAATCGAATGGCGAGAAGACCGTGGAGTCTCTCTCTCTTTCTTAAAAGAGAGGAAGGGGAGGGAAGAGCTCAATCTACGATGGTGGCGGTCATGAGGTGGTGTTCCACGTTGGTGGTGGCTGGAGAATGGCGTCCACATCACGGCGAGAGGCCGTGACAGCAGTCGGCGACAATGGTCAGCCAGTAGAAAGAAGAAGAAAAGGAGAAAAAGGGGAGACACTGTTCCACAGAATCCAGCAACTTGCCGGCTTAAATTGAGCCTCTAATGGCTGCTTTGAGATAGAAGAAACAGGAAAGAAGAGGAACTTGGGCTCTTACCTCAACTCCAGCGAGGTCCCAAAGGTGGCTTGGCGACTTTTTCTGGCGGAAACTCATAGGGAAAAACTCCGCAAAAAGCTTGGACAATGGTGGGTGGCTTCCGGTGGAATGCCTATGGAGGAGAGGGCGACTCCATTTACAGAGGAACTCCAGGGCTTCGCCTAAATCCGGCGGCCCTAAGGTTCCTTGTTTTTGTCGGGATCAGAGAAGGGCTTCTACTGGGAATCTTCCTTCCGGCCGTACATGCAAGGCAGGTCCGAGCGGCCCAAATGGCCAGTCCAAGCCAACTTTGGTTGGACCAGGCCCAAAAATATGAAAAGGATTTTTTTTTTTTTTTTTTTTTTACAACGGCAGCCTATATTATCCATACATCTAATAGAATCAAGAGACAAAAAATGACAAAATAATGAAAAAAAACCTTTTAGTATATCCAGAGAACCTCGTCGAAATGCTGTGCAGCAAAGAAGACAACCTAATCCATTTTATAGTACGCATGTACGGCCTAAAAGGCTCTACAGTCGTCCGCCATCCTCCAGATATCTCACAGCAGAAGGTTGTCACCCCTCCTCGGCTCCCCAGTTGACTTTTCACTGTAGCTGAATCCGCATCAAGCAGGCCCAAAAACATGAAAACGGTTCTCACTGCTTTTGCTATAACTCTGGTACCTAGAGTGAACATAAAAGGAAGTTTAAGTTGACTTGCATATATAAAAACTGTGGCGTCTTTGGATTATAACCCGCCCGTGCCAAAGTGAAAGATTCAAAAGGTTCCCTGTAGATGACGTGCAAAATAGATTATTGTCCAATAATTTATGTCCAACAACCTCAGTTTTCTTAGTTAGAGATTAGACCTTTGGAAGCTAACTAAATCATAAATTTGAATTACATTTTCCGATATAATTTTCAGGCGAATTCCTATATTGTTAACATTTTTTTTATTTTATTTTCTCAAAATAGTGAGGGTTTTTGAACAGCTCATCTTTATATGAGTATTGAGTCCCATTATCAAAATGTTTTATCTCCTTTCAATTGGCAAGTAAATTAATGGAAGAACAGTTGATAAATTTTTGTTTTTTGCAAAACTTAAAATCTTATGAGTAGTAAAATCATGTTGAGGTATAGTTTTCGTAATTGTACCAGATAATGAGAATGTATTTGATCCACTTCCAAACTTACTAGCTAGGTTGACCTTCTGAGCAACTATGTATGTTGACAGCATGGTAATAAATAACAATTCCTACCACTTCAGTTACATCATTAAGATAAATAATATGAAAAAGTATGATGATTATTATTTTCCACTATAATTCTTATTTTTCATTATAATGGACCATTATAATACAAACAATAGCAGTTATTTTTGCTTGTGCTTCCTCTCTCATAAAAAACAAAAAAAAAATATTTCATTCAATTTTCCTCAAAATTTTCTTCAAAAAATGATTCTAGCTACATTCAAAAAATATCTTATTTTATCTAACAAAAAATTGTCATTATTTTCATTATTTTCATTATTTTCTATCATTTTTCATTATAGTATCGTTATAACAGCCACTATTTCAAAGATTATTTTAATATTAAAAGTTAAAAAGTTACTTTTGAGAACATAATGATAGTTATAACTGTCATAATGGTTAATATCTTTAAAGTATGGTTCACAGTGTTCTGGTTACCCCTTCATGAAGATGTTACTGGGATCTGTTTCGGTAATGCCTATATTATCTTCATAGCATTATTTATAACTCTCAAATATTTAATTCAAATATCTATATATATTTTTTGTAATACCTTGTACAATCTTTTAGATTTCTCCGTATGTCTTGATCGATGATTAGGGAAACAAAAGCGTAGGGTTGGCATTATTGCGTGCTTTCGTCTAAGAGGAATATCTGATGTTAGAAAGAGCAAGTCATAAGCGCTACCCTGAGATAGAAGTCTCAAAGCTAACCATGATAAAACTGACATATCTTGTGTTTTTCTCGTTTACTAATCTTAATAGCATTATGTTTTTATCCCGAGCCTTGATGCCGGAGGAAACACGAGGAAACGTCAAACTTATTGCTGATTCACCGATCCTACTGCTATGGTTCAAAGAATAACCCCTTCCTTTGGAGGAAGCAAACCAATTTAACCACCCAGGTGCCCCACAAAGAATGTCCATGTGTAAGTATAATGTATTCGCTCCTTTAGGTGGGCATGAACTCCTATAAATCCATTCTCCAAACAAGACATTTCCCACGCCAAAAAGATATTCGGCCGATTCAATTTGGTGCCTGTTGCACCCCCGCCTGCATGGGGCACGTGAGACACCCAATGCTCACGTGGGGGCCACATGAGGAGGGAACACGGGGCTCTCCTGCCAGATATTGTCCGGTTTCGGGGCCCTCATGCGCGCCGCACGCACCGCTCAGACCCGTCTCCGGTTTTATCTTCCTCCCAAAACGCATCTGCAGGATTTGAAGACACCCGCCTCATATGCCAGGCTCTAGAACGAGTTTTTCCGATGTGGGATTATTGAGCCTCACACCCTTCTCACCATCGGACAAGAGTCGTCCTCGGCTCTGATACCAAATGGTACACCCCGTCTCTGTGGGGCACGTGCAGAACCCAGTGCTCATGTGGGGGCCACATGAGGAGGGGACACGGAGCTCCGCTGCCAGATATTGTCCGATTCTGGGGCCTGCATGCATGCTGCACGCAATGCTCAAGCCCCTCCCCGGTTTTGTTTTCCATCCAAAATACATCTGCAGAATTAGGAGACATCTGTCTTATATACCCAGGCGCCGAAACGAGTCTTTCCGATGTGGAACTATTGGGCCTCACAGTGCCAAATTCAAGCTTTGAGATGCCGAGGTTATGCGCGTTAAGGAATGATCAGGGTACGATCCGCCACTATTTCAGTCGGCTATGCTCAGGAAATCCATAGACTAGAGGAAAAGGTTGGAAATTTGAATAGAAGTAAACTAGCATGTTTTGGGCTCATATCAATGACGGCATTAAGGGAGTGTGAAAGCCTAAAGTGTTATGATAGCTGCTATTTGCCGGCATTATTTGCAGGCGTCGGCCATTAGCTTGGTTTTTGCATGAGAATCCTAACTCTAGCTCGCTAATCCATTTGAACAAGCTCATTCCTTCTTCGTCTATTGGTCTACACAAGTTTTCACATACTCCTCCGTTTAAACTCCGGTATTCTCACTTGACTAAGGGTTGTCCTTAATAATTAGAACCTTACACAAAAATAGCTAGCAAAAAGGTATTATTTGAATTTTTTAGCCATATATATGTATTCAAAATCTACCAATATGGGACTAAATACACTCTTGGATGGGTCCTCAAAACCATATTGGCTACCACTCTACAAAAAGGAAAAAGAAAATACTTACCCTATTTAAACAAACATATGGGTTAATGTTCTTCAAACAATTGCTTGAAATGATTTAGATTTGGAATTTATAACTAAGATGACTACACTATCTGTCACCAGGTAATCTTATTCTCTTGATTCAGATGATTTCAACTCCAAAAATATTTGTTATTCTAGTCCTAACCAACTTCATACAGCCAAGTGGGTATGACGACATGGTTTTGCTAATCCTCTTACTTACCACTTTACCATCATGGAAGAAATGACCAACAGAATTACTTTCATCAGTTAGAAATTGAAAAACATCCAATTAGTCCCGCGAACAAATCAAAAATATTCTAGACAAACCTAATTCCGTCAGGAGCTTCCATAGAGAAAGTTTAATGCATGTAACTTCATTTACTTGACAAACTAGAGTTTTCTGGGACTATCAAGATCCTGCATGAAGTTATAAAATTGAGCTACGATCTGCTTGAGCTGGCTAGGATTTTGGAAGACTCAACTAGAACTTTATACGAAGTTGTAAAGCCAAACCTGTTGATTATTATTAATCATGTGCGTCTTTCGCGGCATTTATTCCCTTGCATCCTTGTAGAGCTCTGCTTGCATTTTTTTCACATCTTTTAAAAACTAAATCTGTTCTCTTCTTTTCATGCGTAACATATACCTGATAAGAGGTTCTTTACGTTTGTCCACAAGTTTCTCTGCATGAGTCCTGAATTCCTCAGAATTCGCAGGTCATCATTGGTCACAGCAGCTGCATAAATGATCTGAGTCTACCATATTGAATCGCTAAAAACTGCATTCCCATGCTAAGCTAGATTGATATAATAGTTCTATGTTGTGATAATCGCTGCCCCAATGGTGAATAGTATGAAGAATAAATAGAGGAAGAACAAGAGAAATCAACATAGAGATTTTACGCAGTTCGGCAGTGTGTGTACATCCATGGAAACGAAGCGGCTGTATTTTTACTATGCAAAATAACAAAGGGTTACAATATATTTAACTAACCCTAGCCTGATACATATATTTTTGAACTTTCAAAAATACCTATGTACCATATCGTGGGGGGCATTACCCCCGCACCCCCCAACTCCTATCAATGTCCCTAACAAACTTAATTAAATTACTGCCCCAAAAGCAGGTAGATGCCGTCGCTTCGTTCCATTTCTGTACCACTCAAATATAAGCCACTTACTCTAACATTCTATTTCTTAGATCTATCTCATTGGAAAAATCAAACTACTCCTAGGCTTAGAGAAGTGCATCCCTTCATCCAACGATCGAGTACAATGAAGCATTGAGATAAGTTGAATGAAGTGATTTTTCGCTCAAAATGGAATAATAATGATAATTTGGAATATTTCTCTCAAACTAGAGTAAAATTATGCTGACATTGCACCAACGCTGTTTCCATCAAAAAGACACTGCAACAGCTATATCGGCAGAACCTTGCATCCCATGCATGTCCAAACATTTCAAAATCCATTGCATCTTTGAGCTTATGTACACCGATATCTATATCTATCTATGATATTATACAATGCGAACTTGTGTTGGTTACTAAACTTAGTTTTTAATATTTAGTAACTTATGGTTTTATTTTCAATAATTGCATATTAGTATGGTAAGGAGTTACATGTCTTGTGGATTTTCGGTTATGTGGAAGTTACATGGATTTATAAGGAATTTATTTAGAGGAAGTTATTTGAGATTTATTTGGGGTTATGAATGGTGTAATGACTAATTCAATTAGGGAGGTTAAAAGACCATCTAAAGTCCCTATAAATATCCATGTACTCTAATTGTTTTTTATGTGAGTTGAATGAAAATTATTTTTCTTCCAAACTTTCTTCTTGAGTGTTCTTCCTCATATTTTTTTATCTAACAAAGTGATATTAGAGCTAGATTGATCCAATGGCCAACAATACGATAGCATTTTCGGTTCCTCAACTCACCAAAGACAACTACGAAAATTGATGCATCAAAATGAAGGCACTTCTTGGCTCGCAAGATGCATGGGAGATGGTTGAAAAAGGCTATGTGGAGCCTGAAGATGAAGCAACTTTGACGGAGAATCAAAGGCAATCGCTAAGGGAGTCAAGGAAAAAGGACAAGAAGGCTCTTTTCTTGATTTATCAAGGGTTAGATGAAGCCACCTTTAAGATTGTTGGAGCTGCTACAACATCAAGACAAGCTTGGGAATTTCTTCAAAATGCATACAAGGGTATTGATAAGGTAAAGAAGATTTTTCTTCAAAGCCTTAGAAGTGATTTTGAGTCTTTACAAATGAAAGATTCAAAATCTATTGCTGATTATTTTACAAGAGTTATGATGATTGTTAATCAATTAAGGAGGAATGGTGAAACTCTAACTAATGTTCGAGTGGTGGAAAAGGTGTTGCGGTCTTTGGACTCGAAATTTGATTTTGTTGTTGCAGCCATAGAAAAATCCAAAGATTTGGAGGAAGTGACAATTGAAGAAATTAGGGGCTCTTTGCAAGTTCATGAGAAAAAGCTTAACAAAAGAAAGGAAGAAAAACCATATTGGAGCAAGTTCTACAAACGAAACTTACTACAAAAGAAGATTATGGGAGAACTCAAGAAAGAGCCCGAGGATGAGGTCATGGCCGTGGCCGAGGATGAAGAAGAGGAAGAATCAATCGTGGCTCATCAAGCAATGAAGAGAAGGAGCAAGGTTCAAATCCTATAAGAGGATGAGGACGTGGTAAAGGAAGGCCATATGAAAGAAGGTGGTATGATAGATCTAATATTCAATGTTATAATTGCAAGAAGTTTGGGCACTACTCTTCAAATTGTTGGAGTGCTACTAATCAAGTTGATGAGAAGGTTAATTATGGTGAAAAGAGAAATGAAGAAGAAGAGCCATTTCTATTATTAGCATATAAAGGAGAACAAAGCAACAAAGAGGAAGCATGGTATCTTGATACTGGAGCGAGCAATCACACGTGTGGCAAAAGAAGCTTATTTGCGGAGCTTGATGAATCAGTCGGTGGTCAAATTACTTTTGGAGATTCTTCTAAAAATTTGGTAAGGGGCAAAGGCACTATTTTGATTCGTTTGAAGAATGGCACTCGTACATTTATTTCTAATATTTTCTATGTGCCAAATATGAAGAATAATATTTTGAGCCTAAGGCAACTTTTGGAAAAAGGTTACAATATTCAAATGCAAAATCGTACTCTTGCTATAAGAGATTCAAGAAATAGATTGGTTGCAAATATTGAAATGACAAAGAATATAATGTTTCTTCTAAACATTTAAAGTGAAGTTGCTATGTCTTTGAAGACATGTTTTAAAGATTCATTATAGCTTTGGCATTTGAGATATGGTCATCTTAACTTTGGTGCTTTAAAGCTTTTATCTAAGCATGATTTGGTGAAGGGATTGCCATTCATAGAAGATCCAAAGCAACTTTGTGAAGGTTGTCTTCTCGGCAATCATCATAGAAGGAGCTTTCCAAATGAAGCAACATATCGAGCACGGGAGCCACTAGAACTTGTGCACACATATGTTTGTGGGCCTATTATTTCTACCTCTTTTGGTGAGCACAAATATTTTCTCACTTTTACTGATGATTTCAGTAAAAAATATGGATTTATTTCTTGAAAAATAAATATGAAGCTTTTAGTACTTTCAAAAGATTCAAAATATATGTTGAAAAAGAAAGTGATTATACTATTAAATCCTTGAGATCCGGTAGAGGTGGAGAATTTACTTCTAAAAAATTTAAAGCTTATTGTGAAGAGAATGAAATTCGTAGACCTTTGACGGTTCTATACTCTCCACAACAAAATAGAGTTGCAAAAAGAAGAAATAGAACTATTCTTGATATGGTGAGATGCATGTTGAAAAGCAAAGGTATGCCAAAGCAATTTTGGGCCAAAGCAGCAAATTGTGCCGTTTACATCTTGAATAGATGCCCACAAAAGGCTTGTGGAATATCACACCACAAGAAGCATGGTCCGGTAAGAAGCCTATTGTTTCTCATTTAAGAGTTTTTGGAAGTATTGCTTATGCTCATTTACTGGAAGAAAAGAGAACTAAACTTGATGATAGAAGTACTAAATATGTTTTCATTGATTATGATGCTCGCTCAAAGGGGTATAAATTATATAATCCATGTAATGAAAAAGTTGTTAGTAGAGATGTTGAATTTGATGAAGAAGGCACATGGGATTGGAGTTCTCGAGAAGAAAAAAGGTAATCCGGCATATTTATTGAAGAAGAGCAACCAAGAAATGAAGAGTTACAAGCGCCTACACCATCTTCATCTTCATTCCCAGCAGAACTAAGTTCAAGGCCAAGCAAAATAAGAAGACTAAGTGAAATATATGAGGTAACAGAGAATGAAAATAATCTAACTCTTGTTTGTCTTCTTGCTAATTGTGAGCCTATAGATTTTGAAGAAGCCATTAAAGATCACAAATGGAAGAAGGCTATGGATGAAGAAATCAAGGCTATTGAGAAAAATGAC
>JAOXJJ010000725.1:15239065-15283659 GCA_025769935.1 Phoenix roebelenii | reverse complement strand
ATGTGAGTTGAATGAAAATTATTTTTCTTCCAAACTTTCTTCTTGAGTGTTCTTCCTCATATTTTTTTATCTAACAACTTGGGGGTGCAACTTCACCACTCGAGTCCAACTCCACAGCAACTTTGTTTTTTAATACCAAAGCGGTGTCCAAGTTCGACTCCAGCACCAACTCCACCCCCATTTCCTAATGCTGATACAGAACTGCTCTGCATCTAAAATTTCCGCCATTTCTCTCTTTTCCGAGCACCCAAGCACCTGCTCGAGAGTCCGGACTATATTCTTCAACAAACTATCCCAGCCATGTGTTTTTCATACTCGCGGTCGCATGCATTAATTGCGCATGCAGAGTTCTGGTAGCTTGAAATGCTGAAGTGTTTCGTAGCATTACATTTTACTACAAAATGCACAGGCTCGTGGAACGTGGCACTGTGGCAACAATTTTGCTGCTGCATTCATCTTAAAGCTAGGTATTCACTAGGAATGACGAGACCTGCATTCATATTATTTTGCTGACATATTTTTGACTCATGTTCTCATGCTCTCTCTCTCTCTCTCTCTCTCTCTCTCTCTCTCTCTCTCACACACACACACACACACACAAATGCTCTTGGAACAAAGAGG
The DNA here is from genome assembly GCA_025769935.1 of Phoenix roebelenii. Classification (NCBI taxonomy): domain Eukaryota; kingdom Viridiplantae; phylum Streptophyta; class Magnoliopsida; order Arecales; family Arecaceae; genus Phoenix; species Phoenix roebelenii. The sequence goes on along the minus strand of JAOXJJ010000725.1, from coordinate 15,283,038 downwards.
GAACAGCCACTGGTGTTATTCACCATTCATTTTGCGCAAAAAGTCAATGGCAACACGAGTGGTTGTACCTTTCTCCGACTCTTCTCTTTCTCTTTACTCTCTTCGATCGATCGGTGCATCTATGTTGCAGATATTTTATATTTAATAAAAATTTTGGTGGCTAATGGAGTGCTTATCTTTTTAGCCCCCGTCACCCTCAAAAAAAAAAAAAAAAACCACCAGCAGTTGTACTTTCTTTGATCTTATAGCGTTTACTCATGAAAAAATAAATTAAAAATGAGGAAAGAAACCTTTATTATTGACTATTTAACAGGAAACTTTCTAAAATATCTTTTTTAACAATAATAATGTCCGAATTTTGGAGCATATTTGATTTCATGATGAAGTTAAAAGAAATAATAAGTACCATGAATATTCCAGCTGCTTAAAATGGTCTGTACGTATGGACATAACTTTTTTTTCTTTTTTTGAGAAAAATAGTTATGAACATACTTGGTATAATTTTTTTTTTTTGTTATTGTTGTAAAAGGAAGGCAAAATGAGCCACCCGGCTTTTATTAAAAATTAATCGTATTTACAACAAAAATAAGGAGCAGAGATGAGTTATATTGTTAAGAGAAAAAAAAGCTAAATGGTTTCAAATCAAGCGTCTGATAAACGGAATAGGATACTTGGTATAATTATAAATTCAAGATGGGTCCCGTCAAACTCAATAGGATTAGGAAATCTCTACCAAATTGATTCCTGATTATTAAGAATTAAATCGTGAAACGTGAATATAACAAGTTGGGCAAATAGAATAGCCAAGATAACGTTCATACTCGTTGTGATTCCCGTACTAGAGTTATACCCCATGGTGACTCTAGAAACAATTGTAGGTTACCTCGAGTTTCCACTAGAAAGTATGCACGCATGCTTTTCAGAAGAAACAACCTCCTAGAAGCATCCATTTTGAATAAAAACACACTGAGGAGCCATAATTCAAGTCATATATATAGATTTGACGAATAACAAACACCGAAACTTGAGAAGCACATGCTCCTCACATAGGGACAACTTTCTATCGCACAAAGCAGCCGTACACTCTCTCTCCAAGGTGAAATCCCAATCTATTTTCCTAAGCCACCTGGGATCAATGGAGGCCTGAAGTTTCTCCATATCACAATCAAAAAGTAAATGCAAATGCATCTACTCTTTCTCCTCAAAAAGAAATCATTCTCAAGGGCAAAAACGAATATCGCCAAATTAAATTAAAATCCCGACATCATTCAGAACAGTAACAATGATAAAGGTTCACGGTCTCGAGTTCTTTTTCGGTACATCCATCTGAAGTTCTTCAGCCACTCAAAACTGTTGAGTGTCATCATAACTTGCTGCAGCACAGCATCAGATAAGAGTTAAGAGAGCCAAAAAAAGAGAGAACAAAACATACTGCAAGTTGGACAGCGACAAACCCACATCCCTCACACCCCAGTCCTTCAAGTAGTGCATGTTAGACCAAGCATTATCTTTCTCTATTTATAGTAAGCTTGTGGGAGTGCCAAGTGCATGCATACATGTTCCCAAGATATGTGACTCGAGGTTAAGGCTTTAATCCTCCAATTTAAATGAAACTTCAAGGTTCGCAGATATCTCTTACTGCTATAGATTCCTAGAAATTAAAAAGGAAATGACAGAAAAAGTCTTAAACTAAAATTTAGGTCTGTACGTCGTTTTGATCGATCATTAAAACCTTGTTAGTGATGTAGCTGGTTGTGCTCATGTGAGATCAATGTGAGCACCGTTGTTAAAAAATAATAAAAAAAGTCATTAAAATTGCATTATATTCTCTTTTTATGTAGATATAACATAATTCATGTTGGGACGATTTCAGATAGAATTTGAAAGGACTATCTTCTCCTCCTATGTTGTGCATCCAAATAAGAAAATTTCAAACAGAATGAAGGATGGGCCTAATGCTTCTTCCAATCAATGCCCGTGAATGTGATGATCCTAAAAAAGCAATAGAAGCAACCCCACCTAACTAAATTATCGAACACCCCTGTAGAGAGAGAAAGAGAGGGAGAGAGAGAAGAGTCTCGAGTGGGCCACCGTCTGACTTCCACTAACACATTCAGACCATATAAATAAATTTAAAAGTAAGATCCGCAAACAAGACCGCACACTTGCCCATATCCCTGAACTCAATTATTCCTTATTATTATTGATTTTCTTCTGAGAAGAAAAAATAAAAATAAGAGGTGGTGCCAGGCCTTGTACACGCATGAAACAGGAACAGGACCCACCTTCCTTTCCCTTCTTCACCTTCCTCCCCATGACCTTCTGCTAAATTCAGCAACTAATTACATGAAGCCCCCACCTAAACTAATTCATAAAAACCTGCCAAATTTAGCACCTGTTCCCATTCCCGAGGCCTGGACACCTCTTAATACAATACACTTATGATTATTCCCTCCGAAGTCCTCTACTCCATGGCCAGCCTCACATCATTCACCATGTAGCCGTCCCAAACTTAGCCTGTCTTTGAAGGGTCACTGCCTTTCCCTTTGCTTATCTTTACCTTTACTGGGATTTTGCTTTTCTCCCCAGAGTACTAAATGACTTGTGTTTTCTTTTCCCTTTTCTCCTAATCTACCATTCCCTAACTTGCTTTCGCTTGACAACATTCTGATTTTAGAGTGGTTTTCGCCCTTCCTTGAAACCCTAGCTTCTCTCTACCTGAAGGTTCCTCCAAAAGGAGGATGCCAGAAGTCAGCTGTGGTCTCACTGGCCACTGGGTACGTGCTCGAGATTGGAACCAGGCACAGCCCTCGGCTTCTAAGGTCTTGCTTCGGTCCCTCACCATCCTGTGACTTGTCCGAGCCCTTAACAAATCAATGCAACAATATTAGTATGCAATCACCAGTAGACAAGACGGGAATCCAACTAAATCATTTAACAAAACCTAAGAGATTTTAGTACCTGCTGGTGTTGCATGGGATGCCCATTCTTTAAGTATTGACTGCTTAATACCTGAAATTTGTAACCGATGTTAACATTGATTTGAGAGAAGTAAACCATGTTAATAAGTGAACGAGCGTAATTGGTGCGATAGACATATCCGAACGAGAAGGTATTGGGGAAGAGACTTACACCAACTTGATCGTGAAGGAACTTAATGTAGTCGATGGCCTCGTGGAGAACCGATGCGGTGTCGGTCTGAAAAGAATTATGAAACGATTCAGTTGTAAAGCGAGGAGCAATGCTTTTATGAATACTCGAAGAAAAACATTTTTAGGCATAGTCTTTAAGAAAAGAGTGATCGAAAAATCATACCTTTCCAAAAGGTGAAACAAGCTGCTGGAGTGCAGTGATTCTGTCCCCTAATTTCTCTTTCCTGACCTACGAACATGAAATCTAAAAGCTATCATACATGTTTAAAGAGAGAGGAAAAGAAAAAGATCCAGCTGCCATTGATTAAGATCTTGATCGGATTGCCCTCCGTACCTTAAAGGTTGGTAATGGCGACGGAGTCTCGATTTTAGGCCTTTTGAATGCGGACTCGTTGCTGCCGCTTTTCTTCGACGCAGAGGAACTGGAATCTCGAACTCGTTCCGAAATTGACTAAAAGGTTCCAAAATATATTGCAGAAGAAGATCCCAATGAGCTCCCAAAACAAAAACCCTAAATATCAGGAAGAAAATAACTCGAACTACATCAGCATAGCTATGATATTCACCTTCGCGGCGAGGTTACTGCAAGTGGGCTTCTGCTCAAAAGCCTGCGAGAGAAATTGGGGAGGCATCGGGTGGGGAAACCCCGTTCTCACTTCGCTCATGGAGGCAGCGGAGGCATTCCAAAAGGGAGTGTTGTTGGAGAACTGCAACTGATTACCAGGCTGCTGCTTTGGAGGCGAAGACTTTAGGAACTGAGGGAATTTAGCCCATGAGTGTTGCAAGGGCTCGCTCGAGCTGCCACGATATGCCATCATCGGAGATTGGTAATTCACCAACCGGTTGTCATAAATGGACTGTTGCGGTTTGGCATCAGGCTCGAGCAGGCCTTGTAGCATCATAGAAGAACATCCATAGGAGGCCGGAACAAGGGGGTAGCTACAAACACCGGCAACACTGGACTCTTCACCGGAGCCAAGATGTTGCTGCTCTAATAAGTAAGATTGATTCATGTCCTTGAATAAGTTTGTCGAGGGATCTTCGGTAACTGCATGGACTTGATTGGATTCCATCGATGGGTCTTGCCGAAAATAAGGCCTTGAGCTTAGATCCTCTTGGAGCACGGCATGGAAACTGGTCTCAGCTCTTCCACTACTCCTACTGCATCAATTTATATTGCATATTTAAATGAATCAAAAAGTTCTATTTGCATCGAGTGGAGAGTAAATATAAGAGAACTTATAACAAGAAGAACGAGAAGAAGAAGAAGAAGAAGCACTAACAGTAGGGCTTGGGTCCAATCAATCGACGGAGTTGAGAGGCTGAAACCGGGCATTTGCAAGGTAGAATCAATCACGGAGGGGCCGACAGCGGAGGGCGGGAGCATGTGGGTGTCTTGGAAACTGACAGAGCTACCGGAGACGGAGCCGACCGACTCTTCACCGGATCGGGCCTTGGGTTCCGCCAGCTCGGCAGTTGCCCAGCTGAAGCCCCCACCACCCATGTCCGTGATCGCAGTTGAACCCGAGACCGAGGCCTGGCCGTCGAAGCCATCGCTTCTTGCAAGGTTCCACCAGCTCCCACCACTGCATATCCCTGACTGGAACTCATCTGCCATGGTGACCCTCTCTCTCTCTCTCTCTCTCTCGCTCTCTCTCTTTTTGTGCCTTCTTTTCTCTTCTCCGCTCTTCTATTCTCTTCCGTTGGCTTGGTATGTCAACTTGGAGCTTTGGCTTCTGATGGAATGGAAAGGACGGGGGAACTGGGAGCTGGCTTTATATAACCCCCTTGGGGGCTATCCAGGTTTGGGCAGGGTTGGGAAGCGTTTGACCAAGAGAAGGGAACGGTGAGGAGACGGTAGGCTTACTTTTTTTTTTCCCGTTCACTACTTGGTTATTATTTCATTTTTTCTCTTTTTTAAAAAATGGAATACTCTAATTTCATGCGAAGGAAATAAATAGAAAAATCGTCTGCTAAGGCGTGATATAAGATGCCGCAAGGAAAATCTTGGATCCACTGTTTAGCTTGTGGATTCTCTCATTCTTTTTTCTTTAGAATTAAGAGTTTTAGCTTTATTGTTTTAAATGAATATTTTTATCTTGGCATCCAAAAGCATATGTGTATTGATGTTGGCATCCAAAAGGACTTTCTGTGTTAATCATGAAAACTTCCATTCACATACAAACCTGACGGGAAAGAAGATTAATGAGTGTTAAAAGATCTTCTCCAATGGCATCATGCTGTAATTTGAAGCTTCTATTGGCATCCTTCATTTTTTATCACATGTCTTTCACATTTTGCAGTAGTATATTTTTGTTAGAAAAATATGTTATTAAGCAATCCAAGCTATTTGATTTGATGCCTTCTTAAAATTTCATTTCTGTGATCCAAAAAAACTCTATATTGCAAAAGGCAGATATAATCTAGAAAGGCCTTGCACCTCTATATACTTAAAGATCGTTGAGAATATGCTAATTAATCATAAATGATTTCTATATCTAAGAAGAAATCTAGCGGAAAAATAGCAAAAGAAGCATAGGAGAGACATTCTACATAAAAAATAATTCTATAAATACTCATGTCAATTATAATTTTTTTTGCTAATGATGGTTAACATACAAGTCAAGGCTCCATTGCTAATGAATTCCACACAAATAGCTAATAGCTAAATTATGATTATAACATTCATTGATAATTATATTTTTTATTTGATTTAGCTGAAAAGACAAGAAAAAAAGCACTTTTTTGGAAGATCAGTTGTTCTTACCATATCAGGAAAAAAAGTTATGAAGAATGTATTAGAAGTTCAAAGAAAAAACTTTTAAAAAAGTAAATTCTGTATAAAATTATCAATCATTACATTTTCAACAAAGATGTTATAAGTAGAATCAGTGATGTGTGACTCATTTTTATAAACAGATCGATAATATAAATTATTTAAAAACTCATAAAATATTTGATAATCAGGAATTCTTGCAAGGAGAGTTTTGCTTGGAAACTACACAACAAGATAAGATGAAAAAAAAAAACTCCAAGAAGAGCATTGCTTTCTAGACCCAAGTTTTGGATAAAAAGCATGAAACTCGTTTAGCTATACTTGGAAGACCTAATTCTTTCACGTCCCCAAATAGAATGAAAAGACTAAAAATTATAAAATTTTTTTGACTAAATTAAAGAACATTTTTGTTACAACATATATAGCAATAACCATTCATACCAAAATTCCGGTGCTCCTCAGACTTGTTGACCACAGCAGAAAATCTTCCATATATGAAACTCTTCGGAATGCCACGTCAGCGCAGACGGTGGAAATTTTCTCCGGCTTCCCCGCTCGATGAGTCGACGAGGGGGAAATTTTTTTTATTCTCTTATTAAATATATACATTTTATAAGTTTTTGTAAGTTTTCTTCGCTGCTGTCTTATTTTCGAAATGACTGAAATACCCTCCCATGTCTCCTCATTTCTTTGACATCCGGGTCCTCTTTCAACTGAAATTACGGTAGTGCCACTGGGATTTCTTGTGTCGGTAGTCCTAGGAGCCCACAAATGTCTAGTATTAGTCTAGGGGTACATGATAGATGGATAGATCTGGACCGTTCATTCAATTTGTCTCCCTTCAATTAGGATGAGACGAATGCTAGGAACCAACATTGAGCTGCTCTGTTTCTCCTAACATTCTCATGGACGTGTCTCTTGGTGGACCCTTGGTCAATTTGTGCTCCTAATATGCATGTATCTTCGGCTTGACGTGATTTTTATCAATAGTCGATGAACCGGAGCAGTTGGGCATGTACCGATCGATTTATCTGCATGACTAAGATACGAACTATTGCACATCATGTTAAAATTTTTGTGCCACATTTAAGGTAGAAAATTTGAATTAGAAAGGGTGTGGGAGATTCGAATGATTTAAGCAAATTGTACATGCATCCGATGAAATTTAATGTTGATAGATACCCGAATTCACTAGTAATAGATTGTTGACATTGCTCATAAGATGATGATCTTGCCAATGCTGAACAAATTCATGTAAGTTGTATTTTTAAAAAACTAATGCCATGATGCTATAATCTTTTGTTGTTGTGACCATAAGAACTTGGGAAAGCACTATAAGATACTTGATCTTAAATCTTCTAATTGCTAAGCAAAAGGTGCAACCTCAAAAACAAGCCCGAGACCTGATTTTACGAAGTGCCTAGTCAAATTTTATGAGACCCTTCTCTATTTTATTAACCTCGAAATCAAATTTCACAACTAGACTGCAAGAAGTGTTTGCTACTTTTGGATGCAAACTAGAATCCTTGGCATGTGCACGTTTCTGCATCCTAAAATGTAATAGCTCTAAGGCCATTTTCCGAGAACTTCAATCTAGCTTCCATAACTAACTAATTAAGATGGCCTACCCAAACAAGATGGGTATATCTTTATGGCCGTGAATGACAAGTTAATGAGAAATTATACCATACACTGCTTGCACCATGCCAATCACTACATATCCTCTATGCAGGCCCATTCATCATACATTCGTTCAGGTGATTGGCCCACATGGAGGAGACGTAGTGATTGGTGCGGTGCACGACCGCATTGGTGTGTGCAGTATAGGGTATAATTTTTCAACCTACCAGTAGCTAAGATTACATGCATGATGCATGAGAAAGCAAAATCTACCAACAGAGCCCACCGATGTACGTGTGCTTATGCCTTGAAACTAAGCTGTAGGTAGGCTTGGGGTTTTCAGCACCTCAAACAAGAGGGGTAAACACTTTGATTTCCAACGATAACTAACTTGTTAGGTTCTCAATCATCCACAAGAAAATTGTGTTTGTCCCTTGAAAAAGATGCCTACAATCATTCACAAGGTCAGGATTGTAGGGCTACGTACAAAGAACATGCTTATTCATCCTTTTCAATATGATAATCCCTATAAACTCAGCATCTATCATACAGATTTTAAAAAAGCTTTTAGTTCTCATTGCTTTCCAGATTCTGCAGCCACTATCAATTTTCTTTTTATGTGTCAGTTTGCTTAGGCCCCTCCACGAGATTATTCAAAAAATGTGATCAAATTCCACCTACGTTTTTCAAGTGTATATTCTATATCCAAGTTCCAACCTTTTGAAGCATCCGGTTCTCGAACTAACCTTTGGTACAACCACTACAAAAAACTTGGACATTAGTGACGCTTTTTTTGGCTATTAGCGACGCTTTTAAGTGTCGGTAGAAACCATTCCGATGCTTTCCAAAGCGTCGGTAAAGCGTCGCCTATGCTACGGTGGAAAAAACATTTTCCGACGCTTTCAAAAGAGTCGCTAATTCCAATTTAGCGACGCTTTAAAGCGTCGCTCTTTCCTGACACTTTAAAGCGTCGCTAATTACCATTTACCAAGAAAATTACCATTTGCGGTCTGCATCTTCTTCTCCATTCCATGGTATTGTTAGAGCACAAAGAGAAATACAAACTACCTTCCCCGATCGGTACCTTCATTCCATCCGTGCGGAGTGGTTGGGTTTGGCTATATAAACAGTTTTTTCTTTTTCAGATCCGCCGATGTGGGACTAAAATGAGGTGGTTTTTTGGCTTCCGACGACGTTTTTAACAACGCTTAAAAGCGTCGTTATTTAACAACGCTAAAAAGTGCCGTTAAAAGTGTCGTTAATTACATATTAACTTTGAAATTTTTTTGCCAACGCTTGGAATAAGCGTCGGCAAATAAGAGTCGGAAATTTTCTTCTTTTGTGTAGTGAACAGTGTCTTCACTGGGCTATCAAAAAGTGTTTGCACCTAACAAGGAGACAATATGATCTATATCATTCAATTATTGGACTCTGTCGACAAGCAACTAGATATAATCATCCACACAAACCCCATCAATTTATTCTTAACTACAGGATTCAAAACATCAGATCATTGATAAAAGAACTGGTTTGATTTTGTTTTTCTGTTGGAAAATAAAATAATTTAAATTGGTGAGTTGAATCTATTACCACTTCTTTTTTTTTCTCAAGAAAAGAATCTGTACTATCAGTTATTATCTTTATGATCTGCATAACATAGATCTTGATTTGTGAAACATTTATGGACTTCAATTGCTTCACTCTCTCTCATTTATGATCTGCATTCTAGGGGATCATGAAAAGCTTACAGGGTTGAAAATAAATGCTAGATTCTTCATATGTAGCTAGATACGCGTTGACGTCATAAGCCGGCGCAATCTGGAATTTTTCATATTTACTTGAACTTTGTTAGATTCGTAGTCAAACTCTTGTGAGCCTAAAAGCTGGCTTGCCAAAAATCAATCGGGATATTCGCTACCCAAGTCAAAGTCCTAAAGTCATCGCTCATGGTTGAATTTAACTAAAAGTAGGTAAGACGACCCGCCGTTAACCAAAATACAGATCTTGCTCGCCCATCAAGTAATTTAGATTATGCTGAACGACACAAAGGTTGGAAACTATAAGGGAAGTAGTACAAATTCTCTAGCCAAGAAAAAAATATCCAAGAGCACCACGTACGTGGACTGCATTGAGATGCAAGCTGATCCAAGTATTTCTCTCTAGGCAAACCAGCATACCACCTTAAATCACGATGCATGGATTTCAACACATGAATTTCTATCATAGTTGTATAGAAGTTGCCTACTTCACTGAATGAATGAATGAATGAACAAATAATTACATCCACAAATTGATAGATGGACATATAAATAGATAGATACAAATAATTAAAGATTAAAGATCAAGAATACAAGCTAAGCTTGAGACATCCCAAGGGATGCATATGCCTAAGAGGACTATGATTGACTAGTATCTTGTTCCACATGCGATACACTGATACACCATAGCCACTTTCCCATCGGGACAATTTGTTCATCAGAAGATAAGCATCATTAAAATCCAATGATTCCGGTGGCAATACAATTCTTGAAAGGGCTGTCTTTTGTAATTTCCATGCAAGTAGAAGAAAACTAGGAGCATGAAGAGTGGGAATGGCCGCAGGACCTCCTCCCACTATCACACTATATTTTATTATTTATATATATATATATTATATTATATTTGCACTACCTACTTTCTTTCCGTCTCTCTGTGAATGAGTCTAGATTTAAAATTACAAAATCCCATCCGTGGTCGAGGCGGCGCCAGGCGAAGCGAGGGAGGGGGAGGCCTCGCTGGCGTCATGCTTATGACCGCGATGTCGTGGGTCAACAGGGGCCCCACACGGCGTGCGCGCGTGCTTGGCGCCTACCTGGGCCCGGGCCTCCCTTCTCCCACCGGAGTCAAAACCCGAAAGCGACCCCTTCTCTCTCTCTCTCCCTCTCTCTCTCTGCGCGTTCTTTTTTGGTTTGACGTGGTTCGCACGTACCAAAATAATCCTGGCTCCTTTTGACACCTTTCTCTCTGCGCCCCTCTCGATGTCAAATCTTGCTTCAATTGTTCTATGGATGCCTCCTTTGAAAAACCTCACTCATGTTTTGTCGTTTGTTCGACCTAAATGCCAGATGTGTATTTGTCTGGTCAACCGGCTTTAGATCAAACCGTATCTTCTGTGCATGGATTTCAGTGAATTACGAGAGTCAACCCTGGATATATATTATTTGGAATATGTGGCCATCAGAAGGGCTCCCCCTCCCTGTGTTCTGTGCATGGATTTCAGCCAATTAGGAGAGGCAACCGTAGATATTTTAATTGGCAATCTTGTATGCTAGCTATTTGCTGCCCCTTTCCAAGTATGAGGGTTAGCTAGTGGTTATTGTTTTTGCTCACAAAGTAAATTGCTTAACTATATACTTTTGTAGTTTTGCATGAATAATATAGGCAATCGTGGGAATAATGTGATGCATGATTTGCTATTCGTTTGTCAAGTTTTATAAAAATGGATGTAACAAAAACTTAAAATGAACTAGATGAGTTTTAGAAAAATAGTTATTTGATTGTTTTCTATAAATATGTTTTGGTAAAATTGACAAATCATGAAAACTAGAAAAAATGGGTTTTTTTTTTATAGAAAATCAGGTTTTATGCATTTATATTATACTAAAACTCGATACCAACCAAACAACACCAAAGTCAATGGTTGAATGATAAATTCTATGATTGATTTCTTTTCCTAAATTTATAGAACTTTTAACTATTCCTTTTTAATAAAAAAAAGTACATCTTTCTTGCTTTACATTGTCCATATTTGGATAGTAAACATAGCTCATGATTAAGTCACTAATACCTACTAACTCCCAAATCCAAGATGAATATGGTGCTGGAAATGCATTGGTTTGGCAGTTTCGGATATATCCAAATGAACAGAAAAAGAAAACAGGGTTTAATGATTTATCATAATTTTCAGATCTCCGAAAAGAAATGATTTATTTTAGAATAAAAAATTATGTTGTTTGAAAATAAAAAAGCGAGGCAAATTATTCCTAGATTCTAAAATTCAATGCTCAGGCTGCAAGAATAGGAGGGGCAACGACATTAACGTAAAACCATCGAAAAATATATGATCTTTCTTATGGAAATTTACATTATGAATTGTCAATAAAATGCCATAATTCATCTACAAACTAATTTGTTAATTCAGAAGCAAAACAGTAGCTTGGGGCCTCATTATATAGGAATTAGTCACAGATTGGCATCTTCTTGAAACATTAAACAATAACTTAATGTGATTTAATCTTAATTAAAGCATATGCATTATCAACAAATTCTTGTTTCCAGGATTTATAACTCAGAAGATATATGAAGCAACTATGACCTTACAAAAGTGCAACCCCTAGTATCAGTATCAACCATATATAGGAAAATTAGGAACTCAAAATTTCTTCTAGAATAGAACAAAAAAATAAAACATGACGTCTATTAGAACTTTCTACTATCGTTGTTCGTGGAGTTAACAAACTAACAATTTTAGAATAAATTACAAAAATTCTCCTAAATTAGAAGTAAATTATACTTTTACGTAATAATTTGAAAAACCTATGTTTATTCTTCTGAGGTTTATTTTTATTCATTATTTTAACCCATAACTTAACATAATATTATTCAAAACCGTTAGCTTTAAATGGGATCTAAATGCTACATTAAAAAATTTAAAAATCAAAATAATTTTAAATAATATAATAGTAATTAATAATATAAGAAAATATACATATCTTTCTTTTTATTTAAAAGTAATTCCGACTTTTCACATGATGTAAATGATTTTACTCATATTATTAATCTAACAGAATATTGTAAGTATAAATTTTATAAATTATTGAATAAAAGTGTAAAAACTATAAATTTTAAGCTAAATTTTACACTAACTTGGTCTGAGTTGATATTTGTAGTGGGCGGTGACTGGTAGACAAACGTCTCAATTAGTAGTGTGTTGACCTTTCGGACGCCCCGGTCGCTTCTGGTCTTCTTCAGAGGACGTCAGGTCCTGCTGCCATCCACTCTTTGGATTTTGTCCTTGTCCTCTTGTGCCTCCTTTCTCTTTCTTTCCCTCTCCATCTCCCTTCCCCCACCTCACATCATGTTGGCTATTTGTTTTATACTAGTGAAGTGTTAACTTATGAAATGTTTAAGACATTGAACGTTGCGGTGTGTCATCATGCACTTAAGTTGACCACATAGATGCTTTTAGCATAGAAAACAATACGCATGACTTTCACTTGTTGAGAAATAAGTCATGCTAATTCCATTGGTATGTGACACATGTTGCTAATTTAAACCAATATCAATACCAGAACCCAGAACTAGCAATATCGCTCGATACGGTCATAACTCTCATCTAATTATATATTATGGTTTACTTGAGAGTTCTCCCTTTTTTCCACCATTTTTTTCTTATGGATATCTATATCTCATAAATATAGATGGGAAAAAGCCGAGGATTATGGTATTAGTTTTATTTTTTTATGACACCACCTATCAGATTCAATGCAAGTTGATGGATTAGATGCCACTAGCTATATATGGGATGGAAATTGAAATGTTATAATTTAGAAGTTCATGTTTACAAATCAGACATTTGAATAACTAAAATACTTGACAATAGGGACTCTATAATTTGTTGGAAATATTTTACCTGAAAACTGCTACTTCTTTATTTTATAAAAATATTATAAAAAATAATTTACTAGAATAAAATCAAAAGATTGAAAAGAGCTTGTTTGGATCAAGACGTATTAGATACACTGCCCTAAAAACGTAATTCGCCCCATACGTATAGGTCTGCGGCAATATCGTCCCCAAAGTACAACAACCTGGCTTAACCTGATCCTCTTCTATTGAGCACGATCATTGGAAGGCTTGACCCAATCGACTCCTCTAGATATCCAAATAAAAAAGAAAACTCAAAAGAAGTATAGAAGAAGAGAAAAGAAAAAAAAGAGAGGAAAATTTTCTGTTTCGTCTCAGGAAGCAAAGTAGTAGTAATTGGGATGGAGTAATCCAAAATATTGGACCCACAGCCTATTTATAGACTCTGTTCGGTGACCGATATAGTGCAGCATTTCCGAAGATGCGATATTTCAGAAACATCACATCCCTATGAAAACTGAAACTAATGTTCTCTTCAGAAGAATCGTAACTCTTCTGAAAAAAGAATCTAAAGAAAAGGATAAGAATTTTAAAATTTTTAAACCATCTAAAATTTAGGGGATAAAGTTGGTATATTTTTTTAAAAAAAATAAATCTTTTTTCTAGGTTAAAAATTCAACAATCCTCCACAAAAGATTTAGAAAAATTATGAAAAAAATCTGGGCAACTTATACTGTGCAATAGGTGAGGTATCTAGTGGACTTGAATCTCACTTAGTATTGATGGTATCTATCTGAAGAAACCATAGTGGATTAGACCTTAAACTAAATTTTTTGACTCAGACTTCTACCTATCACATACACAATACAAATCAATTAGGTCTTTATGCTGTTAGCACCATTTAAAGGCCTTACGCTTAGTATCTTAATTTTTCATAAGAATTTTATTTAAGGTTATCCCAAATTTCTAATCACGGCCTATATGACAATTCTCATATAGGTAAGTTCTTCAAGAATATTTGTGATCTAATATCTTATAGATTTTGTATCTTGGACTCATTAAGAGTATAACTTGACCTTTCGAGTATATATTTTTATCACTGATAAGAGCACTCATCATAGAGATAGAAGGAGATATACTTCAAAAAATATGCTTTAATACGATCACTCAATCTATTTCATTTCTCCCACATTGACTTAAACACAATTAACTTAAACCCCCTTACACAGAAATAACTCCAAATAAGCCCAAAAATAACACAAATAAGCCCTATACTAATAAAATGTAAACAAGCCCAGAAATAAAAATAAATAAATATGTAAATAAGATGGTGGACTAGGTGGGTAGATAATCAGCTCCGATGTCCCATCAACTTAGTAACAAATGCTCCCATTGCTTTTATGAGAATGATGATACAGATCTTTCGACCTTTCTTGAATAAATTTGTCGTTGCATACTTTGATGACATCCTCATCTATAGTCAAACTCAAGAGCTCCATCTTCCACACTTAAGGCAAGTTTGTGATGTCCTTAGGAGAGAGAGCTTCTTTGCAAACCCCAAGAAGTGTGCCTTTCTGACCGATTACGTCACTTTCTTAGGGTTCATAGTGTCTTCTAAGGGTGTCTCCACTAATCCAAAAAAAGTAAGCGCGATAGTCGATTGGCCTGAGCCCAATATCCTAGTGGAAGTACGTAGTTTTCATGACTTGGTTACTTTCTATCGCCGCTTCATTAGAAATTTTAGTTCAATAATGTCTTCCATTACAGATTGCATGAAGAAAGGAGACTTTATCTTGACTAAGTCGGCATCCCAAGCGTTTAATGAAATTAAGAAAAGAATGACCGAAGCTCCTGTTTTGCGCCTTTCTGATTTCACGAAGGTATTCGAGGTCGCATGCGATGCCTCTGGCGTTGGCATAGGTGGCATGTTAAGCCAAGAAGGTCATCCTGTCGTATTTTTTAGCGAAAAATTAAGCGATGGCAGGTTGCGTTATTCCACCTATGATAAGAAAATCTATGCGGTAGTGCAAGCTTTGCGACATTGGTGACATTATTTGCTACCATAAGAATTTGTATTGTACTCAGACCATGAGGCTTTAAAGTGTCTCAACTTCCAAAAAAAATTGAACCATCGACATGGTCGATGGAGCGAGTTCCTTCAAGCCTATACTTTTGTCTTGAAACATAAGGCCGGAATTGAAAATAAGGTTGTTGATGCGCTCAGTCGACGGAATTTCCTCCTATCCATGATGAGCACTGAAGTAATTGGTTTTGAAAGGATCAGGGAACAATATACCACTTGTTCCAACTTTAATGAAGTATACCTGATCCTACAAGATGGAGTAGAGAGAGAATAAGATGATTTCTTCCTATAAGATGATTACCTCTTTCGCTCCGACCGGTTGTGTATCCTCCAAACCTCATTGAGAGATTTTCTAGTATGAAAAATACACGCTGGAGGACTGTCTGGGCATTTCGGAGAGACGTTTCTTCTGGCCGAGTCTCAAGAGAGACGTGGCCATAATTGTCGGTCAGTGTTGCACATGTCATCTAGCCAAACAACGTAAGTAGAACACTGGTCTTTACACTCCACTACCCGTTCCCGAATGTTCCTGGCAAGATGTTAGTATGGATTTCGTGTTAGGGCTTTCACGTACCTCTATCAAATACGATTCTATTTTTGTAGTTGTTGACCGATTTTTCAAGATGGCTCATTTTCTCCCCTGTTCTAAGACTTCTGTTGCTTCTAGGATTGCGAAACTTTATTTTGATGAAGTCGTTAGACTCCATGGTCTCCCAAAATCTATTGTGTTCGATAGGAATGTTAAATTCATGAGTTACTTTTGAAAAATATTTTAGCACATGATGGGCACCAAATTAAAATTTTCGTCTGCCTATCATCCACAAACTAACGACCAGACAGAAGTTGCTAACCGAAGTCTAGAAAATCTTTTAAGATGTCTGGTAAGTGAGCATACTAGGACTTGAAGTTTAGTGTTACCGACCGTCGAGTTTGTATATAATAATTCGGTCAATAGGTCCTTAGGCATGAGTCCCTTCGAAGTGGTGAATGGTTATAAACCTAGGCAGCCCATAGACTTGATTCCCATGTCTCATCAACATAGAATCTCTGAGTCTGCATAGTCATGTGCATCACACCTGCATTCATTACATCAGAAAATCAGCAAACCTATTCACTCTAATAACTTAAAATATAAATGCTTTGATGATTTGCACAGACGTTATAAAGAGTTGAATGTAGGAGATTATGTCATGGTGAGAATTAGACCTGAACGACTTTCTTCAGGAACGTTCAAAAAGTTGCAATCTCATAGTGCGGGACCGTTCAAAGTTCTAAAGAAAATAAGTTTGAATGCTTATGTTGTAGATCTTTCTGTAGACTATAAGATTAGTGCGACATTTAATATTGAAAATTTAGTCCCATACAAAAAGTCGATCTTCATTCCTTTTGACCCTTTTGTTTATACATCTGCCTTTGTTGATCACCTTGACCCATCACCTACTATTGAGCCTCCACCTCCAAAGTTTCATGCACGTAAAGAACACATAGAACATATATTAGATGAGCAGGTTATATCTACCAGGAGAGGAAGTTACCGACGTTACCTTGTGCGGTGGAAAGATCGACCCGAATCGGATGTGACATGGATTTCGTGAGCCGAGTTGCAGCACCTTGATCCTGACCTTCTGGAGCAGTATGACAGCCGGCCAGACCTGCACTCGACGGGGTTGAGTTTTTTCCATCCGGAAGGAGTTGATGGGGACATCGGAGTTGATTATCTACCCACCTAGTTCACCATCTTATTTGCATATTTATTTTATTTTTATTTCTGGGCTTGTTTGCATTTTATTAGTGTAGGGCTTATTTGTGTTATTTTTGGGCTTATTTGAAGTTATTTTTGTGTAAGGGAGGTTTAAGTTAATTGTGTTATATTTGAGCCCTATATATAGGGGACTATCTTCATAATTAGGATTTAATGAAGTATTAAAAGTTCTCCCCACCTCCCTGCCTTCGGTCTTTCTTCCTCCCTTCTCGTCTCTCTCTTCGTTCTCTCTTCTTCTCCCTGTTCTCCTCCTCTCTGCCTCTCTTCCTGTCTCTCTCTTCCTCCTCTTTTCTTCTCCCTCTTCTCCTCCTCTCTACCTCTCTTCCTCCCTTATTCTCCTCCTCTTCTTCCTTCCTCTTCCTCTATCTTCCTATTTTTGCAGCAGCACAGTCATCCCGACTTGGACTTTCACCACGCCACAGCCCTTCTCCCATCCCGGTCCGGCATCATTGAACCTCCTTTATGGAATCTCCAATCACAAAGGTAGGGTATCTATTGTCAATGACAAAATAGTGGGCTTAAGCCCCATCCTCCTCGATGATTCTAGGACTCACTTCGAGACAAATCCTTGGTTAAATGATCTGCCAAATTTTTCTCAGACTTGATAAATTTTAGAAAAATAATATTACTTTTTTTGAGTTGTCAAACAAATTTATGACAAATCTGGATATGGCGGTTTATCTTTTTATTAGTACTTTTTAAATTATTCGATTCTATTACGGCCTTATTATCACAATGAATTGATATGGCTGAAACTGGCTTAGGTACTAAAGGTAGCTCTGAGATAGAATTTTTAATCCACTCTATCTCAATACAAGTAGTATCCAGAGCAATTAACTCGGCCTCCATGGTGCTCTGAGATATAATAGTTTGCCTGAATGATCTCCAAACAATGGCAGCACCACCGAAAAGAAAGAGATATCCAATGGTTAATTTAAGATCAAGAGAATCAGTAATCCAATTTGCATCACTATAATACTCAACCATCTTAAGGTATCCATTATAAAAAAGAGAAAGATCAAGAGCTCCCTTAAGATATCAAAATACCCTTTCGATGGATGACCATGAGATTGATTTGGATTTTGAGTATATCTACTTAATCTTCCTACAACATAGGCAACATCAAGTCTTATGATGTTTGCCACATATGGGGGAGAATCTATAATTTGGAAGTATCTAATTTGATCAACTAGTTCACCTAAATTTCTTTTGAGATGAATACTTGGATCATAAGTGGTAGATATAGATTTTTTATCAGAGTGACCAAATTTTTGAATCATTTTCTTAATAAAATGAGCAAGGAAGAGAACGATCCCTTCAGAGGATCTGATCAGCTTCATTCCTAGGATGATATCAGCTTCACCTAAATCTTTCATATCAAGGTGATTTGAAAGGAATTGTTTAATTTCGATAAATTTTTTAATAGAAATTCCAAAAATCAGAATATCATTGGCATATAAAAAAAAGGTCATGCAATCATCGTTGATGATTTTGAATTACGCACACTTATTATGATCATTGATGTAGTAACTAAAGAAAGAATAGTTCCATCAAATTTTTTATGCCATTATTTAGGTGCATGTTTGAGACCGTATAGGGAATTAACAAATTTGCAAACTTTGTTCTCTTGTCTTTTTACAATGAATCTTTCAAGTTGTTTCAAATAGATCTCTTCATCTAAATCTCCATTTAGGAACGCAATCTTAAATCCATATAATGAATGATCAACTTATGGATGGAAGCAATAGTAAGAAGGGTTCTAAGGATAGAGATTCTAGCTACAGGATAATAAATATCAAAATAATCTAAAACCTTTTCTAGCTATATTCCTTAGCCACTAATCTAGCCTTATACTTTTCTATTGATCCATCAAGTCTAAACTTCTTATGGAATAACCACTTTCAACATTATAGTTTACTACCTAGAAGAACATCGGTTAGGATCTAGGTCTGATTTTGGATAATTAAGTTGATGGCTTTCTTTTAGAAAGAGGCATCAGGTAAAAATACTTTCTCTACAAATGTGGAAGGTTCACCTTCAACTAAAAAAGTAAAAAAAAACTTCACCAATGTCCTTTTTCTTCCTAGTCCTTATGCTCCTTCTAGGTTCAGAAGGTTAATGATCATGGTTAGACCTCTTCCTCTTTCTAGAAGCATGAGAAACCTCTAATTCAACAAGACTAGGGTTAAATGATAGGTCAAATTGAATTTGATTAGTTATTTGGTTTCTAAAAGAAAAAAAAATATTTTTAAATTAAGATAATCTAATACAGGAGTTCTACCCTTTTAGAGTTCAAAAGGTGTCTTATTACTATACTTAGAAAGTATCCTATTTAGGATATAACTGGCTGCTAAAAGAGCTTCCTCCCACAAGTTCTTGGGTGCTCCTGAACTGATTGACATTGAATTAACCATATCCATAAGGGTACGATTCTTTCGTTCTACTGCACCATTCAATTATAAAGAGTAAGGAGGAGTAACCTCATGAATGATCCCATGTTCTTGATTGAATAGGGTTATTTCATTCAAGGTATATCCTCCACCTCGATCAAACCTAAATCATTTAAAGATTTTCTCAGTTTGGGTTTCAGCTTTATCCTTATAGATTTTAAACTTATCTAAGACTTGATGTTTAGATTTGATTAGATATGTATAACAATACCTGGAGAAGTCATCAATGAATGTTACAAAGTAATGATTTCATCATCAAGTTGGAATTTTAGTAGAGTCGGTCACACATATCACTAGAAATTAGGTCAAGAAGGTTAAAACTTCTATTAACATATTTGAATAGTGTTCAGATACTTTTGGCTTGAACACAAATTTCACATTTGACTTTTTATGTGGATGGATCTTAGGGATCATATTTAAGTTATTCATGTGATAGATCCGATCAAAATTCACATGACCAAGCCTAGCATGCCAAACATTAGAAGATTCAAGATTTAGAATAAAAGGATAATCTTTATTAAAATCTTTAGGAATTACACTCAATTTAAATAGGCCTTCAAATACAGTCTTTTCCAACAAACCCGTTATTATGAGTGATTACAAACTTATTAGATTCTAATACAATCTTATATCCTCTAGATATAAGAAGAGATTCACTAATGAGATTTCTCCTAATGTTGGGGACAAACAACACTTCCTGAAAGATTAGAGTTTTTCAAGATGTCATCTTTAGGTCCACTCATCCTTTTCCTAACACTTATACTGAGGAGTCATTTTCAAGCATTACATCTCCTCCACTTGATTCCTACAAGATGGAGAACTAGGAGTGATTAAACCAAATATGAATATTAGCTCAGAATCAAGCCACTAATCACAAGAAGAATGGACAAGAAAAATTCAAAGAATTTTGACTTTCTGACCTGATCCAGAACCATATTCACTTGAGGTTTAGGTGATTTTTTCTTTCGAGGTTCAGTCTTCTATAGTAGATGTCCTTCGCCATATGATTTGACTGCCCGCACACAAAGCAGAATGTCTCCTTTTTTGGCTTCTGATCTAGACGATTATAGATTCTAGGAGATTTGGAGGAAGAGACAAGATTTGAAGGATTCTGAGGTTTTTTCTTTTTAAAGAATTTTTCATGAGGTTTGAAATAGGTTTGACTTGATTTGGTCAGATTGATCTTAAGTCCAAAATCAGGTTTAGGCTTATGTTTAAGTTGATGCTCTTCTTCAATCCCGATGGAGTTTATAATCTCTGATAAAGTTAAGTCACCTTGCTTACGACTGTACTCACAAGAAAAACTGAGCAAGATGGAGGAAGAGAATCAACCAAGGCTTGGACTCTATAATTTTAAGAGAATTTGCATCATGTCAATTCATCCTTTCTAAGAAGATCTTGAAAATCATGAATTTGGACATTGATTGATTTGGAATCCACCATGGCATATTTACAGAACATGGATATGGCGAACCGATCAAAACTAGAATCATCCAATCCATATTCCACTTTAAGAGCATCCCAAAGCTCCTTAGCCGATTTGATGGGAAGGTATACATCATATAAAGAATCAGCAACAGCACTAAGAATCCCATGGCAGTAATAGAAATCAATTTCTTTGGGAGTTTTAGAGTGAGAGCCAGATGATCCAAAATCTTGAGGGCTAGGAGAGAGTTAAGAGGTTGATCCAGATAATGGTCTAGGATCAAAAAATTCTATGGTAGAGATCAATCCTAATATGGTAAGCTAATATTTTACTTGGCTTTACTACCTTCTAAAAGAAGATCCACAAAATTTTTCGGGTTTGATTGAACTATGACCATCAAAAGAAGCCATTTATGAAGTTTTGTTTGTTTAGTTTGTTCTGCAAATATAAGTTTCACGAGATTTAGCCCTATATTTAAGATTCAGAAAATAGTTTGCGCAAAATTTAAAGCAAAAAATCTGCATGAATTTTAAAACTGCAGTAATTTTTCACACAAATTTTTAATTAGCAGAAAATTTCTATACTATTTTTAAAGATGCAGAAAATTCTACTAAGATTTTATATATGCAGATAATTTTTGATACAGTTTTTAAAGTTATAAAAATCTATTTGCACAATTTTCAGAGCAATATGATTTTCTTAAAAGACTATTTTTTGTGAAGAAAATAACCTTCTGAATGAAGTTAAGGATTTTAAATTTCTATACAATTAAATTAAATATAATTATATGCTATCAAATTAAATTTTGATAAACAAATATATATATATATATATATATAACAATTTTTAGTACAATCAAGATCACGTTCTTAAACTCTTAGAAGTATTTTGCTTAAAAGCTGCTATATCTTTATTTTATAAAAGTATTATAGAGGAATAATCTACTAGAATAAAATCAGAAGATTGAAAAAAACTTGCTTGAATCAATGCATATGATATACATTGCTCTAAAAATGTGATTCGCCCCCTATGTGCAGATCTGCAGTGATCTCGTTTCTAAGGTATACAATCCAGCTCAGCCTGATCCTCCTCTAACGAGCACAAGCACTGAGAAGCTTGATCCGATCAACTCCTTTAAATGTCTAGACCAAAAAAAAACTCGAAAAAAGTTTTGAAAGAAGAGAAAAGAAAAAAAAAAGAATTTTCTGTTTCGTCCCAAAAAATATAGAAGCAGTAATGTGGGTGATATGGTGTAGCGGTTTTGAAAATGCGATGTTTCGGAAACATCGCATCTCTACGGAAACCGGAAGCAATGCAACTCTTTCGAAAGAAACTTTCGAAGAAAAGGATAAAAAATTTAAAATTTTTAAACTATCTAAAATTTAGAAAATAAAGCTGGCATATTTATTTTTTTAAATTATTTTTTTTTTTGAAGTTAAAACTCCAACACAAATGAATCAAGTACAAGAGATTAGAAAACCACTAGCTTGTATGTCTCGTAATCATGCTATACAAGATAAGTTATGAAATTAAAGTCATAACCAAATTTTTTTCATGTCTTGCCTCAATCTTATGCCTAACAAGCTCCCTAATTTTCTTTCTGCACGCAGAGGGGACTGTTACGAGAATAGTAGTAGTTCTCATGGAATCGCCTCTAGGGTATGCACTCTTATATAGTTAAATGCGATATAGTTGCAATAAAACGAGCCAATTAGCATTCGGCACGCAACCAAAGCAGCCTTCTCGATCGGCGCCCATCCATTTTTTCGAGTGTACCCGGAATTTAGATGAGGCCATGGATGATGCAACTCGCACAGTGAGAGGAGTTCTCTTGCGGGTAATTACGTATTAAAAAGTTTTGACTAGTCGCACGTGGGAGGCGGTGTTCACGTGTGGGATTGATGAGGGAGTTGACTTTCTGCTGCATGCGAGCAGACTTCTGTGCGGAAAAAATGGTGGCTTGGACTGATGGAATGTTACTTGGTACGCATCATTTGGTCCATATAGGGTTGCGTCACCTCCACTTAGTCAAACTCGGCGTTGAAAGCCGCCCGTAGGTCGTAGTCAAGGCAATTAACCTTAATCTTAGCACGAGCTGGAGGACAAACGCTAATCTATCCACCACTAGAAGAAAAAAAAACAGAGAGAGAGAGAGAGAGAGGGAGGGAGAGAATATCTGTTAAGGCCAACATTCCAGCGGCGCCACAAGATTAGCCAAGCGAATGATCGGCTGCAAGAAACGCGTTGATCAAAGTTTGGCCAAGGATGCCTATAAATTTGACATGCTTGCAGGAAGAAACTAAATTCCCTTAAATCAATCTTAAGTTGACTTATAATTTGAGGGTGATAAGGTACAAAATGTCAAACCACTATCTACTCGATATAAATAATAGAAAAGCTTTAGAGGTGCAGTACCATCTTCGGGAGCTTATTAAAGAAATATTAGCAATTTAGGATGTGCTGGACTCCAACTCCAAAACCAGCCAAGATTCAGCATGTGCATTGCATGTGATACACGAGAGGCTCGAGTAGAAACTTTTTTTTTTACTTGCAAGAAAAAATAGTTCCCCTACCACATGACATTAAAAGATTAATGATTTGATGCAATATATGAAAGGTGGTTAATTAAGGAATTGCCAAGCCCCCATTAGTGGATACAAGAAACTTTTTACTTGCACACGTTTTAGAATCATCTATCTATGATTGAATTTATAATCAGATCTGAAAATTGATTGTGTTGAAGAAAAGTTTAGGTTCTAATTTAGCAACCTTGAAAAGTCATAGATAATCTAGGGTCTAGCGAGAGACGGACTAGGGACAAATCTAATGATGCAAATCTATACCATTTTGCTAAGCAAAAGTTTTTACCATTGTACCCAGCAATGGTACAACCCAATAGGCCGAAAAAAACATGCATCCTACCTTATAAAATAGATGAGAAACCTTGTTTGAAGTTGATTAGATAAAGACATACTCGGATCATTAACAGCAGAATAAATTTATACTGGGTTCTTAGTCAAGTTGAACAACAATTTTCTCATCAATCGTCATGTCCAAATTTAAATTTTCTATATCCGTTTTCGAATGGTACACAAAAATTCACTTGAAATAAGAGGCAACTTGTAGAGGACCTACACTCAGAACCAAAAAAAAAAAAACCCAAAATTAAATTTTCTGTTATTGTATGCATATATGTAGAAAACTATGGAAATATATTGATTGGTCAAGTGGCTGCTTGGTCTCGAAAGTAGGTTAGGGACCATGATGGTTGTTGTTGGACGGACCAGATAGAGGACCACAAGGAATTTAAGGCTGATAAATTCCTTAGTGGGCTCTGCACATGAAGGAGTGGTGTTTGATATGAGAGAGAGATAGACTCTGAATTGTTTAATGAACTAGTGGAAGCCACAAATATTAAATGAGTAGAAAGTTTCATCTAGGATTGTGTCAAATAAAAAAATTGGACACAGTATGTTTATGGTGGGAGGAGGATGCCATTCTGGCAGTTTGGTAGGCTGAAAAGATGAGCAAATTGTAATGTGACAGCTAAATGCAGATGAAAATTTGGATAGGATATGCTACTAATAAAAGATTTAGAAGAAAAGGAACTTTGAAGCACTCCTCTCTGTATCCAGGCCTTTATCATGGAGTTCTCCGAAAGGAATTTGATCCACGGAAGACTCTCCCCAAACACAATTTTCCACTTCTTTAATCATACCACCATCCCCTCATAAAATACTTGTTGCAGATGTATTGTCTGGAAAAAAATCAAAGGTTCCTTCCAAGATCTACTCTCGTTTAGATTGGCCTGCCCCTTTCATATCTGGAGTTGAAATATTGTGCCGAAGATTCAACCGTAAAGGAGCTTTAGTCCATTATCTCAAGAATACCAAATTCCTTAATCATTGAATGAGTAGATTTACGCCACACATGCAACCAAGGGTTTGACACGGGCATTGACCCATTGTTAGATATTTTAGTGTACTCCTTAGGTCATAGGTGGGCCCACAGACATGAGATGGGAGACAGGTTATTCCTTGCCTTCGTGCCAACTTTTGTGGCAGAAGAACCTAATCCAAGGAAACATGGCTTCCGCATAGGAAATCAACAAAATGAAAAATTATAACAAAAATGTGTGTATACATGGAGCCACAAAAAAAATCTATGGTTTTGCACCCCTTGATTTCCTTGATTACCATATAGTCGATAAAAATCTCATGCCTGCAGCTTGAGAAGATTAGCATGACCCTTGCGCAAGTATAACATGCACAAAAAAAGCTTAATAGATAACTCCTCAAAATATAAACATTTATTCTTCTTTTACCTTTTAGAATTACTAGTGCTTGAGTCGATGTTAATCCCTATTTTATGTATTCAGCCACATATGATCGAGCTTCTTTTTTAGGAAAAAAAAAAGAAAAAAAAAATTGAAGGTAGCCCCATTATAGATTAACTTCCAAAAGACAATTCCAATCTCAAAAACTCAACCTAAGCCAGAATTATAGCATATGAAAGATGCAGTAGCTCTGTTGTTGTTTAGAGCGTTCATTGGAATTGAACTAGAATGTACATGGAGTCATTGTAACTAGAGATATTTGCCCTATGTGGCTTCCGTTTCCAGGCAAACCGATTACTCGCAAATTGGGTTTCTACTAATCTCATCTTTAAAGATATCGACAGGCGTTGACTTCAGTGTGTCAATTTTAGGTCATCTTACGCGGATTGTGACGTAGGGGTCCGCATAAGAGGGGATGTTGGTGTGAAGCTGCTACCTGGATTTGTTAGAGAGGTTTAAATCCATTGACCCGTGAAATAATTTGAGGGTCTCCTGGTCTCATGATGGCGAGATGGGAGACTGAAGGATGGGTTGGACCTACTCCTCGCATCTCCTTTCCCTTCGGCCATCATTGCAATTGGAAGAATAAGATTAGCTTGTTCATACTTGCGTGTCCCTATACACGCTACTTTTTCTTTCTAGTTCTCAGATAAGTTTGCTTTGTCCACAAGCGTAAGCTAATAATGTTGGCTCCTCTAGTTTAATGTATATGAGATTGTTTTGGGTCCTTACGGCTATCGAGGTTCACCTCTGAAAACAAAAATGTGTGAGACAATTTGGGTCACTAACTGTCCCATTCCATTCAATAAAAAGGAAAATAGTGTTAATGATAATATTCGTGAATGGTTTAAGGACAGTATAGCATGATTGGTTCTTTTTACAGAAGAATATAAGAATGAAATGCTGTTACAGGAAGATCCCACCGATGTTTATTAAATACAACTTCGCCTAGTAGATCCTGGGGGAAGAAATTAAAGAGAAGATTAAGTGAAAGAGCGGGACTCTGAGAGAAGTTTATCAAAGGTTCCAATGTATAATTAAAGAGAAAATTATTCCAAAAGATGAAATGTCATCTAACTTTGATAAAGCTAACACTTTGTGAGGGTCCCAGATCGCATTTCAGATGTTTTCATTAAATACAACAGAATAAATAAGAGAATATGGTGACTCTAATGGAACTATGAAAAATATTGAGTAAAGCGGATTGAAGGTTTTGTGAGGACCCAATCTAGCTAGCTCCTAAAACAGATGGCACAATATTGGAAAAGAGACTATACGTGACCAGATTCTAAATTGACAAAAAAACATAAATAATAGCAATTTGAACAGATATGATAATAGCATATTTGTTGCTTCTGATCAGAGTTCATTGATGTAACTCCAATACCAGGAATTAACCACATTTGCTGAAGTCAGGCTAATAAACTTTTTTCTTTCGCCCTCT
Organism: Phoenix roebelenii; assembly: GCA_025769935.1. Taxonomy (NCBI): domain Eukaryota; kingdom Viridiplantae; phylum Streptophyta; class Magnoliopsida; order Arecales; family Arecaceae; genus Phoenix; species Phoenix roebelenii. The sequence continues at coordinate 15,256,364 of JAOXJJ010000725.1, read as the reverse complement.
TTTCCTTTAAATATTTTATACAGTTTGGAACCAAAACAATATATATATATATATATATATTCTCAGGTTTCATGATTTAGATATATCAAAAGAGATATGTGCAAGAAGATTTAGAAAATAATCCTCAGGTATAAAAGTCCTTGCACTTAGAAAATAAACTGCGGGCATAAAAGTTGGAGAGATGCGAAGGACACTTTATGTTTTAATTAAAATGCACAATTTGACTTTGGAAGTCCTTTATACCTTATTTGAAGCACATCATATGCTTCGTCCGCACCTTATTTTCTTTATATTTCTGGTGAAGGCAAGCCGCTGATTAAGATGTTTAAGTTCACCCTTGCACTGCATCTTATCACAGACAGGCCACCACCCACTAAAAAAAACTATTTGAGGCAAATTTCCAAACCTTCTTTCGTGTAAATTAAGAGTCCCTGGCCTAGAGTAAACAAAGGAACCATGATGAGAACTTCATCATCAGTTCAAGACAAAAAGGCTTGCCCTTTATTCTCTCACTAATCCATGGAATAGACAGAATTAGCTCTGGAACTGAAAATCCACCAAAATCCAAAGGATTGTTACAGCTGCTCCGGAAGAATACCATATTCTATAGAGAATTTCACCTGCTTTCAAGGGAAAAAATAAATAAGTACAGCTCTCATGGTACGACTTTGGGTGCCTAATTTGAGCAGCATTTCCGGCATCTTAATTATTATATTAGGCCATATTGACGGAGACACCCATTTAGAAACAATAGCATTTAGTCTGCCGGATGAAAAATAATGGGATGCTAGTTGTCTGTTTAGGTTGTCAGGATCTTTTGCTCTCTTGGATTATGCAACGCTTAGGACTAAGATTCTTTTGGCCAGCTGTGGTCCTTGAGGGATTAAAAATTAAATAGATGACCAGATGAGTCCAAGTGAGTCTTCAGCTCTGGACTAAGCCTAGTTGTATAATATTCAAGATAGGAACTTCTTGTTTTAGAGAATGACAAGTTAAACATGAGTGACCAATATCCAAATCACATGACTGGCCCTTGCCAACTGAAGTCATTAGGGTTAATTTAGAGAACTAGACATATGTTTAACAAAAATGCAAATGATTACTTATTGTAATTATAGCTGATTTTGTTTTCGGGTTGCAGATATATTGGGTCCATGTGGTGCCATTTGCACCAGAGGATCTGAATTTTAGATCATATAAAGGACTTCTCGATTGGGTTTCGGTCCGAAGTCCAAACCCATGGTAGTTACCTTATGTGGGCTGGGTCTTTTATAACTTAAGTCAGAAAAGATTGGTGATGCAGTTGGCTGACAATAGATCAGGCCAGGTCAGGCTGATCTACTGAAGGAGACCTAAACTTCAGATCAGACTTTATAATTTAAGTGAATCCAAATTCTTACTATCAGGTAAGGTTGGTACAAAATCATGGATTTGGTTATCACTCAATCTTGCTGGGGTAGGTATAAAAAATTGTTTTAAGCTTCTTTTTTTGATCAAATTGAACCCTATTCAATCGATAGGCCTAACCTATATGGTCCTCGATGCTTAACAAGATTTGCTTATGGACCATTTCAGGCTAGGGTCAACAGCAATAGAAAGCCCTGGTTCGGATGCAAACAATTTCTCTTCAATCATTGACCGATTTGTCAAATGAGCATAAGAATAATATAGGGTTAAGGCCTTCCGTCGATATTTTTTAACTGGTTTGCAGATGTCGGCTTCCCAGATACCTCAATCCAAGAGAACAAATTTTGCTGAATATGGTTTTGGTTAATCTAAGTTTATAGTCATATCAAAAAATCTTCAACATAGATTCTCTTTGGCATGTAAGGTCCTCCATCAAAGGAGGATTTGGAAATCTATTTCCTCGAGGAGATCTCACACAAATGGATAGCCCTGGTTCATCTAGCAGTCTTCTTCTTTCAAAATCACCTCCAAATGTTGACTAAAGAGAATCAGGCACGCCTTAACCTTCAAGAGGATCCTTGTTATGAGAATATATGCTTCTTGTGTTTCTCCTATATGCTTTTCCCCCAACCCTTTGCTTGGGACAAGTAACATGAGATGTCAACAATATGTCAAAATGGAAGGAGTCTTGCACCAACGCTGGCACCGTCAAGAGCAAAGAGCAACTTTAGGCACATCTGATGCACATGAAATCAAAAGAAAAACATCTTTAGTGGGTCCCACCAAGAAAGCGTTGTGTGGGGTGCGGTTTAGCTGGATGGATGTGACCTCGCAAGAAAGATGATGTGGGGAAGGAATTTTGTACTGAATGCAGCATCACATCAAGTGGGTGTTGAATGACCATGATACGCATGGCAAAAAGCTATTTCAACCATAACATTAGGATGATGCAGCACAGCAAAGCATGCCACCAATTTGAGGGGAAGGAATATTTGATTGATGGCTATGATCCCGTAGTCATGAACCTTTTTAGAAATTAGATTCAGGTACTCAAAAACAATATTCAAAATTTTTGTCCTTCCTGTTTAAGAGAGGTGTGTGAAAGTCTAGAAATGGAATTCTTTTGATCCTTGAAATCTCTTTTAAGTGTTCCATGAGCCTACATTTCATGAGCATACCCTGAAATCTGCCTTATCCTGCCAACTGAGTTGTAACTTAGCAAAAGTTTAAGCAAAGATATACCAACCACCTTTCCCTAAAAAAAGATCTCAACCGTCATCTGTACTACGTCCCTTTTCTCTCTCATTAGTAGATATTACGAAGTAGATGGTTGGGCAATTCATTGGTCCAACAGTATCTAGTTACTGGGATGCATGATATAAACAATCATATCATGCCTAATAAATACCCATACAGCTCCTATATTGTTTCTCCCAACTCTCGTTATGTATTTTCCTCTCTACCAAAGGATTTCAAGGGACTGAATGTAAGTTGACCGAAATACATGTCATTTCTATATATCAATGGTGTGCAATCTTAACACATCCCAGGCAGGGCGGCAAGTGGATTGGGTGGACCTGGACTGACCAGAACATAACAAAACTAACAAGATCCATGACCATGGTTAAAGACCAATGGATCGGGCATGGTTCCCAAATTAGGACCTAACTTCCAATCAGACCAGGTAAGGATCACATAAAATTAAACTGAGCTAGATCGAATCCAAATATACCCAATTTGACCTCCAAGAGTTAATTCCAAAATCCAGATCTCAACTTAAAAGCTTATACATCTGAACATAACAAAACTAACAGGATCCATGGCCAAGGTTAAGACCAATAGATCGGGCATGGGTCCCAAATTAGGATCTAACTTCCAATCAGACCAGGCATGGATCTCATAAAATTAAACCGAGCTAGATCAAACCCAAATGTGTACCAATTTGACCAGCATGAGTTAATTCCAAAACCCAGATCTTAAAAACTTATACTCAAACCAGCAAAGAGATCTAACCAGACCTAGGCCCAGCAACTGATAGTCTAGAAGTGGGTCTAAATCTTAGACCCAGACCCAATGGGTTTGGTCTGGGTCAAGCTGGACCCAGATGTGACCCCACACTTTTGCAGTCCTAACCCCATGAAGGATGGTAAATTGGTAAATACGCATTTAGTTTCTGGTTATACTTCTATCTTTTTCCCTTTCTTAAAACATTGTCTAGAGGACAGAGCCAAGATTAATCATATTTACTGTTGATTAGAATGTCTCATGATGCAATGAGTCACACAAGTTGTAATTCTAATGGGAGCCATGAAAGCCTTATAGCAGCATGCAAACATCTAGACACAGTAGGGTTATTGCATCGTATATGGTATATGGAGGTTACCCCCTAACACAAGTATAGAACATGTACGCATGGTTGTTACAGGCGATTGCCTGGAGCCCAAGTGGTCGCGTGGCCGCCCAAACAGGCCTCCAGCACCTAGGCGAGGCCTACCTGGGCGGGCCATTAGGAGGTGAATTCGGTGCCTGCTTAGGCAAGTGGGTGTCAATTGCATGGCCCATCACCATTGAGTGCCCGCTTAGCCCAAGCTAAGCAAATCCAATCAGATATATTTCTCACATTTAACATGATACAAACCAGAACAAAATTGGAAAAGAAAAAAGAAAGGGGAATGCAATCTCCTGATTCTCTCGGTGACCATCTTTCTGCTCTTCGCTCTTTGACCTAAAGGAAAGTCTCAGCCGACAAATTGGGAACGAAGGCAAGTCTTGCCTTGGCCCTTGAGGCAAGACGACAACCCTCCCCATACACGCGCGTGCGCGCGCCATTTTTTTTGTTAGGAATATACTTGCTACCATTTGACATCTTTTCTTTATTTTGCTTTAGAAAGAGAAATTATGTACAAATGATACAATTGCAATAAGCTTGGGAGTTTTATCAAGTTCAAATTAGAACTTATACATTACTTGTTAGCATGTATGCTACGGTCATGTATCATGGATGATTTATTGAAATATTGCAAGTTTTGCACAACACTTGAAATATATCCAGGCATAAATCATTTTATGAATTTTGCACAAAGTTTGCCGCCTGGGCAGTCACCTAATCTTGGGTACTCTCCTAGGCTGTAGGAGGGTCCATCACCTAGGCTATGTGATAACTATGCATGTAGCGGACAATCTAGAATATGAAAAGGAGAAATTTTCTGGATATAATAGAAACAACTAGAGAAGCTTATGATAGAAATTTGACTGGAACTGTATATAAGAAAGCAGAGTTAGAAAATAATCTGATAGCACGAAAACTACAAATTTGATCTTGTTCATGTGAAATTAAAGATCAAGAGTAATGTCACATGAATCAGATGAACAAGCAGCCAATAGTTGATGTAAACATTGATTAAGAGGATGTCAAAATTATCTTCTATCTGTATAATTTGCTTCAAAATTTTGGCATGTAAGTACAGAAATAAGTTATATTATAGAAGTGATGTAGCAAAGCTGTTGCGCACATCTTTAATTGAAAAAAAAAAAAAAAGGAAGACACCTTAATAGTTATCTCATTATGTACATATCAAGATTTCTGGTCGTTCCATGTTGGCTAAAAGATAGCCATGCTACAAAAACTTAAATACCAACCCTCTAGTGGTCGTAAAACAGCAAAGGAAGATCAGACCAGTCAGGAACTCCCATCATGAGTAGCATTTAAGCGATCCTCCACATTACTTAGTTTATAGTCACCTTAATTGAAGTAGACAAACTGGCTTGTTTGGAAGGAAGAGACCCATTCAATTGTTAGGAAGGAAACAAAGCAATGGAGTTCCTGTCTGTCAGTTCCTTGCATACATACTAAGGCTACAAAATAGCATGAAAAAAATTTTCAGCCAATTGAATGAGATTTTGGCAAGAAATACCTGATATGACAACAATTAGAACCATTAGCAAACTTTAGTACGATTTAATCATTTTAAATCAGCTGTTGCAAATGAGATGGATTCATCTGTCCATGAACAATCGATGCATGAACAAGATCCAGCAGAGACTAATTCTTTAACTACTCTTAATTAAAAGCAACACATAAGTGACTATTTTCAAACCAGGCCCGTGAGAGTCTATTGACAATTAAAGCAGAAGTAATTTATACATACATGTACAGGCATAATATATGCAACAATTAACATGGGCAAATCAGCACCAAAGGAAAACTAACCTTTGTGCTGAAGTATTTCATTTCATCTGATTTGATTACAACTGTCCTCTGATTCATGTCTGAGCAATTTATTGTTTCAAAGACCAACATCAGGCCTCCACTAATAATGAATATTTCCAGTCTGACCCAAAAAAATAGCAGGTAGGGCAGCATATCCTGAAAGTAAACATAAGGATTTCTATTACATCAAGTAGCATCAACAAAGCAGAGACTTTGGTCAACAAGTATGATGTAAACAGAGAAACAACAGCTGCTCACAATAGCTCATACATATTTGAACTAAGCACATAAAATCTTTAAAATGTTATAAGTTCCTGCCATTAGTCTAATGTTAATATGGTAAATATGTGGTATCTGCATATTGTGTTTCATGTTTTGAGCTTTAATCAGGTGTCTGAAACATAGCTAATACCAAAGACTAGAAAATCTCAGAAAGTATACATTGGCAACATACACAACCAACGTAAACTAAGTCATAAGGATTGATTATCAAGCACAAATCTCAAGAAGATATAAAAAGATCTTATAATGTGTCCCTCAACTTGTCAATCATATGGTGCTAGCATGCCTTGCTTATACCAGTTAGAGAGGAAGAAATATTGTGAACGAAATGTAAAAATTTTACTTGTAAGGACAAGAACAAGCTAGATAGCTAAAACACACTAATCAACTAGAACAAAAACAACAGATTCCATATGCAACATTTGATCAATTTTGAAAAATGGGGATCAGTCCTCTCATGGGTGACAAAAATCAAGATAAACCAAGATCATGGTTTGCCTTGGCCAAGAAGGAAGGTGGGGAAATTTGGAAAGGTTCACAATTTCTCAAGATCTTGGCCAATATTTTAGAACAAACGTTGAAATCTCAGCTGTTATAGTAAGAGGCATTGGTTCTGAAATTTATTAATTAAAATATCAATTTACGGAAGTAAAAAATGTGATTGGAAAATATCGGCCAGTACAGATATCCACCGGACAGTATCTCAGAATATATTGGTTCATATTTGCTGTGATAATACAGGCTGAGATTTTCTATATTTCATATTGGGTCACAGTAGTTTCTCAATCTTCTTGATCCATAAGCAACTTGGGAAGATGGGAGCTTTAGACTGTATCAAGGCCATCCACCAACCCAACACAAAAATGGTAATGTTAGATTGAAGTGGGATTCAGTGTAATTGCAAAATCCACGAACAATTGATTTTCCCTTTCAGAAAATATGCAGCAGGTGGACAACTAAAGCCCTGTCAGACTGGAGGCAAAAATTGATACACGTAGTGTGCATGAATGATTGATAATTATGGTTTCAAGTAGAGTTTCTAGCTTTGCCTCTTATGATGTTACCAAGTTCTCACCATAAAATTGAAAAACTTCTTCCCCTCAAAAAAAAAAAAATCACAACACAGAAAACATTAAGGATTTGATCACTTTGAAGGGCACAGACTCCATGAAATCTTGCACAAGGCTGAAAACCTATACTGCAGAACTCTTATTCCGACAGTTAAAGATGCCTAAGCCATAAGGAAACAATATCGACCATGGAATGCCGTACCGGTCCGCTCCTAGACCGGTACCGGAACCACAAAAAAAACGGTATTTTCCAGTTTTTTAACCGAACGTACCGGCCGGTTCGGAGCCCGTACCGGCAGGTACCGGCCTCGTACCGGTGCGAACCGGCCCGGCTGGTACGGGCACGTACCGGCCGGTTCGGAGCCCGTACCGGCAGGTACCGGCCTCGTACCGGTGCGAACCGGCCAGTTCGCACCGGTACGATTTTTTTTTTTTTAGAACCACAGCACCTCGCGCTGTAGTTTTTGAAACCACCGCGTACCGGCCGGTACGGTATCGGGACCGGACCAGTACCGTACCGGTCCGGCGGCTACCGGTACGCCGACCGGTACCGGTACGGCGGACCTTGATATCGACTCTTCCTGAATTTTTGATCTTTCTAGCAGCAGTCATCTAGGTTTCTTTAGAAGTCTAGATAAAAGAGTACACATAACAAAACAAAACAAAACAAAACAAAAAAGACTTGCATTCATAAGCATGTTGTCCATAAAAATAAGTATTTAGATAAGTATTATCTTTTCTCAAAAAAAATACAGTTTTCTAACAATTAATTCTATGTATATAAAGGATTAAGTGAACCTTTAATGGGTATTTAGGAATTGAAGCAGCAGCTTGAATCCATGTGACTTGGTCCCTAAGTGACCAGATGTGCTGCCTGTGCTATAAATCCCGTGTCTGTTTCATGTATCGCAGAGCTGAGCGCAGCATTGCTCTAGCTTTCCTATCAGGTGTGCATCCAGATGAAATCATTTCTTCATAGACAGCTGGAACCTGTTCATAGTGCATGAATGAGGACACGTGTAAACAGGATCGTAGACAAACTTAAAGAAAATAGTAACTTCATTATCAACTAAGCATATTATAGGAATAAGAAAACAAGTACAGAAGTAGACATAATGATGAAATAAAAATGCAACATCCTGACTATCATAAGATAGTGCATGCAATAAGCTACACCCCTTGTTATGCATGTGCTGTCACAGGATCGTAGTATAAGGGTTAAGATGCAATTCCTTCAAAGTTCTCTTATTTATAATGGAGTTAAAAAGCACAGATCAAGGAAGATCACGAAGTCATCACCAGCAATATGCAGGCAGCTCTATAGACTCATCACAGATCTTCAGGATTAGATAAATTATGCTCTCATACTCACATTTTCTTTAATTTGATCTTCAAGGAAAGGGTGAGGATAAGAGGTCAGTTTCGAAAGGAGGACCAAGCATCTACCATGCTCTCATAAACCACTTTGCAAGCTGGCCCCTATGTGTATATCAAGGGTAGAGAGGAGGTGAATACTTACCTTCATACAAAATCACTTAAATCTAGTGCCACATAACTAAGGCATCACAAATAAAAAAGCATCCCATGAATCTAAAATTATATTGGAACCTCTTGGGTGTAGGTATAGTCACCAGCCAGACCTGCTTCAACACAAGTAGGGGTGGCAATGGCTCAGGTTAGGTCAAGTTCAAGTAGGGTCAAGTAAGGACGACAACATGCAAAACCTTGACCCATACTCAAACCGACCCGACATGGGGTCAAAACCTCTCAATCCATACCCCCTTGTGGTCAACATCCATGACCCAAAATGATCCATTTGACCTCACCAAATTCATTATGCAAGGCTCAATCTCTAACGGACCCAACCTAACATACTGAATCCGATCCTTACAATATTGCTGGCTCCTTTCTAAGCTGATATAAATAATTAGTATTAAAAAAAGAGCAAGGACTTGAAATATTCTTATCCAGATGGTGACTTAAGCCAACCTAATTTTTTTCAAACCAAATAGAACTCTATCCTCATAATCCAAGTTGGTTCAAATCCCTAATCCATACCCAATCCATTAAAAGTTTTTGTCTGAAAATTTGACCCAAACCCATTCCTAATTAAAAAAACATCTGGCTAAAACTCAGCCCAAATAGAATCAGGTCAGCTTGGCTTTCTGGATAGGCCAATTTTTACCATGCCTGACACAAGTTTCCATGCAACTATAAGCTTTTATGATACAGTATGCACAGCAGTCTTTGGATAATTACAAGAACATTATCTAATACATAGTAGGGACTCCTCATCTGCAATATATAAAGAAAACACTTGAAAACTAGACATGTGAAGCTAGGCTCCACAAATGTAAAACCATTCCCCCAAAATGTTCATGGCCAAGTTCTCTTAGAAAAATCTTTTAGCATGCGCATTGCATGCAGTGTTCTGAACCTGCTGACCTAGCCCAACTTGTTGTCATTGTCAGATCATGGTTATTAGTCCAATTGTGGATCAATCGCAGTTAAAATGGGTCAATCTTTTATCTGCTTCTCCCAGTTTCAATAGTTACGATGGGGTCTACACTTCAGATTTGTTGTTGAACCAAACCAAAAAGAAGCAGAGAGGAAGAGGGGGGACTAAGAAAGGAAGAAGGGATATGTTGTCAGTCCATCATCTCGTCCTTCATGGATTATTGGAGGCATCATCCGCTATGGATCGCTGGCCCTCCTCCCATATCCAATTAATAGTTGTCCATCTATCTGGAGACGATGGACATTCTCCACTATTGATGCACAAGGAGGACATTCTTCATCATGGATTTGGTGACAAAATGTTGTTGATCTAGCAATATTGAGCACCTCTACCGCGAATCTGGTGACAATGGGCTCCTCCATCACAGATCTAGCAATGGAACCACATATCCAACAATGGTTTTCAGTGACAGCAATCAGCTATCTTCCATGGATGCCATAAGAGGGGCTCCTTCCTCCTCTCCCCTTCTCATGGATCTCATGAAGGCCTCAGTCCTCTCTCTCTCACTTAGATCGAACCCTAATAAGGTTTATTCATATTTAACATATGAGTTGGAAGGGTGACAGCAATTAGAACCACACAGGTGGTGCAGCTCAACCATTTGATGCACCTAAACAGATTTTCAGATATCCAGGTTTTTTGGTGGGCCGACCCAGCAAAGCTCCGAGGTGATGGTCCAGCCAAGTTGATCGGGCTCAAAACATTTGCATGTGCTGACAATAGCCAGTGGCCATTAAGACCTGGGATGAGATCAGACACTAGAGAAAGAGTACCATCAAAAAATAATAATAATACCATAATCACAAGTTCACTATCTAGGAACAACTTAGCAAGATTAGGAGGTTCAAAATTCAGAAAAAATCTGACAAATTCAAATAAAAAGTTTGAGAAAAATTTATTATATTTATAAAAAAGTATAATGTTTATAACATTATTTATATTATGTTATATAAAATACTATATATAGCATGATATATGATATTATATGATATAATATATACTTGATTATATATTATATATGATAGTTGTATACGATATACATATATTAATACAACATATATGACTGATCAAAAGTTAAATAGGAGAAGATTTTTCTTTGGGGAACAAAAGGAGATGATGAGTTGTGGAACCATGGAAGGATGGGACAAATGAGATGAAGAGAAGGGAAAAAAAAATAACAATAGAAGAGGGTGAGAGAAAGAAGTAAAACAAAGAGCGATATAGAGTTGCTTTTAATGCTTCTTTCAAAAAAGAAAAGCAGAAAGAAAATTGATTCTCAACTCAAAAGTCAAAACCCAATTTCTCAACCCTAATTTCCTTTATGACTGCAGCCAACTTTAGCACCTCAAAGCACGAGCTTGGTGATGAAATCATTTCTAAAGTGATTATCAATGTAATATATATCTTATTATATACAAGAGTTGGTACGAAGACCAGTACCGGACCGCCTGTTACGCGGAGCCACGGTCGTCGCAGAAGAATGTTCCAGCCAGTTTCGTTGTAGCTGGATTGATTTTACGTTATTTAATTTTGTTTATTTTATGTTGACTGGGCTTGTTTGCATATTGTCATTGTAGGACCTTTTTGGGATTGTTTTTTTTGTAGGAGTTTTTTTTGTTATTTCTTGACCCTATGTATATGAGTCCATGCACTTGTTTAGGATTAATGAATGATTGAATGAAATTAGCCTCCTTTCTCTAAAATTCTGGTGCGCAGCCATGGCCAGAGTCAGGTGAAAAGCCTAGTTCTTCTTCCTTCCCTCTTCTTCTCTTCTTCTTCTTTCTTCCCTCTCCTCCGTACAGTTGTCCTACATCAACTTTGGTATCAGAGCAAGCCCGGCTTTGTCTCTGTTGCTAAAGCCTCGAAATTCAGTTTATGGATGGACAACCCCCGATCTCTTTTCTCTACCTACGGCACAAGATCATTGCTGGAGCCCTCGCACCGCAGACACCGGATCGTGTTGAAGGCCGTCGCACAGCGCACGCTGCAAAGGAAAAGAAAAATTTTATTTTCCTTTTCTCTTCCCTCTCTCTCTCGGCTCTCACACGAAGAAAAGGGGAATAGCCCCTTCCTCTATTCCCCTTTCTCCTCCCAACGTCCTGACGACAAAGACCGCCGCCGCGGCCTACACCCCAGTCGCGACCTTCGCATGCCAGATTCGGGAGATAAGGAATCTCCCGCTATCGAGGAGCTCCACTGTGTCCCTCCCCAAGCCCGTTCGCACGCCTCCACCGCGCGCCGGATTCGGGGAAGAAGAGGCCCCGCGCGTCGTCACCGCAAGCCTTTGCTACCGAACCACCGCCACGTGCAGCGCCACACTTGGCCACCACCACAGGTAATCCTCCCCACTCAAAGCCCACAAAAAAAAAACCCGAATCTAATTGGGTTGAAAAAAAAAAGAGAAAAAGAAGAGAGGCACGTGACTTGCACGTGACGGACCCGTAACGGATTATTGCAGCGGGTCATGCCCGACAACCCAAATCCTAACGGATCCAAGTTAAAAAAAAAAAGAAAAAAGAAACATACATGTTCATCTTCTTCCTCCTTTCGCTTCCGCTAGCCACCTCCGCCCGAGCGCCGCTAGCCACCTCCGCCTCCCCGTTCTCCCCCCCGCGTCCGTTCGCAGCGCCGCTCCGCTCTTGCCGCAACTAGCCGCAGTGCCGCTCCATCCCCATCGCCTCCGTCATCGACGCCTCCGCCTCTCTCGTTTTCTCCATCGCCACATCCACCTTCTCCTTCCCCTCGCTCGCCGCCCAAAACCCCCACCGGTTCCGCATCTCTCAACTCTCTTCCTTCCCCCCTGAACACCACTCTCCGTGTTTCCCCAAGCCCAGCCACCCGTCACCCTCCCGATTCTTCCCCTCTTCACAAGTGGGAGCCGGCCGCAACCCTAAGCAGGGTCGGCTCGACAGGAAAACCCTCACGATCTCCCCCCCCTCCCCCTCTTTTTCGGGCCCAACAGGCCCTACCGCACCCGGTCCACCCTCAATCCCTCTTTTGGTTCATGGCCAACAGGCCCACCGCCCCTCCTTCCACGCCCCACTAGGCCCATATTGCTTCCCCCCTTCTTCAGCCCGCCGGCCCGACAGGCCCATATGCACATCTGCACAAATTTTGTTCCCCTCATCCGCCGGCCCACGGTCGCAGGCTCGCAGGCCATTCAGGCCCCACGATTTGCTGATTTTCGCTCCACCGAGTTGCTATGATTAGACCAGATTCGCGCCGATTGGCGAGCCGGCTTGCGGCACTTGGATCGTCGCCCTCCACCGGATCAGGTTTGTCCCCTCCTGAAAATTTAGTTTGCTTGCTTAAATTTGGCATTTAATAGTTGTTTTTGTGCTTGGTGGTATACCCTGAACATCCAAAACACATGCTTTCACACACCTCCACAAAACACACAGAAACCCTAGTAGTAGCCCTCTTTATTATTAATTGTAGAGCTAAACCCTTGTTGGGAGACCTACAAGGCCACGTGACACCCAACAACCCACTGGATACCTGAACTATTTGACTACAACTACTTGTTGGCTTGCATTATTTACTGGTTTCCAGTTTGGAATATTTCTCTACTAGGGAATAGTCTTGAGTTATATTAAGCATACATATTGAAATTTAAATTCATTGCATGCATTAGGTCTACCTCGGAGTCAATTTTGTCCTCATTTGGTAGGGTAGTACCTATTTGAGTTCATTCATCATATGCACCTTCATAGTGGTCGTGTCGTCCCGCATTCCAAAGCCCGATCTACCATGGATGCCCGCATCAATGCCTTAATGAAGGCAGTCGAAGACTTAACCACGATGTCTGCCCAAACCAATGCCCAACTCGATTCAGATGAAACCTCCCAATCATTGGATCCAAAGAAGATAGTGTCACCCACTACCCAGGTCTAAACCAAGAGGATAAAGCCCCAGATCCACAAGGCTCTAATCGGCAAGATAATTTTGACAATATACCTTTACCAGGCCGTCCCCATACCTACCCTCGCCCTAGAAAACTGGGTCTCTTCCATAATGTTGAAAGAGATCACCGCCATAATGTCGAACCCAGGGAGCCTCGAGACCACAACGATGATGTCATGAGAGGTATTAAGGTTGAAGCCCCCACCTTTGATGGTCGTCTTGACCCAAAAGCCTTCTCACACTGGGTGCACGAGATGGACCATTTCTTTGAGTGGTATAATTTGTCTGAAGAAAAGAAAGTCCGATTCGCCAGAATGAAGCTCATCTGTCGAGCTAAACATTTCTAGCAAAGCACTAAACAATTGCTAGCTAGAAGACATCAACCTGCAATAACCGATTGGGTAGAGATGAAAGAAAAACTTACAGAAAAATACCTACCCTTAAGCTACCAAGATGACCTCATGGACTGATGGAATAATTTGCGATAGGATAATCGGTATGCTACTGATTACATCGCCCAATTTGACAAATTTATGATGCGATGTAATGTGGAAAAAAATGAACGGATGGTCCTGAGCCGGTTTCGACGAGGTCTTAATGATGAGCTAAGGAAGAAACTTGTCCTTCGCGAAATATCCACCCTCGACCAGGCCTACATATTCGTACCAAACTATGAGCAGGTATCCAGGCCTACATTTGTTAGACGTTCTGACACTAGAGGGACTCCCGCCAGTGCTCACCCTATAGGATCCCGACCTTCAATTGGGTCCACGCCACCTAGATCTTCTCCTTCCACTCCTATCCCAAGCAGGGACACTAAGGGCAAGGGGATTCTTGGTGAACCTCCCAAGCCTAGTTCTAGAATCCAGTATTTTAAGTGCTAGGGTTTTGGACATGTCGTCTCACAATGTGCAAATAAATCTCTTGTTATTGAGGCGCAAGAACAAGAGGGTGATACAGCCAATTTGGAAGAACAAGTACATGAACCAAATTTAGACGACATCCACGATGTCAATGACGAACATAAGGGAAGTCCCGACACTTTAGGCTGTATCCGGACCATGCCTCCAACAGTTATGACCGAACCTGCCCAGTCCACCATGAATGTAGTCAGGTGCGCCCTCGCCCAACCTACAGAGCATGATGACCGAAGAAGAACTTCGATCTTCCACACTTATATTAAGCGCGGAGATAAAGACTGTAAGGTTATCATTGATAGCAGGAGTTGCATTAATACTTCAAACATTGTCTTCCGTTTGGGTTTGACTCTAGTTCCTCAGACCCAACCTTATAAGGTCTCCTGGATTGACACGTCCTCTATCCAAATCAAACAAAGGTGTCTCGTACCAATTCAAATTCTTTCTTATAAAGAAACTATCTGGTGTGACGTGATCCCGATGGATGTAGGTCACCTAATATTCGGAAGACCTTGGCTGTTTGACCTTGATGTCACCATCTATGGTCGATCTAATTCTTGCTCGTTCATATTCGAGGGCAAGAGGATTAAACTTAACCCCTTGAGGCCCAAGACGCTTGACAAGGATAAGAAGAAGAATGAGCCAAAGAGCAAGAAACTCCATATCCTGAGCTCCTCCGAATTTGAAAGAGAAGTCATTAGCGATTCTTTGGTGTTCGCTTTACTTGTCCTAGAAAACCATCTGAATCCGCAAAGCTAGTTACCATCAAAGGATCGGTTTATCCTTGAAGAATTTTCGGAAGTTTTTCCTGAGAACCTCCCGAATCATCTGCCACCTTTGCGTGATATACAGCACGCCATTGATCTGGTTCCGGAAGCTACTCTACCTAACCTACCCCACTATCGAATAAATCCTTCTGAGCATACTGAGCTGCAAAGACAAATTAACAAGCTCATACGAAAAGGGTTCATTCGTGAAAGCTTAAGTCTGTGTGCCATACCTGCACTCCTCACTCCAAAGAAAGATGGCATGTGGAGAATGTGTGTTAACAGCCGGACAATCAACAGGATCACGGTTAAATACCGTTTCCCCATTCCTCGACTCGACGATATACTGGACATGATGGTAGGCACCACGATCTTCTCCAAGATTGATTTAAAAAGTGGATACCGTCAAATTCGAATCCACCGAGGTGATGAGTGGAAAACAGCTTTTAAAACAAAAGATGGCCTGCATGAATGGTTGGTCATGCCTTTTGGCCTCTTGAATTCTCCTAATACTTTTATGCGGGTGATGACGCAAGTCCTGCGACCTTTCATGGGCAAATTTTTAGTCATGTACTTTGATAACATCCTCATATACAGCTAATTAAAGAAGCATCACTTAGATCATTTGCGACAGGTATGCACAACCCTGCGGAATGCGAAACTATATGCTTACTTTAAGAAGTGTTCATTCTTCACTTCTTATGTCAACTTCTTGGGTTACATTGTCTCCTCGGAGGGCTTGTCTGCTGACCCTAATAAGGTCACTGCGATAGTCGAGTGGCCCGAGCCCAAAACCCTCGGTGAGATTCGTAGTTTCGTGGGCTGGCTACTTTCTGCCGTCGTTTCATTAAGGAGTTTAGCATGGTTATGTCCACAATCACTGATTGCCTCAAGAAAGGCGACTTCCATTGGAGTAACACTGCTGCTAAAGCATTTAACGACATCAAGAAGAAGATGACTGAGGCACCAGTTATGCGCCTGCCCGACTTCAGTAAGGCTTTTGAAGTGGAGTGTGATGCATCCGGCCTTGGTATAGGTGGAGTACTCAGCCAAGAATGCCATCCCATAGCATATTTTAGTGAAAAGTTAAACGAAGTTAAGCAGAAATATTCCACCTATTATAAGAAATTTTATGCCGTAGTCCAGGCCCTCCGGTATTGGCACCGTTATATGCTGCCCAATGAATTCGTCCTTTACTCTGATCATGAAACTCTTCGCTATCTCAATTTTCAAAAGAAATTGAACTCTAGGCATGCCAAATGGGTTGAGTTCCTCCAGGAATACACTTTTGTCCTAAACACACATCAGGTGCCTCCAACATAGCTGTTGATGCACTGAGCCGTCGAGCGACCCCACTCTCGACCATGTCTGTGAATGTCACGGGCTTCGACAGACTCATAGAGGACTATCTATCTTGCCCTAATTTTCGAAAAATCTACAAAACCCTCGTTGATGGACAAGGACCCTCGATCAATGGGTTTCATCTTTAAGATGGTTATTTGTTTAAGGCAGCAAGGCTCTGTATCCTATGAACATCAGTAAGGAATTTTTTGCTATGGAAAGTACATGCAGGTGGCCTTTCCGAGCATTTCGAACAGCATAAGACCATCGAAGAGATGGAACGTCAATTCTTCTGGCCTAGCCTAAAAAGTGACGTTGCTAAAATCATTGGCCAATGTCGAACTTGCTAATTAGCCAAACACCGAAAATTGAACACTAGCCTATATATCCCTTTACCGATACCAGATCGTCCGTGGCATGACATTGTTTGGACTTCGTGCTTGGTCTTCCCCGTACCGTCAGGAAACATGATTCCATTCTTGTAGTCGTGGACCGTTTTTCAAAAATGGCCCACTTTGTTCCTTGTTCAAAAACCTCAGATGCCTCCAAAGTGGCCAAACTCTTCTTTGATGAGATTATCAAACTCTATGGCCTTCCAAACACCATCGTGTCCGACCGAGATGTACGTTTCATGAGTTACTTATGAAAAACTTTGTGGCATATGGTTGGTACAAAACTCAAATTTTCCACTGCTTATCATACACAAACTGATGGCCAAACCGAAGTAGTGAACCGAAGTCTTGGTAACCTCTTACGGTGCCTTGTGGGCGAACACACTTGTAATTGGGACTTAGGCCCTGTTTGGGGGAGCTTTTGGAGGGCCAAAAAGCACTTTCTGGCCCTCCAAAAGTACTTTTAGATAAAAAATGGTGTTTGGTAAAATT
>JAOXJJ010000725.1:15216163-15230323 GCA_025769935.1 Phoenix roebelenii | reverse complement strand
AGGGGGGGGGGGGGGGGGGGGGGGGGGGGGGGGGGGCCGGGGGGGTGGGGGGAGCGGAGGAGGGACTGGAGGACGAGGGTGTAGTTTGGGTGGTCGGAGAGGAAGCCGTGGCGTCGCATGAGGGAAAGAAGGTGGAAAGCCTGGCCAGGGCGGCCGTTGAGGGCGGAGGCAGAGATGAGGGCGTTGAAAGTAAGGGCGGAGGGGGGACCGGGGGCGGAAGTGGAGAGGAGGAGGGCGTGGTGGAGGCGCCGGGAGCGGCCGAGGGCGTGGATGAGGATGGAGTAGAGGAGGTCGGAGGAGAAGCAGAGGCGGTGGCGCTCCAGCCAGGGGACGAGGGCTGCGGCGGAGGGGAGGGTGGAGGGGGAAGACGCCAGGGACTTGAGGAGCGCATGCCAGAGGTGGGCGGGGACGGCACGGTAGGACTCCGCCAGCCGGAGCTCCGTCGGGTCCAGCTGGGCCGGGGGGGCGGCGGCGTCAGCGGTGGGGGCGGTGGAAGCGGCGGAGTCTGAGAAAGAGGAGAGAAATTCGAGGAGGGGGGCGAAGTCATAGCGGCGGAATTCGAGGGAGGTGAGGGGGATGGGAGCGGCGGAGGCCGCGGTGGTGGAGGTAGCGGAGATTGGGGGCGGAGAGGGGCGGCAGAGAGATGAAGCAGGGGGAGGGGAGAGGAAGCGGGAGGCGGCGGGAGGCGGCGGAGGAGGGACGGCGAGCATAGTGTTTTCTTGGCAGAGATGGGGTGAGATTTTTCTTGGCGAGTGCCGGTGAGAGAAGGAGAGATGATATTTGGCGCCTTCTTATCCTTTCCTTCTCCCGTTTCTTGATGAGCCGTTAGGGGAACCAGGTTGGTTTAGGTCAGGTGGGAAAATTCGGATCCCCTCCAATCACAGCTAAGGTGGGTTCGGGCCTTCAAACCTGCAGTGATTGGGTCAGGTCCAGCCTGAACAAAAGTGAAGTGGAAATATTTTATTTCTCTGTAGTTAAAGGAAGCTATCTTTCAATAGGCGCATGATCAACTAGAAGAGCAACATTTCCACCGGGAAAAAGAAAGAAAATAAAAGAAAATCAACCTTGAGTTATATATAAAAATATATATAATATAATTTTGTTGATTACATCCACCTTAATTGTTTATGCTCCTTCTCTATTTAAAAGAAAAACAAGGTCATATATGTAATTGAAAGTGAGAGTATATATATGATTTACAAACAATTTAAAATATATTATGCTCGTAGGATCACAGCTATCCATGTATCTTCATTTATCTAGGTGGACTTTTTAGGGTCAGTCATCAGATTCTTGAGACTTTGTTAGGGAAAATTCAATTCTGATATTTTTTTCTCCCTCCCTAAATAAAAACCATCGGTTTGAGGGACTTGATGTAAATGGTAACTCAATAGCTATCTTTCTTTTTTGGATAATTCTTATTTATCTTTTAAAGAATAACAATGGAAATGCCATCTTTTTCAAGTTGGACTCGGAACTTATTAAGTGCAAGCACTCAACACTATGGTGACAAAAACAAACATGCTGAAAATCAGGTATGTTTGTGTAAACACGGACATTTTGAAAGATTATTTGGAGTGGATCCTGGCTCTAAAATTGATGTCATTGCCCTAGCTATCTTACATTTTGGTTAATGGATATGGGTCGCAGGACATGACATCTAATACTCCCTCTTTTTTTTGATAATAACCTCCGAAACTTTCTTGATAAGGTTCCAAACACAATCTTTAGACTAGGAGTGGCAATCAGATCGGATCGAACCAGATATAGATCGGATTGGATGTAGATCAAATTAAAAATTTATCAACCCAAACCCGATCTATTTCAAAATAGGTTAAAATTCAGATCTAAATCCGATCGGCCGATCCAACTTGCTTAATCCATTTTTTAACCATGCCAAGTCAGGTTAAATGGGTTTGGCGGATTTTTAACGGACTAATTAGATTTAAACAGATTAAACAAGTTAAGCAGGTTAAGTTAAACAAGTCATAAGCATATTAAGTATATTTCAAACAGTTTAAATAGGTTAAATGGGTCATATAATGATCCAGTCTAATTATTAAACAGGTTAGAGAACGAGTTAAATGGACCAAAGACCTTAAATTTAAACACAAACCATTTAATAAATAGGTCTAGACAAGTTAACTTATTTATGACCGAAAATCCGTTTGTGTAAATCTAAACCTGCTTAAACAGGTTGAATTGATAAGTTGGGTCATAAATTGCCACCCTTACTTTAGACTATCAGGTGGTGCAAGGCAAGTGAGCTAGGCTTCATCATGTCAACCTTGATATTGGAAAGAATAATTCAATGATTTTATTTTAATGCATTTTCTGGTGAGAAATCATAAATGTTTTTTTTGCGTGCATGCGTGCGTGCGTGCGTGTGTATGAGAGTGTAGCCTCAACGATCAGCCTGTAGAATATCTCGCAGGGGGAAGGAAAATTCAGAGATCAGGCCAGTGAACAATAGTAACATTATGCTCGGCAGCAGGATTGGCTACCTCTGCTACCTTCTTCCATAACATGCATTGCCTTAGCGAGTTCAGCTTGAGATCTGATCGAGCCTCAAAATGTCAGAGTAGCGGATGGGCATCTAGCTGTGAATTGGAGTTCTTTCTGATCCAGTGGATGACCGTGGCCATGTCGTCTGCAAGGCAGACCTTCGTAGCTCCCAACTTGGTAAAAATAGTTCTGAGTCTTATCCAAGCTGTAGGCAATTCAGCCATGGTCACGGTCGTGCCTTCCGGGTGCATTCTAATATCCCGGCATACGGGGAAGCCGGATAAGGATTCGGGTTGTATCTTTCGTGCGAACATCAATCATTGGATCGCATAACAACCACATCGAGAAATATGTAAGCAGTGAAAGAAGAAAATTAAATCGCTTTAAAATCTATGCAAGATGCGATCTAATGGTTGGACACCGCCCAATAGCAATCAAAGATACAACCTGAATGAGACAAGCCGGAAAACATTACTTGGGTCGGCAGGTTGGATGGTCCTCGGCCTGGGTCCATCCAGCCCAACATATTGACTGAGACTAGGGCTGTTTGAATTTGGGCCGTTATTTTATTTTGAGCTCCGTTTTTATTGAGCCGTGATGGTTTAGATCTGTTGCTGTTCTCTTTCAGTGATTTGCTTTTTCTCATTCCATTTATATATACATAGAGAGAGAGAGAGAGAGAGAGAGAGAGAGATATGCAATGTGTTTTAAAGTGCAGATCACAGGCACAAATAGGATTTATAATTTTTAACTTTTTAAAATGAATAAAATATACTAAAAATAATAAGAATAGCTTGTGATTGTTTTTTTATAAGAAATAGTAATATTAATAACAACTAATACTTAATATTTAACAGCAATAGTTATAGCGCCGTTAATGTATGAATATCATTAATACTTGTATTAAGCAAGATTGAAACTGACGACAAATCTAATATCAATTTGAGCAGCTTCATTCAAGAAAGTTTATATGAGAGCAGGCGGTATTGACGCAAAATGCGAAGTAGGTCAAGTATGCAATAACATAATGTCAAGTGGGTTGCATGGATGATTGCATAACCTTTTACCAATAACGCTGTGTAGTTAAAGGATTGCATTTGCATATGCAGGCTCATATATAGCCATATGCAGCATATTTTAAAACAATGTGGGTATATTATTATCATGATGTTCTTGATAAGAAGATACCAAAGGTTTAGGGAAAAATCTTAACAATGTTATTTGACTATAGAGATCATTCTCCATGCTCTCCACCATTGGTAATTAATTAGATTTAATTTGCATGTTTGCACGTATGCATGCCCATGCTTGCATGCTATTATCATGTTTTGATAAGAAGACGAGGAATGTCTTAGGAAAAATTTTATTATTATTATGCAGTTTGACTATATCGATTATACTCCATGATCCCCACTCCAACAATTATTTCAACTCAAATTTGATGATCGAATTTAGACATCAAAATCAGAAATGCATTGTTAATATAAATACTATACTCAATTACAAAGTGATTCAATATTAAGATTTGATTGAAGCAATGATCCTGTATACAAATTTACTGAAAAAATAGATTACCTAGAATTGCATGTGCTAGAAATCCCTAGTCACTTTTACCCACCTGGATTACTAAAATTTTGAATTTTGAAATATTTTATATTATATTTGTATATTAATTATATATTCTATATGTTTTTATTTTCATTATTTCATTATATCCAATGTGCATAGGTTTAACTTGAAGTAGTAATTTAGTGCTACTATTAATTTGCATTAGAATATATACTATTATAATATTTTAATAATATTAATATCTAATACTTATATAATAATGTATCTATATTTTATATTGTATAGTATCTAAGCAATATTAAAATATAGAAGATAATAAATAACATGCAGAGTGCATTTGGTTTGCGATCGGAATATGGAATAGATTGGAAGAAGAATCAGAATGACTACATTTCCTAATGCATTTAGTTCATGATCGTTATTAAAATTGGAATTGGAATTGAAATGAGATTTGAATACTAGAGGAGAGTCGGAATTGAATTTTGGAGAATTGGCTTCCCTCTGAAATCGAAATGGAGGTGGGATACTCTGAACCAAATAACTAAAATAAAAGTTACTCATTCTCATCCACATCCCCGAAATGCTTTCAACTTTTTTGAGATAAATTATCATACAGTTTTGTGAGAAACTTACCTTTTTCCTATAATTTTTATGTCTTGAGGGGGGTTATACGTAATAATTGCTTTCCCGGTTTCAACTAGTGCCAGCATGAGGCTTGCAAAGTCCCAAATGAGCAATAGATATCATATAGGTATTTTATAGTGTGTTGTATCTAATAATTAGTTTCTTTGAAAAGTCCCAGATGAAAAATACGCATCATATATGTATTTTATAGTGTGCTATATCTAATAATTAGTTTCTAAAGTTCGTCTAGTACCGGCAAAAAGTTTGCCGAGACTACCTCAAAAGTTGCAATGAGAAACTTCCACATCATATATATATATATATATATATATATATAATACGTCCACTTGACGGTGGTTCATTTGTAATAATTATCGTCTCAACTTTTCACTAGTCCCGGCGGGCACGTTGCCGGGACCAGTTCAGTTTCGCATAAAATGACTATTTCATTAACACCCCTATCATAAGCTAATATTACATTCGAGTTCCTTTCGTTTCGTTAGCTACCTCATTTCATCCTTCGTCGTTACTCGTTCCCTCCTCACCACCGACCCGAGTCACCCGATCCCTAGGTCGATCGGCTTCGCCGACTTGCTCTCAAGCGCCGACGGCCGTTTCCCTCCGGATGGAATCCAAGAGAGAGAGGGGAGGGATAAGAGAGCGAGGAGCCTTCTTCTCTGCGGATTAGAGGTCTCCTCCTGAAGTGCAATTAGGGCTTGTTCTTCCCCACTTCTTCCCCTTCCCTCAAGCTCTAGATCTCTTGGAAGAGAGAGCTCACGTTTCTATAATCCAAAAATGATATTTCTAAGAAAAGTATACCCTTTCCCCTTTCTTTGGATTTAGATTCAATTATTGTAGTTAATTCATGATTATTGGCTGCATTGTTGTGAATTACAAAATTTATGATTATTGGATGTAGATTTGTTAATTCTCATCGACAAGTTGTTCTTGTTTTGGCGATCACAATCTGTCCTGTTCGCAATTACTTATAGTGCAACATTCCATTAACGGGGTTGAGATTTTGATTTTTCGAGTGAGCTGCTGAGATATGTTCTTCTGATGTTGATGGGAGAAATTAGATGAACTATTTGATATCTTTTTAGACTGGTTCTTGCTTAATATTATCTGAGATCCTTATTTTTTTTTTATGCCTGTCAATGAACACAACTTGCTTGAGTTAATTGAATGTACAAAGCACGGGACAATGTTTATCATCTGAAATTCATGTACTGCATGTTACTAGAATATTTGCTGTTTATCTTTAGGTGAGGATAGTTTTTTTGTGGATCTTTTGCTGCACAAGCCACTAACTAAATTATTATCACAAAATGTAAAAGGCAAACCTTTTTTGTTGGGAGGAAAAACGGACCACCCCATAAATACAATTAAAGCACCCAAATCCGGTAGCAAGCCTGAGCTCATGCAGGCCGAGCTTATGCAGGCCGAGCTCAGAAGGCGGAGCTCAGAAGACCGAGCTCATGCAGGCCGAGCTCAGAAGACAGAGCTCATGCAAGCCGAGCTCATGCAGACCGAGCTCAGAAAACCGAGCTCATGCAGACCGAGCCCATGCAGACCGAGCTTATGCAGACCGAGTTCATGCAGGCAAAGCTTATGTCTACGTGCTGCGGCCACCCTGCAGCAGCCTCACCGGACCATGCTTTACTTGCCGGTCATGCCACGACAAATCAACTAGGGGTCATACCCTGCTGTGACTGTCCACAATTAAATGCGCACGATCTCCACGGACCTCCAGCTTACTCGAAATCTCAAGCCATCCACGCCAACCCATTGACTCACTCCATCTCGTTCAGTCGCCCACGGCAACTCATTAATGCACACAACCACACTCAATCATGACGGTAACCCATTAATTCGCCCCGTCACATCTCAGGTAACCCTGCACTCCTCCTATAAAAGGGAACCTCTTCCTCCTAAAAGGAAACTTCTGGCTTCGGACTTTTATTGACAGTCCATCTTCCTCTCCAAACTCAAGCCTCCTTCTAACTTAAGCATCGGAGGGCTGGCGCCGGAAACTCCAGCCATCGGCTTCTTGCAAGATCCCCGGAGAACACAGCCCGCCGACACGCCGCCCACCGGAGCTCCTCCTTCTCAGCCAGGGTCGCCTCCGGTCCAATTTCCAGCAATAGTTGGCGCTAGAGGAAGGGCCCGAGTCATGGTCATGAAGCTAAGGAGTAAGGGAGCCTCTAATGCCTTCCGGCATCGCGTACTAAGTCCTGGACACTCAGTCCAGAACTCACCACCAAGGCCTCCGGCGGATCCAGTCCAACCGGAGCAGTTTAACACCCTGGTGCAGCAAGTTCAAGCCTTGGCTGCTGCAGTCCAAGGCCTCCAACAAGTGGAGGCCCCTCCTGTGCCGCCTCCACAGGTTCACGTTAAGCAGAGGAAGAAACTTTCTCCCGAGCCATCTCAAATCAGGCACGGCTCCCGCTGCAACGACGTGGGACGTGGAGAGAACCAAGTAGCCTGAGTCTCACGTCAACAAGTTGGAGGGGAAGAGAAATAAAAGCTGAGGATGAAGGCTACGTGTTCCCACTTCTTTTGTTCGGATCATCAAGGCCTGCAGCAAGTAAGAGACCAGCATGTACTCCCTCCTCATGGGTGTAAGTCCTCAGGACGACGCTCGATCATCAGGCCAGGAGGGCCCTTTTGGTAGCAGGACTAGATCCCGCACCGAAGGAACAAAATCATGCGGGGGCGTGGTACCTACGCAGACCCTCCCAGAGCGGACAATACCTCACGACGGAAGGCCGACCTTCGTTTTCCACGACCTTAACGACTGGTGCTTTCACTGAGAGCCGAGCTCCGAAGTCCGAGCTCAGAAGGACGAGCCGAGCTCATGCAGACCGAGCTCATGCAAGCCAAGCTCAGAAGACCGAGTTGAGCTCATGCAGGCCGAGCTCCAGAAGACCGAACCGAGCTCATGCAGGCCGAGCTCAGAAGCCGAGCTCAAAAGCCCGAGCTCCGACAGAAGTTCGAGCTCAGAAGGCCAAGCTGAGCTCATGCAGGCCGAGCTCATGCAAGCCAAGCTCAGAAAACCGAGCCGAGCTCATGTAGGCCGAGCCGAGCTCAGAAGACCGAGCCGAGCTCATGCAGGCCGAGCTCAGAAGCCGAGCTCAAAAGCCCGAGCTCAGAAGGCTAAGCCGAGCTCATGCAGGCCGAGCCGAGCTTATGCAGGCCGAGCTCAGAAGATCGAGCCGAGCTCATGCAGGCCGAGCTCAGAAGACCGAGCCGAGCTCATGCAGGCCGAGCTCAGAAGCCGAGCTCAAAAGCCCGAGCTCAGAAGACTGAGCCAAGCTCATGCAGGCCGAGCTCAGAAGCTGAGCTTAAAAGCCCGAGCTTAGACAGAAGCCCGAGCTCAGAAGCCTGAGCTCAGAAGCTCGAGCTCAGAATGCCTCCTTCAGAAGGCCGGTGCTGAGCCAAGTCCTAAGGGACTTCGAAGTTCGGAAGCCATTAAAATGTCTCCAAAAGGTACAGGACGTCACTTTGGCTTTAAATAATTTCAATATTTTACCTATCTCCGGGTCGGAGAATGCAAAAGACGACCTACGAGTATCTCTATCTCCAACATCGCCCCACTCCAGGTGGGGGTGCACGATCGCCAATGGACAAGGCCATCTTCGGTCTCCATCTCCATCAAAGACTCCGACCAAGCTCGGGAAGCATCGCGGGGTCGAGAGCAAGCCGAAGCTCCCTCGACCTCGAGAAGCATCGCGGGGTCGATAGCGAGTCCAAGCTCCCTCAGCCTCGTGCACGATCCTCCGACTAAGGTCGGGATGTCCCGCTGAGTCGACAGCGAGCCCAAGCTCCCTCGACCTTAGGAAGTGTCGCGGGGTCGACAGCGAGCCCAAGCTCCTTCGGCCTCGTGCATGATCCTCCGACTAAGGTCGGGATGCCCCGCTGAGTCGATAGCGAGCCCAAGCTCCCTCGACCTCGGAAAGACATTCGACGACACTTCGACGATACTTGACGACATTCGACGACACTTTGATGACACTTCGACGACATTCGACAATATTTCGACGATATTCAATGCCATTCGATGCCTCCTACGACAACACGTCCCGATCTGGGTGGGGGCACCCTGCTGAGTCGACCACTAGCCAAAGAAGGCCGCTGAGTCGACCTGAAGCACTTAGCTCCAACTGCATGAGAGGTACATCCTACTTGGCACATACATCTCCATAGACATTTGGCTATATTACAGGATGATCGACAACTGGACTACTTCCTTCTCCCGAGTCAAAAAACAGCTCGAACTCGGAAGTCGGGGGTAGTATTGGGAGAAAAAATGGACCACCCCACAAATACAATTAAAGCACACAAATCCGGCAGCAAGCCTGAGCTCATGCAGACTGAGCTCATACAGGCCGAGCCGAACTCATGCAGGCCGAGCTCAGAAGGTCGAGCTCATGTAGGCCGAGCCCATGAAGACCGAGCCCATGCAGGCCGAGCCCATGCAGACCGAGCTCATGCAGGCAAAGCTCATGCCCACGTGCTGCGGCCACCCTGCAGCAGCCTCACCGCACCATGCTTTGCTTGTCGGCCACGCCACGACATATCAACCAGGGATCATACCCTACTGCGACTGTCAACAATTAAATGCGCACGAGCTCCACGGACCTCCAGCTTACTCGAAATCTCAAGCCATCCACGCCAACCCGTTGACTCACTCCATCTCGTTCAGTCGCCCACGGCAACTCATTAATGCGCACAACCACGCCCAATCATGACGGTAATCCATTAATTCGTCCTGTCACATCTCAGGTAACCCTGCACTCCTATAAAAGGAAACCTCTTCCTAAAAGGGGGCTTCTGGCTTTGGACTTTTATTGACAGTCCATCTTCCTCTCCAAACTTAAGCCCCCCTCTGACTTAAGCATCGGAGGGCCGGCACCGAAAACCCCGGCCATCGGCTTCTTGCAGGATCTCCGGAGAACGCCGCCCGCCGACACGCCGCCCACCGGAGTTCCTCCTTCTCAGCCAGTGGTCGCCCCCGGGTCCAATTTCCAGCAACATTTTTAATGTAATTTATAAAGACAGATAAATTTTTCGACATTTTAACCGCAATCTACTATTTTTTCATGATGCAGACCCCATCCATCGTAGTAGACCTTGTGAGGCTGGCTTTTGTTCACTGGATCCATGTCGCTTGGTTTTAGAACAACCAGTCTTTCCTACTTGAGTGAGACACACTCTTTCTTGGAGTATGTTTCCATCCTGTATGCATATTACCTGGTTCCTGATAACCTCTTTTTACAGAGTTAGCCCGTTTTCAAACATTTGTGGACTTGATGACAGGATAGTGCAATTGTTCAATTTCATCCATATTAATTGTTTCACCGATTATCTTGCTGACTATCATCGCAAGCATTTTCTTTAATTTTGACATAATAACTGGGGGAAGGCTTAATCATTTCCTTTCTTATTTTTATGTTTTGTCCCCTCCATTATTTACCACCCTTCTGCATCAACCTCAGAACCCTACCTTCTCTGTGCTTGTTTGGTACAATTTATTGCATATAATCCTTTCTCTCTGGCTTCATCTGCACATAAATCCTACTTTTGCCTATGCTCTGTACATGCATTTGCTGCATAACGTATGCATCTGACCTCCATGTTTTGCTTCGAGCATGTAATTGTGCTCTGTGTGCTTCTTTATACTTCTGGCCATGTGCACCAGATGGAGCTACTAGCACATGTTTCACTATGAGATTTCATTGCGCCTTGCGCTGCACATCTTACCTCTACTTTGTGCGCAACCAACCAGCATTCACCTCTTTATTGCGTGCTACTTGCACCTTTGTGCAATTATGTGGCTGCTCGAGTTTCTACTTTGCTTGGGATCATGTGCTTGTTTACTTTCTTACATTGGAAAATCCTTTAAAAATTGTTTGATTGTGCAGCCTCTCTTCTCATACCCATGTGCCTCTTTGCATAGTATTTGGAAAATCTTGCTTCTGTGCCTCCATGCATGGTGCATGCTCTATTTATATCCTTGTATCTGTGTTTCTACTGCAACTTGAGCAATCGTGTAGCCTTTTGCCATGCTAGTCTGCTTCTATCTGCCATTGCATGCTTGGACAGTCTTCTTGCCTTGGACATGTTTGTGTGATTGTGGAGCCCCTCTTATCAGACCGTCGTTCCTATATATGCCTCATTCACAATATCTTTCTTTTATGCCTCCGTTCTCACTATTTTCTCTATTTATATCCTAGCACCTCTGTCTTTTGCGCACCTTGTGCAATTACATTGCCTGTATCCTCGCTAGTGTGCTTTTGTATGCCCTCGCGTGCTTGGGTAGTCTGTTGCCTAGGCCATGTTTTCGTACCCCATCATATTCCTTTAATTACTCTCTTCTCGCACCCTGCCTCTAAGTGCATCACTAGCAAACTCTTGCTTTGTGCCTCCAGGTTTGTTGCGCTTCATCTATAACTTCACCAACATTTCTGCTGGATCTTGTCCAACTATGTGATGTTTTTCCTTGCTAGCATGCTTCCTTTTTCTTGCGTGCTTACATAGCTCCTTACATTTCCTCTCCTCCCATGCCCATGTTCTTAATCATGCGTCATTTGCAAACTACTTTCTTTTTTGTTCCTTCATGCCTTATACATGATTCATTTTACGGCCCTGCACCCTATGCGCTTTTGTGGCCCCATGCCTTGATAGCATGCTTCTGTCTACCATTTATGCTTGTGCAAACTCTCACCTCTGCACCATTATGTGATTGTGAAAGCTCCGTTATCATAGCCACATGCCTCTAGGTGCTTTGTTTGCAAACTCTTGCTTCTGGAGCTCCATGCTTGTTGCTTGCTTTATGTGCATCTTGAGTGGTTGTGTGACCTCTTCCTTGCTGTGCTTGTGTCTGCCTTTGTTATTCTTTTTCTGGTCACATCTTTCTGTGCACCTTGCTGTGCTTATGGAGCCTTTATTATCATACTTGTGTGCTTCCATATGCCTTGCTTGCAAACTCTTGCCTATGTGCGCCTCAATCTTGTTTCTTGGGTGCAATGGGCATCTTTCCAACAGTACTTGTTATATATTCTTACAATAATTTGCATGGATCTTAGATTGTTAGTTTCCTCAAAATTTTGTAGGCCATGGTGCACAGCATACGTCTTTTCTTGCTGGTTTCATAAAAACCACATTTGTTCTTTGCATTTCCTCAGAAAACTTTTTTTTTCCTAATCAGATGTCTTATAGAGGATGTTCCTTGGTTTTCAGAATATTCTACTTAAGATGACGCTGGTACTTTCCTTCAGGATAAAAAAGAAAAAAAAAATGAAAGATGCTGCAGGTTCTCTACAATGTTGCTCCTCCACCTCCTCGTTGCTTCTTTTCTTCCAATGAAGCATCAGATATGGCTTATGCTACCTATCAAGACAAACTTGAGTTCAAATTGTCAATATGTCATTATTGTTTTAATATAATTCATAGTCATGAACAATGTTCCAGCTAAAACTCAAATTCCAGGGTTTACTTTAAAAGAAGAAAACATGCAAAGTCCCACATAATTTTGTTGCTACTTCTAATATTATTTTATATACACTCTTATTTTGCTTCTTTGCTCATCTTTTTAACTAAGTTTCTGCCGAAAAACTGAACTTAATTTAGACCACTCTGATCTTGATACTTAGCTGAAAAATCAGAAAGTTTGAGAAAATGTTTGTGAACCTGAAAAGCTTTATATTCTCATTTCTTCCGTCAATTTCTTCTGCAGACATAATGGTATTGTAATCCAGACAGATTCTTCGAGGATACAATCTAGGGTGCAAGATATATGTTAAAAAGCATGGACTCACAGCTTTCTCATCAAGCTTTCAGAAGCTTTTTCTTTCTTTATGTAAATTGGAGAAAGATGAAACTTGTCCAAGCTTTCAGAAGCTTTTTCTTTCTTTATGTAAATTGGAGGAAGATGAAACTTGTCCAAGCTTTCAGAAGCTCAATGTTTCAGCTTGGAAGGTGATTTCCTATGCTATTGATGCTTCTCAAACAAATCTGCGTGTCTGGACCACGAGACTATCTCTAGCTTGGAAGATGAAACTTGTCCAAGATTTCAGAAGCTCGAGGTTTTCCCTTCATCTTGTCTCCTGTCAGTGGTGCCTGCCCGAAGGGCCTCCTAAAAAACAAGTGTATCATGGTTTATTATATTTTAACATATCCATATATCTATTTTGGTATAGAACTCAGATTTTTTTTAAAAAAAAATTGTTTGAGCATATAGAATTCATTTTGACGTGGAACTTGGAATCGATCGAGACATTTGACTTATTACCACAATGAAGAAAAAAAAGCAAGGGAAGGGTACCCGGCATTGGTATCAGGATCTGATCTTTATGCTTTAATGGACATCTTTGTCTGCCATAACATTGACGAGTGGATTAATTTTTTTCAACAAAAATGTTGATTTTTTTTTAGCAAAACTGTGGTAAAAACCACCACGCATTACAATTTACAGAGGTAATTCTGAAAACGGCATCGTCTCTTTGTGATATTCCTAGTGCTGCTAAAGGATATCATAGGAGGGTTAATCATGGTTCCAATTCTGATATCATTTTGAAAAACAAAAGATCAGATCAGGCCCAGAACTGACCAGCCTCAGAGATAGATCAGAGATCACTTCCAATCCTCTTTATGACTGGTCTCTCAGACCATGTCCTGTGTAATTAATTAGGTGTAATCCTCTTTATGGTTGATATCAGAGCTCAAAACCAACCAGATAACCAGGGCTACAATTTAGTCCCCATCTTGTTGGGTCCAAGTAATTACCGGACTAGGCCGAGCCCAAGGCCTTCTGGACACTTAATACCTCGGATCTGGCTAAGTCCAGTCCAATTTCGATCCAATGCCATCCACCTGTAATTACTACGGCCCTATTTGGGGAGCTTTTGGAGGGCCAAAAAGCACTTTCTGGCCCTCCAAAAGTACTTTTAGATAAAAAATGGTGTTTGGTAAAATTTTCGGAAAGCTGTTTCAGCTTTTGCGAGAAGCTGAAAATAGCTTTTGAGGAGAAGCTCCAATTTGGAGCTTTCCGAAAACGCAGTTTTCAGCTTTATCGGGAAGCTATTTTTTGGACCAAAATACCTCCATTTAAATCATTTTTTTTTTCAAAATCCTCATCCCGCCTCTTCCTCTCTCATCCATCCTCTCCCTCTCCCTTTCTATCTTCTTCTTCCTCTCAACGCCGCCTCTGTTCCATCTTCCTCTTCTTTTTTTTTTCCTTTTTTTTTGTTTTGGGAGCTCGTGGTTGCCCACGGTGGCAGCCACCATGCCAGCCACCACCCATGGTCGGTGACTCCTCTATATTTCAATGAAATAAAATAATAAATAAATAAAAAGAAAAATAATGAGTAAGTGGCAAATAATCTGATCTAAATAAATAAATAAATAAAAATATTAGTAATTATTTAACCAATTTTATCACCTAGCTAGAAAATTTGTTAG
>JAOXJJ010000725.1:15202401-15216063 GCA_025769935.1 Phoenix roebelenii | reverse complement strand
TTATATAATACTGGTAATATCCTTTATGGTCATTTTGTCACACAAAAGTACTTTCTCAATTTATTTACCAAACACATATTAAGGTGCTACATCACTTTAGAAATATAATTACCAAACAGCAAACAACTTTTTATAAACGCTCTGCTTCATTCAGCTCTACTTCCAACAGCTCTACTTTCAAAAGCTCTACTACTAACAGCTTTCCGAAACAGGGCCTAACTCATTAGTACAATCAAGTAGATGCATGCTTAAAAGTCATACATTCAAATTCTTTGAAACCTATATTACACACTGAAATACTATAAGGCTTGCACACAATATGCTTGTTATATGTCATCTAAAGGTTTAGGCTGTTAATTTCGGACCCCGACCAAGGCACCTAAAAGAGTGGGCCAGGCGTGAGAGCATCGTGGTTCAGGGTCATCTGAAGTCAAGCACCAGATGACAAGAGTTCAGCTCTGGCCATCCTTTCTGGATGGAAATATAATGTCCCCATAAGATGGTCAAACTCAAAGTGGATGCAACGGTGGCAACAGCAAAAGAGAAGATAATTAGAGGAAGAAAGGGGGTTTAATGTGATGGCCCAACTTCTTTACTTCTCCTCATAAATAAGTTCATCTCCTTCGGTCTCCTCCCTCTGCCTGCAATCGCTGTCCGCCTTTGCTCAACTATCTCCTTGTCACAAGGCAATCCATGCTCCTTGCCGGAGTTGTCGGAGTTTACTTCTAATGCATAACCACCACCATTGATATAGACAAAGGGACCAGGTGATCATTCATGCCTTTGCTAAAGATACAGAAGGGCTCTGTGGCAGGTGCCATGGTTCCCATTATCCAGTGTTTATAATAGTTGCTTTGCTGATGCCACCATTTTAATAGCTTACCAAAGGTGATCAGAGAGCTCCCACCTTTGACGAATGCTCGAATTTTTATTATACGATCCTTCGACGAACTTACGAAATGTGCACTACCTTAGATATCTTAAACTTCCATAGGGCAAGTCATATAGAGTAGGCTATAGGAAGGTGCCCCAAGACACATGAACATGAATTGGATGGACCAAGCCCACATTGATCTTCATGGGCTCTTCGCATGAAATTTGGTTCCATGCTTCTTGAGAGGATCGAGTACCACGCTGGGCCGGAAGAACGAAGTTGATTAAGAGTATAGGTTGACGCAGGTGCAACATGAAGTTTGCTATCTTTTGGACGCGACTGTGGATTTTGATTTCAATTGAAAGACTATTCTTTCCAAGCTGAGTAGTATGGCACAGTCATGATATTATTTTAGCGAGTGGTGCATACTGTCACAACTGATGGTTGCTTTCCTTCCTTCTCTATGTTCCTAAAACAATAATCATCTGTTACCTTCCATGACAAAGGAAAGAGAGCTATGTACGTTCTGATGTGTGACAGGTGTCAATGTCTCGTCGGAGTGAGTCAATTATTTCTTCCAATTGGCTGTGGGGGACCTTCAAGGCTTGCAAACTTAAATCTTCTATATTCATGCCGACATTTACCCTGCCTGCTTAGCATTATAGGCTCTCACATGAATGCTTTTACTTGCGAACTTGAGCATATTTCTGGTAATGTATGCATGAATTAGAGAGAGAGAAAGAGAGAGGAGTCCAATGGCATGGTGACATGAGGGGTGGTTGAGTCAGAGGCGCCCTTCGTCCCACTTTGATGAGAGTCATAGGTTGGGGACAGGATTTATTCCTCTACACAAA
This sequence comes from Phoenix roebelenii, assembly GCA_025769935.1. Classification (NCBI taxonomy): domain Eukaryota; kingdom Viridiplantae; phylum Streptophyta; class Magnoliopsida; order Arecales; family Arecaceae; genus Phoenix; species Phoenix roebelenii. The sequence goes on along the minus strand of JAOXJJ010000725.1, from coordinate 15,214,335 downwards.
GTGAGCGTCATACATAGGTGGTGGACAAAAAGAAGACCACCATCCTGAGACAATTATATGCCTTCATGTTGTGAGAGGGGATGAGCTCAAGGAGAGGTGGGCAAGACACGCAACTCGGCCCCGAGTGCACCTCATATCAGGCCACTCATGTTTACAAAAAGGCAAACAGTGCTACTGACTGAGTGCCATCCTTCGCGGCTTAGTATTCCGGAGGGGGGCAATCTTTCATGATCAAACATCTCACTACCTTCTAAAAACTGGCAAGTAAAATAATCTATAGGCACACTCTAGAGCACTAGCCAGACAAAAGCCAAAGAGGTCCATCCACTCTTACCATGGTCCACACCCCTTTTCCCCTTCTATCTCTCTCCACTATCTTTTATTGGAAGATGCGGTCATCACAAGTCGTACAAAGACGAGAGCAAACCCAACAATCTATACAATTATGTAAACCCAATTGCTTATGTTTTGCTATATCTTCTCATTTCTTCACCATTCGTAGATGTGCTCGCTACATTGGCCTTATCTGATGGCACTTCCACGGAAAAGAAAGGATAAATGAACAATGTTATAGAACTTGTGCTTCCATATCATTCCATGCAGCCTCTCCTTTTCTCAGAAATAACCGCAGTTTATGTCCTGCAAGCAAGGATATTATTCTAGCACCAACCTGCTTGGTCTTATATCATTGTAGCACCCTCCCTTTAGTTGTTTAGGGTAGAGTTACAAAGCCTTAGAAATGTAATCTAGTGATGGTGAATGAGTTAATGGGGCACTCCGTTGGTTGGGACGGAACCCCATCGATGCTCTCCTTTTCTTCTACCCGTTACCCTGCCTTCCAAGTCTTGTCACTTCACATATTGTCAACTTTGGATCAACCTTATCCTCCTTTACCATACACAATCAATCAATGCTCCCATTCCTACGTCCTGTACTCCCAAAATTCCTCCAATGCTTGCCTTGGGAAGTGTCCTCATGCTCGCCCTGTGGGTGCCCCCTTTAAAATTTGTGAACATGCTGATTTGACAAGTGACGTACAGGGATATAAAGTCAGATATTCCTTTTCATCTAAGCGTACGTTTAGAGGACATGTCAGAAGCTCAACCAGTGCCATGTTCATCGCAACAGTAATATCTCGAGTGGCATCTACCTTTCCCTTGCACTGCCAATGAGATTTTACCACTAGTGATTTGGATGTGAAAAGTTTTTTGGGAAGGATAATTAATTCACGCAGAATAAGCTTATCAAAACTAAAATAAGAACAATAATCTTGTGCGGCGAAGAATTCAGAGAAATTTGGAGGGTTGGAGCAAATAAGGTAAGCCTCAAATGTCTGACGGTGTAAATGTGAAGGGGATGGGCGGCAAGATAAGCTTCAACAAATGGAGAGAAGTGATGGGTTTTACAAACTAAGAATAGAATAGCGTGGCAAATTATAGATCCATTATTATGGGCATATGCAGCAAAAAAAATGTTCCGCTGTTGGGAGAGGGAGGCCAAAGATGTCAGTGTTTAGAAAATGTGAAGTTATCATCTGATAACTTGGTTGGAAGGGGAACATAAAGCTGACAGTAGTTGAAAATGTTCCTAAATATTTCTGAAGACATCTTTTAAAGTTGTGAACTGCTGACCTGTTTCTCTGTTTAAAATAAGCTTCCTTGTTGCAGTTACTGCCTCCACTTGCAACGCTGGTTTAATTTCTCCTGCTTCCCAATTTTTATTTCTGTATCAGCAGTTGATGCTCTGTTTCAGCTGTTTTGAGACCTTCATCTTCAGCTTTTATATTTCTGCACTATTATTTTCAATAAACTTGGGTGGCTTCGCATCCCTTCAATAATTAAAAAAAAAAGAAATCAAAAGAAGTATATCTTTTCAAGTTATGCACCCTCGTCATCTTGATGAGATCAGACTTGAATGATAGAGTGATTCTCTTTATTAATAAAGGATGCAGCTCCAAAGCTCTAGCCATCTTGCTTTCACTAAAATGTAACGCCAGTAACAAAATCTAGGGTCTTGTTTAACACTTCGTTGTCATTATAACAAATGTTTTTATGGGATTTGCATACAATATGGAAACCCGCACCTTAAATGTCATGTGGGCTCAAACAATTCCATCATGGTCTCTAAAAGAAGCGACACACACACACACACACACAGACAGAGGGTCTGAAAACTCAATTTTTATTGATCGTTGTAATGGATTGGCCACCAAAAAAGTTGCTCAACTAAGAAAATATAAAACTTAAGAGCGGTTACAAGATCTGATCTTGCGAGGTTTAGGAGCATATTGTGATGTCCAGAGTTGGTAGCTGACACAAGTTGTTCTGCTGTCTTTCGAACTTGCCAAGCAGAAGAAAATAACAAGCAAACCTAGAAACTAAAAATCAAGAGAAAAGAACGAGTCGAGAGAAAACAAAAAATGAGGCTTTCATGCCCTCAGGTCTCTGTCTCTTGTGTTTGTGTCACGTCTCACATGCCTTGTGCCTCCTATATTCCTGAGGGCCTACACTTCTGTCCACTTCCAAAATCCAAGCCCCAGGAGCATTTTTCTCTATCTGTCACCTCGAGTCTAATTGATCATACACCACGGAAATCGCAAAAATCTTGCGTGTTTTTCGCTTGCCTGTGGTCTTGGTTTCTCCCGGCCTCCTTTTCGTTTGCTCTGCGACCTTGTTGGGCTCTCCATAAGACGCCAACATTTCACCGATCAACATTTATAACCATAGGTGACAACACAATCCATATCAACGAGCGTCTCACTGAAAATCTTGAAAGAACATAATTCATGTGATCTTAGTCACATAACAAGAAATATGCAAAGCAGTTTCTGGGCAAGCACTGCATTCCATCGCATAACATGGTTGCCAGTCATATGAGAGGCCATAGAAGCAACACATAACATCAATATTCAACAACTGGGAATATGTCAAGAACAATATGAGAGGCCATAAAAGCAACACATGATTTCCCCTCGTTCTATTATATTTATTCATGAATCCATTCCATATTTTTTTCAATGTAGGTATCTGCATATATTCGTCGACATGTAATATACAATCCATCAAACTTGCGTCTATGCTTGTATAAACAGTTCATTATAGGGCTCAGGCCCACATGTATATGTATCTCACTAACTATAGAAACTCACCCTCCACTAGTCCCCCACAAATAATAAATGGTAGCCTGCCTTCCTTAAATACAAGAACCCTAGCTGACCTATGATGCCAACCTTGTCGGTCGATGACCCAAGAAACCCCAAGACAGAGTATAATGCAACATTCTTCTACAACGACGGGACGACCAAAGAGGTGCTTGTTTGTGGTCCTCATGTCACTCCTTTCGCCCGACATTGGTGTCGAAACAGTGAACAGATAAAGACACCACACCAGCACACCAATAATATTCTCCATCTAGAGGAGAAGAAGAAAAGAGAGGTCATGAAATCCCTTTATAGAACAGGGACTCGTCGCCCGTGAAACAGGAGGGGGAGAGTCGTAAATAGTTGGTGGAGAGAAGATAACAAAGAGCACGTTCAGAGGTCATAGTCGCAGATGCCCGCGTTCATGAAAGAGAGCCAAGGAAAGGGACCTCGAGAAGTATATATACAGCACAATTTCTGTCGCATTATTATAACCATCACATCCATGTAGACGTTGGCCCTCCCACCGGATCTGAGGCTCTCAGCGGGCTTCCATGGCCTTGGGTTGGAGGTGCATCTTTTAGGCTGGTGCAGTGAATGCTTGAAGCTACAGCAACGGTTCGAGCTAGACAACAAGCCTCTGATGGCTACTGTTGAGAAGCATGCAGGGCCATGCTGAAAAGAACAGTGGAAGTACAGCTCCGACATGTCTTATGTCGCTACGCGCATGCGGTCGGTACGTGTTCCTAAAGCTCATGTATACTTCATTATCCCACGCGTGTTAGCCTAAGCCTACCATTGTTCTGATGAGGTATTTCTTATTAATGCATGGCAGGGAAATCTTAGAAATACATATATATATATGATACTTTCCAAGAAGATTCTTGCTAAATTTCAGCTAGCAATGCATTGGTTGTATGCAAGGAAATATCTAGGGAGCTATGGTTATGGAGTTTGAAGTTAGAATTAAAAATAACTAATACAAGAATTGTAGAAGCCTTCCACATTGAGTGATCATTATGCATGGAACCAACCTTACCGTAGAACCTCAATAACAGCCTTACCATTGTAGAAGCGACACCCATTGATAGCCCAGGACCACTGGACTAGGAGATAGCCCACACTTGACTATTACCAGATTACTGAAGTGATTAAACACTTGTTTTGGTGCGTAAGACTAGCACAGTAGCACAAGCCCACCTCCATGGAAAACCATTGCTCTTTTCCATGTTCATTCCATAATAAGCCAAGGGAACAAGATATATCTGACCCAATAATACTTTAGGATCCTTGCACTAGGGAACCTGGCCTCAGTCAATGATATTTATCTATCATTTTCTCTAAAATATTGGTATGCTCTTGGCTTGCTTAAACAAAAGCAACAAAGCCTAACATTAGCTCGGCAAGAGAGTTGGGCTGGCATAAAACAATATAAGAACAAGGTCGAAAGTTTCTAATGACACCACTAAATTAGTTGGAAGCGGGAGGTTTCAAGTATGCGTGGTTTAGCCAAAAACAGCATCAAAAACCTATATCTTTTGATTTAAGATAATGCAACCTGCACTGGTGCTCGAGCTCTATGTATGAAGCCCCAAAAGCCACGCTTCAAGTATTCAAAGACATGTGGTGTGGGATGGTAATTAAAGAGCTATTAAAGGGAGATTTGTTTCTTAGACTTCAAGTTTAATAGAAAGAACTGTTCTTGAATCTATCATTAGGTTAATTATATATTTCCCATGAGGAGGATCGACTCCTAAAGAGCGGGAGAACACATTCACTTTAGGATTAGATTAGTATTTTCATGTTGCAATTGGTGCGAGCACTGCCTTCCGTTGTAGTGGTTAGAGGGGACATTAAGTTAACAAGCATTTGTATGCAGCTTTAGATAATTTAATATGAGAATGCTGAATTACTATGAGAAATATGTTATTAGCTTTGCGGCAGGATAAAAACATAAGTACATACAGAGATAATATAACGATGTACAGGAATAATATAAGTATATGCAATGTAAGTAAAAGTATCTACAAATCTTGAATAACTATATGCAGAAGTAAAAATTAAATATTAATGGACAAAGAATCGCATGTTAAAGTCTGGTTAAAGAAAGGACTGGATATTAAGTTTCAAAAAATGAAATATATGTGACTGGAAAAACATGTTTTTACCTTCTTCTATTCCGCCAGTGTGTACATTACTAGCGTATGGATTGTAGACACAGAGATCTAGATACGGAGAGGGAGTGGGGTTGTAATTACTTAGTTGTGAGCTGAGAAGTCAGCAGATGGGATTGTGGGAAAAAGGGGACAAGGTCAGGAATTTGCGGAGGAGTGGGCTTAAACTATTGTTTTCCCTCCACCCGCTCCTTCCAATCTTTAGGTAGGGCAAAGAAATGGCTCCAAATGCCAACACGAAGGTCAACGGTCGAGTCTTCTTCTGTGTGACTTCCACCCCACGCACTCACACTTATTCTCCCATAAATTATATTCTACACCCAGTGTACCAGCACAGCGGTACACCGGGCTATTTCATTTCCACCGTGTGGACAAGACCGACCACCTCAGCATAAAGGGGGAAGAAAACACTCCATCCCCCAACTTTCTCTATCTGTCTGCCTCTCTCATGACTCAAGGATAGGCACCAAATCTCCTCTATTTCTCTTTCTCTCTCTGATCCAATATGAGAGAAGAAGATTTTTTTTCAACCCGCTCAATTCGAATCTTTTGAAAGATAACTTGAAGAAAATGGAGAAATCTTGAAAGTATAGCTTTAAGTCTCATTTTTTTCATTAATCTTTAAAAAAATAAAGTACATTGTCTCTATTTATAATGTGAAGTCCGCCCTAATATAATTTGGGTCATATTCCTTTTTCTAATCCTAGTACAACTTTTTTTTTCTAACATAGATATCTCTCACTACAAGAAACTTGGACATTAGCGACGCTTTTAAGCGTCGGTAGAAATAATCCCGACGCTTTACAAAGCGTCGGTAAAGTGTCGCCTATGCTACAGTGGAAAAAATATTTTCCGACGCTTTCAAAAGCGTCGCTAATTCCAATTTAGCAACGCTTTTAAGCGTCGCTCTTTCCCGACGCTTTTAAGCGTCGCTCTTTCCCGACGCTTTTAAGCGTCGCTCTTTACCGACGCTTTAAAGCGTCGCGAATTACCATTTGCCAAGAAAATTATCATTTGCGGTCTGCATCTTCTCCTCCATTCACAAATACAAACAACCTCCTCAATTGGTACCTTCATTCCATCCGTGCGGAGTGGTTGGGTTTGGCTATATAAACAGTTATTTTTTTTCAGATCCGCCGATATGGAACTAAAATAAGGTGGTTTTTTAGCTTCCGACGACGCTTTTAATGACGCTTTTAAGCATCGTTATTTAACAATGCTAAAAAGCATCGTTAAAAGTGTTGTCAATTAAATATTAACTTTGACGACGCTTTTAAGCGTCGTCATTAACCGACGCTTTTAAGCGTCGTCATTAGCCGACGCTTTTAAAAAGCGTCGGCAAATGTTGATGGGGAAAATTTTTTGATTTCTAGCGTCGGCAAATAAGAGTCGGTAATTTTTTTTTTGTGTAGTGTCTAGTAAAAAAATACTAAAAATTTTGCGAAAGTAGATCTCAATTTGTACATCAACTCTGTCTTCTGTTGTTATGCTCGATTCTTCTCAAATAGTGAACCACACCCAGTCAAAGTCTTATCCCGAAAAAAAAAATCAGTTTAACGAGCTCGTTTCAGGTTCTAACGGTAGAATTTTATCCTAATTTAACATTCTAGTTGTAGATCTCCAAAAGAAACCTAATTAAGAAAAATGATCATCTCAATCGAACATCATACAACCAAATTATAGTTTCCGAAATTTTGGTTGTGATTCGGCTTTCCGATGTGGCGGATCTCGCTCTTGAACCTTGTCCAGCCCCACTCGTAGTGGTCAAAGTTGTCCACATTGAGTTTGAGGATCCTTCTAAATCACCCTCCTTCTTTTCTTTCTCCATGGTTGGTGGCCGAGCCGCACTAGCAAGAACACTCACATCATCACCTTCATCGGCATCTCCCTCCCTATTGGCACCTCCTTCACCTTCCATGCCAAGATCGCCAAAGGCGTCACCAAGGCTTCCTTTATTATCTTTATAGGCATTACCCTCTTCATCATCGCCTTCCCTATCCTTTCATGCATCCTTGCCAAGCTCAAGCTTCTCACAACCGACCTCGGCGGTATGATGATTTTCGTTGTTGTCTCAATGATGTAGCTCCTAGATCCTCCTCGCCATTGCCCTCTCTGGTGTCAGCTCCATACTTGTCTCCCTCTGTGTCGTCTCTAGCATTGTCTTTGGGATCCCTGTCACCCTTCTTCTTCACCCTGCGCTCGCTCGAATAGCCCGCCTTCGAGATCAGCAAAGATCGAGACTCTCAAGAGAGGGTCGAGATCGACACTCAGAGAGGCACAAAAAGAAGCAGTGGTCTGGAGGCGGACGATGATTGGGAGAGGATGAAGTTCAGGACATATCTATGGAAGGTTTGTTCACTTGGAAGAGGAGGGCAGAGTGCTTGGCTAGGGTTTCGAATGCTCAAAAGAGGGGGCGGTCGAAAGCTTTCTTCCTTTTTTTTATCCTTACACTGAGGTGATGAACTGGTCCACATGGTAGAAATGAATTAGCATAGTCCACACTCTCCTACAAATCTCCGGAGGCAGAGAATGCTTGGGAAAGGGTGGAGTTTAGGACATAGGCAGTGCTAGCTAGATGGAGAGCTCAGCAGAAGGTTTTGTTCACTCGGAAGAGGAGGACCGAAATCTTTCTTCCTTTTTTTTGTTTTTGATCCTTATGCTCAAATGATGAGCTGGTCCATATGGCAAAAATGTATTGGCCGGATCCACACTTCTGCGAGCCTTAGGCTTCTCTCCTGCATTGGATCGCCCGTTTGCCACTCCCCGCGAAGCAACGGTCCAGGCATTTTGAAATTGCAGAGGCCGAATCGAGGCCGAGGAGGCAGATCGGGGGATTTGTTATTGGACGGTCAATGCGTCGCCCCTGGCGCGAGCTAACGAAGCCGGGCCCGTTCGAGCCGAACCTCGTCTCTACTCGCGGTCGTGGGCGTCCCAGGCGGGTGCCGCGGCCACTTGTCGAAGCCAGCGCATCCCTTCGTATGGGCCCCGAATCAACGTCGTGCTCGTGACGTCACGTCGTGGGTCGAACTTTCTATCAATATGAATAAGTCGGCAACGCCCATCGCATAATATGCAACGCGCTGCTATTTACACCTCCTTTCCTCATAATTGACGCCCACTTTCTGGACCCAATTCAACTCACAATCAAGCCGGGCCAGGCTTCCCAGGAGTCCCCATTATTTATCATCTTGTCCGGTCCTTAGACCACCCACGCCCTCAATAAGCTGTGGGAGCAATAGATAAATGCACTCTCAATTAATGTGCTCTACACCTTTTGATCTTGCTAATCCTAGCCACTTTTTTTTTTTTTTTTTTTGCATGGTAATGCATCAAAAATATATCAATTAACAGTGCATAGCTTAGCTAGAATCTCTTCCTCTCTCTAAATGGGACCAATTGGAGAAGCAATGATAGCATATATAATTCTATTGTGCTTTTGTTCGAGCTTTCATTACGTGGTTATGACTAAGATCCACTGCAAAAGGAAAGAGAGACTGGAGTTCGATTTGAGCAGACTCCTTTTTCAAAACATAGTCCAACTATCTCATGATCTTGTCCTGATGTTCTTTAAAAACTTGTCTTTCTGCTCAAAGGTGGACTTTAGCATGCACCCAGCCATGTGTCCCAACTTGTTCTTTGATAGACCATAATTCCATTCATTTATCGATTATAATTCCATGGGAACCAAAAACATATTCACCAAAGCCTTTGATAAATTCTCAATTACTCAAAAAGCTGGTCTTCTGCGAGTAAAGAATAGCTCTCACCTCTCTCGGGGACAAAAATGATCATCCGAGTGCATGCATGGCAATGATTATGGTGTACCAAATGAGAGTCTTGCAACTGAGAGGATAAAAGGGAGCGGACAGTGGACGCTTGGCCATGCCCATCATAGGGAGCAAGAAAGTAGATAGGCTTATCAGTCTTTTTGTCCCCTGATCTCATCAATAAGAGAGTTCCAACTCAATCCCTGATTTGACACTTGCATATTGTACTAGCCATGCATGTGATGCCCTGTCACAATTACACGCATGAACTTTAAGGCTCATGCATGGAGTGTCAGGTCCACCATTGCTTTGCGTTTTCTTGATTTAAAATGGAAAGGAAAGGTAAAATTTCTTGCTTTGATCCACCGCCCCCTTTGTCAATACATCTATCATATGTGCATGTGTCATTGGCCATATATAATTGGAGACACCCACCAAAATGTCTACACCTTATCAAGCCAACATGTTGCTATGCCTCAAGGGTGCGGCATTTGATGTTTCAAGTAATTTTCGATCCAGAAACTTTTGTGACTAATACTTTTCTCATCATCCTTTATTTTATTTTTTTTCTAAACTAGTTGCCCACAGCAAGATGAAGATGTATCCATTGCATTAGACCTAAGACGATTCCAAATAGAAAAACTTTAATTATTTCGGTTTTTTGAGGGGATAAAAAGATGGGTAAGATCTATCCCTAAATATTAAGATGAGACCTAATTCAACTCAAAAATTTTAAAGGAATCCATATGGCTTTTTCATGAGACAAGAGAACATGGGGTGCCTAGTCTAAATAGGTATTAAGTTATTTTACTATAATATTACTGTTGTAGCAGTTCTTGGTGCAGAAAGTCTTTCCCCATAATTGTCTAGGTTTTAGTGAAACGACTTTCCTACTTCATGAGGTAATCATTTTCTAAGTTTTATAAAAAATATTTACTCCACTTACAGGTGGAAGATTGCTCAATTGACGTAACAAAATTGAGTGTATATTCACAATGAAAACTAAAAATTTGATTGTCTCTAATATCTTATGTATTAGCTAATATTACATAATTTCAAGTATTGATTTATTATTCGTAAACGATTCTGAATAAAGAGTGGCTTCATTACTTTTGACATGCAAAATAAGAATGGTAACTCATATGCTGAATTGCCAAGCAAAATCTCCATGGCAATTGGGTCTTTATGATTGGGTGTCAATGTGTATAATAGCCGATTCAATGGTTCATCTTCTTGTATGTGAGATTGTTGCGAGTATCATGGCCATTAGTTATTCATTTATAAGTGAAATCCTTTACTAGTACCACTAGATTGAGATAATATCCTTGCAAGAAGAGATTGTCTATTCTCAAATAAGATATGCTTCAACACTTTTATTTATTACATATCTTGAGAACGAGAGAGAGAGAGAGAGAGAGAGAGAGAGAGAGAGAGAGATTATTTATGACATATCTTGAGAACAACACAAATTTTGCAGATTGGAGCCATAGCTAAAATAACTATGATTACAATAAGGTATTCTTCAACATGATCTACCGAGGGGTGCATAATTTACTATTGCACTCGGGAGACACCAGCAGCCACAATATCTAAGTATTAGTGAACATTTTTCTAACTCCTGATTATAAAGCCAAGACAATAATTGCAGTAGCTAATATCACTATAACATGTAATTTCTTTCATTGGTATTGCACAATGTCAAATAAGCCATGGATTTTTTGAGGAAAAAAACCATATGCTAGCCATTGAACTAACCTCATATGATTTTCATCACATAACACCAAGTTTCAAGCATCAATTAATACTTACACTTTATACATGTGTGTGTATATGTGCATACACAATGTCAAGACTAAATTTAATAGTTAAACTTTGACGATACTATAATATCGAGCTGAAGACGTGAACAAATATCAAAATTAATCCCATAGAAACATTGTCAACATAATTAATAACAAATTAAGATGAAGGTCACCTGCCACCCTGACTCTTGAGGGTTGTGCATCAGGTTGATACATCATTTAGCATTTTCTTTTTACATGCTATCAAATTTTTAATAAAAAAATTAGAAAAAAAAGTATAAAATCTTTAATAGTTTTTTCCAATCAATGATCCTTCTAAGAAACTTCTTGCCGCATGAAGAGCATGTCGAACTAGAATTATAGACATGTGGCTCGCCTCTTTGCTCTTCGAGATATTAACATATCGTGATATCTTTTCTTTATGTGTAAGACACAATAAATAGAACGAAGGGGTAAATACATCAATATCAACCATCCAACCAGTTCATGGGCATGCTCCACAAAAGCCTATCTATCAGATGCCATTAAAACACACCTAATTAACATCTCCTTTTCCAATTATGATATTTTTGACATTTCATTCGAGGAATGGGCTCAAATTTCCATGTGGTAATTGTGTTTTCTGTTGGTATATAAATGGTAATGGTGCCTAATTCGGGATTTTTAGGCGGAAATTAATTTTCTTACTGAGAAAGGGAACAACTGTCTACAACAGATGTTTGTTATAGCAATTTTGTATCATTATCCATATACATATATATATATATAGGGGCTTATAAATTGATTGATAGACATTTTTCCTTGTTTGCTTAGATTTAGCCTATAGTATTCAAGTCCAAATCTTGCTAGTATATGTTAGATATATACCTTAGAAGCCAATCTGGCTGACACATTATTAATTCTGGAATATTATTTTGTACTTGACTTTATTATTATTGAATAATAAATGCGCATCTTTTTCATTCATATTGTTTATGTGGAGTAATTGATTAAGCCCTCATTTGATTTTGATAAGCTTAAAGCATTTGAGTATATCTTATATTATACTAATG
>JAOXJJ010000725.1:15176320-15202301 GCA_025769935.1 Phoenix roebelenii | reverse complement strand
GCGGATTTTTGTTCTCCTTCCATTGAACCATCCTTCTTCTTCCTCCTCCCTTAGGCATTCAAGAGTTGATTGATAGGAAGAATATCAGCCATCAATAGCTATCTTTGCAAGGGAGCTAGCACCCCAGGACAATATAAAAGCTTCGATCGATGCTTTGCCTCGTGTGGATACCCGTAGAGGCCGGACGCGTGTGCGGCTTCCATCGAACCTTCAACAAATCTATGTAAATCAGATTTGCGGAGACCATCTACCCGCATAAGGTGAAGATCTGATCTTCTTATTAATTTTTAATTGGTTTAAAGAATTTAATCCTAATCTATCTACAAATGGTTGTAAAATACGTTCATGCGCTGAACAGGATCTGCGCATGCCCTTCCGCTGCAGATCAGAAAATTTTTAAAATTTTTCTGCAGCATGCATGAGATCCTAACAGTATAATCCCATAAAAATAGTGATTTATAACTTTAGATAATAAAATAAAAATAGTGATTTGTAACTTTAGATAATAAAATAAAAAATCAAATATTCTGGAGTTATTATAGCCATAAATATAATCGAGAAACATGAACTCCACAACGAAAAATCTAAGATGGAAAAAACTAATGAAAAAAAGCTCATGAATTTTTTTGCACTATTTTCATGTCATAAAATGCATGAAAACGGTTTAATAAGACAATTTCCTCGTTCAAAAACTCATTCTTTAAGTTGGCACAATGATATGCGGGCTGCGGTACGTGTTGGGTCCGAAACAGGAATATTGCGGAATAAACAGAGGCAAAACCAAAACCAACTAGAAGCAATATTCACACACAGGCAATATATCAAATACCTTAAGAGCAGAAAGAAAACACACCAAATATACGTGAAAAACCCTCCAGTGTAGAGGAAAAAAACCACGGGGCAAATCCAATCAATCCACTATAATAAATATAGAGTTTACAATCCTCAAGTTTATGCCCAAAACTTAAGTTCACAATAAATTTGGAAAAACTCCAATATCATCCCCCTAAGAGTAATAATGATCTCACCCAAACCACCACAGTATGATGAACTCAAGAATGTAATGAGATCCCTAACAATGAATACTATAAACTCCCTATAGCATCCAACACAACTCTTAGATAGAAATCCAATTTGTTAAATCCTTGTACGAAAAATCACACCTAATAAAAAATAAAGAAAGAAAGAGAACCTATTTTTCTTCCTTTATTTCTTCTTCGTTTGGCGTGCCAATTTCTGTCACTGTGCCCTCTTCCCAAAATCCCAAGAGTTGACGCGCCGTGGATCTTCTTTTTTTTTCTTCACAGCCGCTCTCTGTTTTTGGGGTTTTTATGTGCCGCCCCTTTGATTCACGCCTCCCTATTATATTCTTTCACACGCACACTCCCAAGGTCCTGCAAAGGCAAACAAAAGTAAAGCCCTAATGAGCTTTCTGGGCCTCTCCAAGTGGGCTGGACCCACTTACAATCTCCCCCTCCAGCCCACAGAGGAAGGAGACTGTACTCTAACTTGCTAGTTAGAATCCATGCCGGCCAATCCGGCACAAAGTTTCAGCATCTCTCTTGTCACAACTTTTGTCATCATGTCAGTTGGGTTCTTGTTAGTGTGAATCTTCTGTAGTAATACTAACTGTTCTGCAACTACCTGACGTAGCCAATGGTATCTCACATCTATGTGCTTCGTACGTGAATGATATGTAGCATTCTTGCTCAAATCTAATGCATTTTGACTGTCACAATGAACTACATACTCATCTTGCTTCAAACTCAAATCTTGGAGAAACCGTCTCATCCAAAGCATCTCTTTCCCTGCTTCAATAGCTGCAATATACTCAGCCTCAGTGGTAGATAAGGCAACACACTTCTGCAGTTTCGACTGCCAAGATACAACTCCCCCTGCAAAAGTAAATAAATATCCTGAAGTTGATTTTTTTCCATCAAGATCACCAGTCATATCTGAATCTGTATAGCCCTCCAAAATTGGTTTTGAGCCCCCAAAAGTCAAGCACGTCTTGGAGCTACCTCTCAAGTATCTGAATATCCACTTCACTACTTGCCATTGATCTTTCCCAAGATTAACAAGGAACATGCTAACAACTCCAACAGCATGAGTAATGTCTGGGCGTGTGCAAACCATGGCATACATTAAACTTCCGACTGCAGAAGAGTAAGGAACTACTGCCATGCTATCTTTCTCTTCTTTTGTAGAAGGACAAGTCTTTTTACTCAATCTGAAGTGACTACCAAGAGGTGTACTGACTGGTTTAGCCTGCTTCATGTTAAACCTTTCAAGTACTCGCTCAATATACTTCTCCTGTGATAACCACGGCTTCTTGGCTTTTCTGTCACGAAAAATCTGCATACCCAAAATCTGTTGTGCTGCACCAAGATCTTTCATGTCAAAGTACTTGGACAATTCTGCCTTCAAACTGCGAATCAACTGAACATCTTGTCCTACTATCAACATGTCATCTACATATAACAGAAGAATAATGAATTTATCATCAAAAAATTTTCTGACATACACACAATGATCTGCCTCTATCTTGGTATAGCCATGACCCATCATGAATGAATCAAACTTCTTATACCATTGTCTTGGAGCCTGCTTTAACCAATACAGACTCTTTTTCAACCTGCAAACCATGTGCTCTTTTTTCTTTACTTCAAATCCTTCTGGCTGAACCATATAGATCTCTTCCTCCAAATCACCATAGAGAAAAGCAGTCTTCACATCCAATTGCTCAAGTTCAAGATCTAAGATAGCTGCCAAATCCAGAACAACTCGAATGGAACTCATCTTGACAACTGGAGAGAATATCTCATCAAAGTCAATACCTTTCTTCTGCTTGAAACCTTTTACCACCAATCGAGCTTTGTACCTCACTAGCTTTTCACCATCCATCTTTAGCTTGAACACCCATTTGTTTTCTAGAGCTCTTTTACCTTTAGGAAGCTCTACCAACTCATAAGTATCATTCTTTTGTAAAGAACTCATCTCTTCCTGCATAGTCGTCACCCAGCTCTGCTTGTTCTTATGAGTTTGCACTTCCTGAAAGCTCTCTGGCTCTTCTTCCTCAGTAAGCAAAACAAACTCTGATTCAGGGTATCTAGTTGATGAACGACGCTCCCTGGTAGACCTCCTAACCTGAGGCTCTACTGCAGTAGGCTGCTCCCCCTGCTCAACACTCTCTAGCAGAGTAGACTGCTCCTCCTGCTCAAACAAATCGTCCTCATCAACAATTGGCTCATCACCTTGGTCTTCAACTTGCATCTCTTATCTATCAGTGGCACGTTCTGGAGGCAAAGAGATAGATGTAAAGTCAGGAACACCTTCAACTGTTTGACTGTGCTTCTCTACTTTTTCAAAATCTGTCAAGATTTGGTCTTCATAAAAAACCACATCTCTGCTTCTGATGATCTTCTTCTTCTCTAGATCCCATAGCCTGTAGCCAAATTCTGCATCTCCATAACCAACATATATGTAAGGAATAGCCTTATCATCAAGCTTTGTTCGTTGTTCCTTAGGCACATGTGCAAATGCCTTGCACCCAAATACCTTCAAATGAGAGTTAAAAACATCCTTCCCTATCCATACTTTTTCAGGAATATCAAAACCTAAAGGAACAGATGGAGACCGGATGATTAAGTAGCACGTAGTAAATATAGCTTCACCCCAGAATGACTTAGGCAGTTTAGCCATCCTCAACATACATCTGACCTTTTCTATAATGGTGCGATTCATCCTCTCTGCAACACTATTATGCTGTGGGGTACCAGGAACTGTCTTCATGTCTAATACCATACTCTGAACAGTAATTGTCAAACTCATTAGATGTGTACTCACCTTCATTATCTGTACGAAGACACTTCAATTGCTTCTCTGTTTCTCTCTCCACCAAGGCATGGAACTGCTTGAAGCACTGAAATACCTGGTCTTTTGTTCTTAAAACATAAACCCACTCCACATCAGGATCTACAACATGACAACATTGGTCTTCTCCCACATAGAGAACTGCCACTGCTTCATCTGAAACACAAGCAATGGTGTCTTCATTATTGGCCTTCTAATGATTCTTTTTCTCTTTCAATTTCTTTTTCCAAGCCTTGCAGTGTTTCTTCATATGGTCCTCTTTATTACAGTAGTAGCACTTGATTTTTTCTCTTGTACTAGACTGATTTCTGGAAGTACCGCGCCCTTGAAATCTCTGCTCTTATCTCTTCCCCTATTTTCTGTAATAAGAGTCTGTATTTAGTCCTTACCCATGTCTCTTCTTCTTGTTTCTTCATTAAACAAGCTATCTTTCACCAGAGTAAGTTGTAGCACCCCATCAGGAGCAGAGTTGCTAAGTGACACCACCAAAGTCTTCCAACTCTCAGGCAATGAACTCAACAGTAATAATGCCTGCAACTCATCATTTAGCACTATCTTCATTGTGGTCAACTGATTCACCAAGTCTTGGAACTCACTCAAATGCTCAGCAACAGATTTTCCCTCTTTCAACTTCAAATTCACAAGCCTCCTAATTGCAAAGGCTTTCTTTTGGGCTGTCTTCCTCTCATAGAGACCCTCTAACTTCATCCAAAGACTGTAGGCATCTGTCTCTTGAGATACATGATGGAACACACTAAGATCAATCCACTGTCTGATATACCCAATAGCTTTCCTGTGCATCTTCTTCCAGTCACTATCACTAATATCTTTTGGCTTAGCATTAGCACCTTCAATGGGCTCATATAAATCCTTACAGTAAAGGATATCCTCCATCATAGGCTTCCAAATAGAATAATTAGAAGCACTAAGTTTCATCATAGTACCAGAAGAATTCTCCATCTACTTCCACAATATCTCCACACCCACACAACCTCAGCTCTGATACCACTTGTTGGGTCCGAAACAAGGATATTGCGGAATAAACTAAGACAAAATCAAAGCCAACTAAAAGCAATATTCACACACAGACAATATATCAAACACCTTAAGAGCAGAAAGAAAACACACTAAATATACGTGGAAAACCCTCCAGTGTAGAGGAAAAAAACCACGGGGCAAATCCAATCAATCCACTATAATAAATATAGAGTTTACAATCCTCAAGTTTATGCCCAAAACTTGAGTTCACAACAAATTGGGAAAAACTCAAATATCACCTCCCTAAGAGTAACAATGATCTCACCCAAACCACCACAGTGTGATGAACCCAAGAATGTAATGAGATCTCTAACAATGAATACTATAACATTGTACGAAAAACCACACCCAATAAAAAATAAAGAAAGAAAGAGAACCTATTTTTCTTCCTTTATTTCTTCTTCGTTTGGCGTGTCAATTTCTATCACTGTGCCCTCTTCCCAAAATCCCAAGAGTTGACGCGCCGTGGATCTTCTTCTTTTTTTTTCTTCACAGCCGCTCTCTGTTTTTGGGGTTTTTATGTGCCGCCCCTTTGATTCACGTCTCCCTATTATATTCTTTCACGCGCACACTCCCAGGGTCCTGCAAAGGCAAACAAAGGTAAAGCCCTAATGAGCTTTCTGTGCCTCTCCAAGTGGGCTGGACCCACTTACAGAACGCAGTGGAGTTGAGTGACTTTATTCGAGTGTGTTTTTGAACTACCATCGTGTTGCTCAAAATACAGGAAAACTAAAATTTTGTAGACTAATATAGTTGAGTATTATTTTTTCTTAGGCATTTCCTATATTATCAGTTATAAATAATATTGTTTTTCAAAGTAAATCACTGTTCATATAATTTGCTCTTGCTTGTTGCTTAACACCATTGTGAATGCGAATTTAAGGAGCACTAGGACATGACGGACTCTCATGATTTGGCCTCAATGATCATTGCTCCTCCTCATATCTTGAGGTCATTCCAATTGTATGAGATGTCCCATCCGTAACCTAGACATGAAGACTATGAAGAACATGTGAAGCTTGCACACAGTTTATTTCATGGGGTCGGTTAATCTAGAAGAGAAGGTCAAGATAAGTAGGAAGGAATAGAATTTTCAAAACTGACATTCCACTTCTACTGTATGGCTTGAAGCATGAGTGGGGCACAGACCGGCCGTCTCCACGCACTCCCCTTTATTTCCTCCTCTATATATATCCCTCACCACCCTTCCTTGCTTTCACACACACACAAGCCCCTCTCCTTCCCTTCCTTCCTCCGTGCGCTCTCTCCTATTCTTTCTCCAAAAACATTTCCGCTCTCAATCTCTCTCCCCTTCCTCCAACTCTTGCTTTGTCGCCACCACCATCACCATGCCAGAAGCTCCCAATCCCACTCAGTCCTGCGCTGCCGCCGCAGTCCCCGTCGAGCACCGAAAGGTTCTCGACTACATCGAGGACGTGACTGTTAATGCCGACCAGGTCCAGCGTCGCGTGCTCTCAGAGATCCTTGCCCAGAATGCGCCCGCCGAGTATCTGCACCGCCACGGGCTGTCCGGCCGTGCCACCGCCGACCCCAGCGCCTTCAAGCTCCTCATCCCTGTCATCACCTATGAAGATCTCCAGCCAGACATCCTCCGCATCGCCCATGGCGACACCTCGCCCATCATCTCCGGCCGACCCATCTCTGAATTCCTCACCAGGTTCGGTAATCATCGCTTTCCCATCAGACCTTGCTGCCGATTAGTACACTAGCTGGTAATGCAGCACTAACTTTTTGTTACACGGTCTATTGTCTCGTCGAAGCTCCGGGACATCCGGCGGTGAGCGGAAGCTCATGCCGACGATCGATGATGAGCTTGACCGCCGATCACTTTTCTATAGCCTGATGACGCCGGTGATGAGCCAATTTGTGCCGGGCCTTGACAGAGGCAAGGCAATGTACCTCTACTTCGTGAAATCGGAGTCCCGGACCCCCGGCGGGCTCGTCGCCAGGCCGGTACTCACCAGCTACTACAAGAGCCGCCACTTCCTCGAGCGGCCTTTCGACCCCTACAACACGCTTACCAGCCCCAACGAGGCCATTCTGTGCCTGGACTCGTACCAAAGCATGTACGCCCAGCTGCTGTGCGGTATGGTCCAGCGTGCCGAGGTGGTTCGGGTAGGCGCCATCTTTGCCTCCGGCTTCATCCGAGCCATCAAATTCTTAGAGAAGCACTGGCCTCGTCTGTGCCGCGACATCAGGACCGGCATGCTCGACACCGAGATCGCTGATCGGGCCGTGCGCGAGGCGGTCGAGCGTGTGCTCCGCCCGGACCCCGGCCTCGCAGGCCAGATTGAGGCCGAGTGCAGCAAGCCCTCATGGGAGGCCATCATCCGCCGAATATGGCCAAATACCAAGTACATCGACGTCATCGTCACCGGCGCGATGGCACAATATATTCCTACCCTCGACTTCTACGGCGGCGGCCTCCCATTGGCGTGCACGATGTATGGGTCATCCGAGTGCTACTTCGGCATTAACCTTAATCCTATGTGCAAACCCAGCGAGGTTGCTTACACCTTGATCCCCACCATGGCCTACTTTGAGTTCTTGCCGGTCCGTCATGCCGGCAATGGCGCCAAGGACTACGATCAACGTGACTTGGTCGACCTCGTCGACGTGAAGCTCGGGCAGGAGTACGAGCTCGTGGTCACCACCTACTCTGGTACAAAACGATGGATCAAAACTTTTACTTTAATAAACACGGTGGCTTTTGGAGTTTCACTCCTCCTCAGCCTCCATTTACCTTGAAAAAAAAAAAAAAACTTTTATGTCGATGCCATGATAATTTTGAACTTGTCGTGACGCAGGGTTGTATCGTTATAGAGTCGGAGACGTGCTCCGCGTCGCCGGATTCAAGAACGAGGCGCCGCAGTTCAATTTCGTGCGGCGAAATAATGTGGCTCTAAGTGTCGATTCGGAAAAGACGGACGAAGTGGAGCTGCATGCAGCGGTGAGGAGTGCAGCGAACCACCTGGAGCCATTTGGGGCGTCGCTGGTGGAGTACACAAGCTATGCCGAGACCTGGAGCATCCCGGGCCACTACGTGCTATTTTGGGAGCTGAAGGCGGGTGGGACGGCGGTGCCGCCGTCGGTATTCGAGGACTGCTGCCTGGCGGTGGAGGAGTCTCTGAACAGCGTGTACCGTCAAGGACGGGTGTGCGACAGCTCGATCGGGCCGCTGGAGATCCGAGTGGTGGAGGAGGGGACGTTCGACAAGCTCATGGACTATGCGTTGAGCCAAGGAGCATCGATCAACCAGTACAAGGCGCCGCGATGCGTGCGGTCGGGGCCTGTGGTCGAGCTGCTCGACGGCCGAGTACAATCCCGGTTCTTTAGCCCCAAGTCCCCCAAATGGGTTCCAGGCCACAAGCAATGGAGCACGGATAATGGTGGGATCTAATTTGGATCCTTCGAGGGCCAAAAAAAAGAAGAAGAAGAAGAAAACAAAGAGATGTTGGCCTTCAATCATGCTAGTCACCACCTTTAGAGCTAGATGGATCTCCTCTCTCTCTCTCTCTCTCTTTCTCTCTCTCTCTCTCTTCTCTTTTTTCCCCCTAGTTTTCTCCTCGTTTTGTATTAGGTGTTAATGAAGCTAGGAATCCATCTTGACTGGTGTCCAAAATGTTCATTTGAAGGGAGTTTTTATATCGCTTCTCCTTTTTAATCCTAATTTGGAGGATTGTTTGGAATTTTTTTTTTTTTGGTTTTTTGGGTTGCTTTTTTTTTTGTCTCACACTTTCTAATTTATGCCAGGAATCCTGGTCACCAAAGACTCATGGGGCTGTTCTCAGAAGAGAACTCTGAGAACAAACCGCACCGGACCTTCTAATTTCTGGCAAGCAGGAAATAATAGCGTGCTCAACGCTTTGTAACGAAGTTTGGGCATAAGGTCTGACACATGGTCTTTATGAATTTTAGTTGGTGGATGGCTACCTTTCTCTACTTGTTTTATATGTCGGCTCTCTTCTTCCAGCTTTGGCTGGCATTAGTTCCGTGCTCGGAATCAATGACGTGTTCAAATAAATCTAGAAGAGAAAATCTGGCAGTCTGATCTGAGTTGGCGATTAGAATTAGGTACATTTAGAACGCTCTTTTCAAAAATTTTAGTTGTCATGGTTGATATAATTGGGAACATAGTTTTCTTTTATTTTGCAAATTGCCTTCCATATAGAGTGTTTTACTTCCACAAAGCTTGCATGCAGAAGGGGGTGGAAGAGAAGGTCAAGAGGAGAAAGCAGTGGAAAACTATAACATTATCAACCAGAAAATTTTTCAGACACTGAGAAAAGCTCAAGATCAAGATTTAGAATTTGATATCAGGAAACTGCACTACTATTCATATTTGCTAATTTTGATTACTAATTGACAAACAGATTGATGTTACTGATACTATATATCATATATTCAAAATCTCACGTCAACAAATAACTTCAAGTAAATAGGTGGGCCATGACTCCATCCTTTGTACCAAAAGCTAAATGAAGATTATATGAGGGGTAGCAGAAAGATATCTTGAAGTTTGAATAGATGAGGAGGAAATCTGTTGTCCGTTTCCAGGCCACATACAATCCTATCATGCCGTTCTTCAGCTTTTCATGACACGAAGGAAACAGATTCCTGACAACAACTGCCACATCTGGCAAGATATCTACAGTGCACGATATGTGTCTGTGGGGAAATCTTTTCCTTACATTCCCCGGCTTAAAGAGGATTCCTGTTGGGGGCCGGACACCTACAAACGGTAAACTTATCCAAACACCAACTCTGTAGTAATAAAGCAAATCAAATTTGGATGGGTCTGCATGTACACTATTCAGCCTCATTCGGGGCCCAATGTTGTTGGTGAGCCAAATGAGAAAGCCCAATATCCTTTATCAATATTCTTGGGGCAAGTAAGATAATGCATTCTATTGTCGATATATGTTTCAAAACCACATATATCCTTAGGTTATACACTGAAAATTCTAAATTCCTTAACTATTGGCTATTGTCATGGTTTCCACATTAGCCAAATCAGCCTCTGAGTGATCCAGTATTTAGGGCCCATAAAATGCCAAAGAATCATCAAGATTGGGCCATCCTCCTTGAAAATGCTGTGCTTTTGGAAAACCTGCATGTTAAGAAGATTTTGACATTTTTATATTAAGGAAAATCAGCTAGTGGATTGGATAGCAAGCAAGAAGCTTATGTTCTCAAAGACAAGGAAGAATATGGAGTGATTTGGAAATTGCTGGAGTAGATGCCTTCCTACCATGACCAAATAGCAGTCACTTTTGAGGTATAGGAAGAATTTCAAGTAGGATAAGAGTATTATTCAGTAGTATTTAATATTAGTTCAAGTAGTATTAGGATCTCGAAGCATGATAGTATTATTCAGGAAAACCTAATTAATATCATTCCACTTAGACTAATATCTTCGCGAGCATGCACCCTCATGCAGACCTAATTAACTAAGAATGCAGACCTATATCCTTTTTTGTGCGAATTGGTCACATATGAGTCATCAAAAAAACAAAAGCCACCCATCAATGGGCAATGGGCCTGGGCCATAGAGAAGGCCTGGGAAAAGGACAAGAGACTTGTCGTGTATGAGAAAGAGAGAGGGAGAAGGGGAGGGCGGGGTGGCAGCAATGATGATGTATGTGGCTGGCCAACAGCGTCGAGTAGGATCGTGTCAAAACGAAGATTACGGCAATCCACATGCAGCATGTCTGTCCTTGTGATCTTGCCGGCCACCTGAATGTAAGGTTTTCTTTTAATATTATTATTATCGCTTTATTTACTGTTTTTGATCTTAGATATTTAATTGATTATTTTATTCCCCTCCTTAAGAGAGTCAGCTGATATTTTTACTGAAAACTTTTAATTTTGATAAGAATAGTGTTCGACATTTTATATTAAACTAGTAAAATGTATGTGCTATGTGCGTGATGAATATGTTTATTCAATGCATGTCATATACTTATCTATAATAGTATGGTTAAATTATTATATTTCAATAAACTATTAGCATGTAGAATTTATAAAAATCTTGACTTCAAACTATATAAAATACATGAACGTCTCATGAATCCACGACCTCATTGATATTTTATGTTTTTTGTCAATCTTATACTTCTAAAGTTCTGGAATGATTTTGAGAAATGGAAAAAAAAAAAAATCATCTAGAAACCAACCTAAATTCCCAATCTAATCAGTGCCAAAAATCTCCAAGCACTTTAAAATATGCTGCCTAATTTCTTCAGAATTACAAAAATGCACTAACAAATTAATTGATTTCACAAAAATAATTTAAAGGAACCTAAAAAATAAACAAATAGATCTCTTACCTCTTCATCATTTTGGTCTACAAATAGTTTCATCAGGCTCCCTTGTGTTCTCAATCATCCATAAAACCTCCCTGTCAGAGGCTAAATTAAACAAAAAAAAAAGAAGCTTTTGAGAAAAAAAGAGCTCAAAAAAAATCTTTGAGGGGGTGGGGTGGGGGAGGATGAGATTATTTTATACCTCTCCCCTGAGCATGGACTAAAAGGCAGTCTTACGGGCCTAATTAACCATGATTATGTTTCTCGATCCTCTTCTTAGACTTGAGCTTAGTGTAGATGGTGTTTTTTTTTCTCCTGGTTCTCGAAGCATATGCAGAATTTTGGTTCAAGAGAAGATGGCACAAAGCATCATTAAAACCGGTATCAGTTACAAAATAGTTTACCTTATCTTATGACTTGCCCTCTATAAAATAGAAAAAAAAAAGACTTATATTTTAGATGATAATTATTGTTTTAGAAATTTAATTTATTTAATAGAATAGAGGAGCATTGTGGAGATTTAAGGTTCATGAGGAGGTTATGAAAATTGAAGAGATACAGGGAAAAGGGTAATGAATCATATAATAATTAAAATTGATAATAATCACAATACATAATTTTATATAATAAAGAGGAAGATAAAATAGCTTTGTATATGATGGCATTACATTTCTATTGTGGAAATAATATTTAATATCCTTAATGGGTTATGATAGAGAGGATTTAAATATACAGGGTGGTTTAACATTTACACAAAAATACTACGATGACCAAAATAGCAGTCTATTTGCATTTAGGAGTACTTAGATTTACAAAACCATGACTAGGAGTTAGATGATATACATTAACCTTGGAGAATGAGACTCAAGGTAGAAGTAAGAAAACTTGTCAGATTTGATCTACAATAGACCAGAGGACTTACATTAGATTCTACTTTCTCACATGCCTTTTACATTCCAGTTCCTTAAGAACAAATTCTAAAGTGGGACTTAAAAAAAAAAAAAACTTCTATGATATATATATGTAGCCTAATGCAACTCATAAAGTATGCTAATGTAAGATAAAGATCACTATTGAAACCTATGAGAAATTGCGTGCCTTTTACATTCCAAATCCTTAAGAAGAAACATTGTAATTGGACCTTTTTTCCAAAAAAAAAAGTTACTCTGGTGATCCATTCGATCATTTAGCCTAAAGTAAATATGCTAATGTATGCCAAAAATCTCCATCAAAGCTTAATACTATAGGAGGAAGAAAATTACTACATAAACACCAAGTAAACACTAAACATTCTGAAAAAAAACTTCCATTTCTAGTCTCAACTCCTCCAAGGAAAATTTAACCATATAGGGTAGCGGATTCTCCCAATCCAAGTTACAATAATTTTCTATAGCTCAGATGCACGACATATCTTCATTGTCCAAAAAGCATATGAGTACAATTCTTTAGCCATTTGATGCCAGCCAACCAATCCAATCCATAGTGGTAGAGAATTCAGAGGTACAAAAATTGCACCGCAGAGAATTCAAACTCATAAATAGGATAAAATCCAGCACTGCAAGTTCACTTTTTAACCCTAAAAATTCCTATAGCTCGATTGTAAAGGATCCAAACTATCCATAAAGGAAGATCTATAGTCAAGGCGCACAAAACCCTGATTCTTAGTGTGGTTATTACTCTATTTCCTCTAAAATATGGTTATTGCTTAAAGGTGGAGAACTTTCGTTCCAGAATCTATATGCCTAGACCTTATTTTTTCATACGTAAAATTTGGTAGCTTAGATTTATTTTTAAAATTTTCCTACTGGTATCTCGTGCTTTCTTTTTTTCCTTTTTTTTTTGTTTACACTGAAGTATTATTAGTTAAGAGGGTCACCCTTGGTCTAAGGGTGTCCTACCCTACCATGACCAGAAAACGTGGGTTCAGGGAACAAAGCAACGCCGGCGGCCTACACGGGCCGGGTGCTCGCCAGCGATCACGTGAGACGGCCGTGGGGCTGTCGTGGCTCCGACCAACCGCTGCGACACGTGCGGTGGTGTAGGACCTCGGCTGGACCACGTGCGGCCCGCGCCTCGAACGTGGGAAACATCCCCTGTCCCGCCCTCGTTGTCGGGGCCCACACGTGCGGGGAGGGAACAAGTTTGGCGTCGCGCCATGCCACACCCTGGCCCCTGGGTAGCTGGCCTCCAGGTGGGTTGGTGGCATCCCTTCCGTCCAAATGCTTCGCTCGTGTAAGGGATCCACTGAGGGCACACGTGTGACAAGCTGCCAGTTTCATATTTTATTTTCCTACCGAAAAGGTTATTTGACAAAGAAAATCTATTAATACCACTGCGATGGTAGCCCAATGGAAGCGTTGTGGAGACCAGATGCTTCCTACTCGGACACGAAGTCTGAAAGGACGTATCGCGCTGTTGGTAGCCTAGGTGGTGCCAGATATGACGTACTCACATGTGGTATTCGTACTAGAGCACACAGGGATAATCGAGCTGGACCCACAAGTGAAGAGAGTATGAGTAAAACCGGTGGGAATGCCCAACATACGGTCATTTATGCCCGCATCGAACATTCTCCTGGTAGGATAGAGGCCTAGTGGGGACTGCTACACGGGGATGGACTTGTCCCTTCCTCCCTTCTCCTTCTTTTTAAGCAAAAAAAAAAAAACCTATTAATAAGGGCGGCAATTTTCTATCTAAAGATTCAATTGAGAGGAGAAAAAGATAAAAACAATCTCAGTTTTGGCAAAAAAAAACTTAAAAAAATTATTTTAACAACAGTTATGTCATTTTTAATACTGGCCGACAAATGGAGCAGCAACGGCCAAGAAATATAAAATTTGATAGAAAATTATACAAATGGGCTAATTGAGCCTGTTGTATTAAAAAAGAAGAAAAATAAGAAAAAAATTATCTTCCAAATATTAATTTGGATTAGGCCCGGGTGTCCTACTGATATCATCTTTAATTATATGGCCAAAAAAGAAAGCTTCTAAGTATCGTGGATGATTATAAAGCCAAGTTATTGTTTAATGCAAAATGGGTGCCAATCAAGAATATCAACTTTACCACCCCAACCCAATCCCACCTACAACCAAAACTTGTCTCAAAACCTGTCTCAAAACCTGAGAACATTTAGTATCTCCAATACATAGCATTTGGCGCACAAATCTTGGATCCACAATTTGTCAATCCTCTTCCCAGCGCTGGTACAGCTCAATGCATTTGGAGACCTAAGACAAAGAGACTTTTTTTAAAAAAATAATAAAAAATTTTAATAAGTGCAAATTATTTAAAAATAATTCATCTAACTTTTTAAGATGCAAAATTACTAATTAAATTTTTGTACTCAAAATTTATTAAAATACTATTTTCAATTGATAATATAACTAATCCATTTAATCTTTCACATAATTCACTGTAAATAAAATTTTATCAACTTTAATTTTGATTGCCGAACACTCTCTCTCTCCTCTATTCTTCGATTCACATGGGCGACGATTCACAAAAAATATGACGCAGTTTCGTTTGTTAGATTCTCTCGTCTCTTACCAACATTCATAACCAACATCTGATCTATAAACCGTGGGGGATGGGATTCAATACTTCCAAGTCTTCAACCAAATGACATCCCAGCTGCATTAACTATTCACAGCTGCATTCCAACTTTATTTGCGGTGGGCAGTGGGCCTTCTTTGGGCTCCCAGGTTGTTGCGGCTGCCTGTAAAAATTCACCATAAGAAATTGAGCGCATAAAATATAAACTCACTAATGAAAGCAGCACAACCAACATTTAGTCAAATGACGTTGGGATTTTGCAACAAGTGAATTTAACAGCTTAATAAACCTAAATATCCTTAAGGCCCAATTTGATCAGCACCTCCTGAATGGATACGAGCTCTCTTTCACAAGCGACAATGGGTATTTTCCTCAGAGTTGTATCCAAGTTCCAACCAGGGCAGCTTTGTGGAACCATGAATAGTAACTTCTGATAACTAAAGAGCTTCAGGAGAAGAAATGGATTACCCGTGCCACTTTGAGGGCTTTTTAAAAAATCTTGCGATTGAAAGCCCTTGTCTTTATTCTGAAATGAATGATGCTTTCTTTTTAGAATTTAAGGAATAAGGTGCTTGTTTAGTATCTTCAACAATCAGTTCAACTATAAGCATATCAACAACCCCTTGCTTTTCCTATTGGTTTTCCTACACTTGCTAGAGCATCTATCTAATTACAGAGAGGCTACAATCATACCTTGCAAAACGACCGGGCTCGAAACCTGGGACACCAGGAGGACCATATGGATCAAAGTGAGCACCCGGTGGCACACCGTTGTTTTAATTGTATATGATTAGAGTTTTGGTTCGACGAAGAGAGAAATGAAAGTGAAAAATATTTGTATTTGTATGCAAACCACCATCACAAACTACTTTACCTAATTGTGTTTTGCAGTTAGTTGTTAAGTTCACCAAAACCCAAGTATATTTGCAAAAAAAAAAAGATTTTTACATATGCATATCAAGTTAAACTACACATATTATTTTAACTCCTTAAAAAAAGGAGTAAATGATTTTAAAATAAATAATGGATTATCCAAATTAAAGATCCAACCTAATGAACATGACCTACACTACAACAAATGCCTAGAAACCAAAATTCTTTGGTAGTCTCTAACCTAGCATCAAGTTGGTTCAAAAATGAATGGTATCAATTGTGTTAGTATTGCAAAATACATGATAGAGCACATAACTTAAAAACCCACATTACGGATCATGATCTACAAATCCGAGAACACGGGTAGATTTCAATTCACTAGGTTTTGATGATTAAATCATAATAAAGCACAATATCATGCAATTAAAATCACCCATTTAGACACGTACTTAATGGTTATGTTAGAAACCATGAATTTTGGTTTGTAGGCATTTGTTAGTGTAGATCATGTTCCACAGTTTGGATCTTGAATCAAATAGTCAATGATTGATTTTTAACCATTAACTTCTTTTTCAAAGAGATAAGCTGTGGAATCCACCTCTATGCATATTTGACAATTTGCAATACTGATGTCCACATAATGGACCCATTATTTCCAAGAAACCACATATGCTCAATGCCAAAAACCCAAATATTTTTATGCAAAAAAAAATCTTGAAAATACAAGACTTCACGTATGTGTATAGCTTTTTTTTCCCAAAATCTAGACCTTAAATAATGGCTGTAGGGGTTGTATGAGTTGTAGGTATACAAATGAATTGGATTGGGTTATGAGTGGCCCGATTCAATCTAGATTTTTAATTAAATTTTAATTTTAGGCTCAGATTCAATTCAATAAAAAATCGGGTCGGATCGAATTTACCGCTATAATTTTTGATCCAGCGGATCATTCAGATTGAGTCGAATCGGATCCACTGTTATAATTTTTGATTCAACGGATCATTCGGATCGGATCGGATTTATGTATAACTCGAACTCAATCCAAAAAATTCAGATTTGATTCTGGTAAACCCATTTATGTCATCCAAAAGTTCGGACCCCTCTAGACTATGACCCGTGGACCTAAATAACAACTCTCTTTAAAGTCTGATTATCTGTTAACTTAGCGTTAGAGTGTAAATTGTATGAATTACTATTTTTTTTTAGATGTTAGCATGCCCTACTTTTATAAAAGCATATGTATCTGCTGCAAGTTTTAAGAAGCGTGTCGCTTAGAACGATATTAAGACAATCTACAAAGACTGACAGAGTTGATGGGTTGTTTTACTGCTGTCGATGGGGTTGGGGTTGTACCGTAGAAGAATCCTAAAGCCTGCAATGATTCATGGGCACTTGCGTTCCTGCTCAAGTATATGACCCTACGAACAGCAACAAAAATTTGTGGGTGAAATTGCTAGCGTTGATAACCTTAAGAAATAATATTTATGCTTGACTTCAAGAACAACTTCATACAACATTACAAAAGCACGCTGACAAATGTTTTGACACACATTGAGAAGCAACCACACTACTACACTGGCATCACTGCATAACTCTTGAAGTACAGCAAAATTGGAAGCCCCATTTATCTATAATTGCGGTAAATGGGGCTGTACATGCAGCTCTCTGCATACTTTACCAGGTTCTGCGGACGAGGGAGCCGTGTTGCCAAACCTACAAATAAGATGCAAGAATATACAATTAAATTTATTGCTCACGTATCGAGCAATTGGAAAGCAAAGTCAGCCGAGGAATGAAAAAAGACACACCAAGCTCATATGCTGTAGCAGCCACATTAGCAGCAATATGAGCAGATATCTTTCTAATATTTGAGAAGGGCGGGTAAATCAGTCCTTTATTATCCAAGTTCTCCTGTGTCACCTGCTGGGCCAGAGCTTCAGCTGTTCAACAAAAGTTCAGTGTAAGTTGCAATTACGTAATGATTTATGTAAAATCTACAACAATTGCACAAAAATTTCCTGAGGTAACATTATTGGTATTTCTACCAAAACTAAATGAACAATCTTAAATTTCCTAAGTTCTGCCCCCCATATACTGGCTAGACAGGCTAGACAGGCTTCATGGTATGTATAACAAATAATCTCTCCAAAGGAAACTTGCACACCTGAAACAGACAAAAACTAACAAATCAACCCAAACTTATCCAACTACACCATTTCCTTTACATTAAAACCATCTCAATAAAATAAAATATAGAATAAAACAAAATTCATAGAACATACAGACCTCCAGAAATAGGTACCTATCAACCAATGCTGTATGGACTTCAATAAAATCAGTTTTTGCATTACAAGTGCAAGTCAGTCTCCATTATTCCATTTTTTTTTTTTGGGTTCTTTAGCAAGAGAGTCTGTGCACTGTATATGATTTTAAAGAGTACCGAGCTAAACTACTACTACCACAATTTTTTTTTCACTTACAAGCTGCAAGGAGCATGTCATCGTGCACGCGTATAGCACCTGAGATCACCAAACCAAGACCCAATCCAGGGAAAATATATGCATTGTTGGCCTGGCATCATGTGCAAACATGCAAAGTCAATATTTACAATATAGCTATACTCTAGTGTTATTGCTCGGTTATCAATTCAGTGACTCACTCCACAGAACCAAGCCATAAGAGAAAGTTCAAACCTGGCCTGGCACAAAAACCTCGCCGTTCAACTCAACGGGATCAAATGGACTTCCACTAGCAAATATTGCTCGGCCCTGCGAATCACAGCAGAGTGTTAGAAGGGATGCAAAAATTGTAAACCAGGTTGAACCCAATGCATGATACGAACCACAGCTTGATGCTTACCTTACTCCATCTGTATGCTTCCTCAGCAGTGCATTCAGATTGAGAAGTTGGGTTTGACAGGGCGAGAATTATTGGCTTCTGCAAGGTGTAGTTGGCAAGAGTCGGCATTTAATTTATTTCTTTCAACATAAACCTCCAATCCAATTAATGAAACAGCAGGTTGAATGAAGAAAGCTCAAAGAGTATTTTTACCTCATTAAAGGAGGCCATGGCTTCAACTACTTCCTTTGTGAAAGTTTTTCCCACTCCAGATGATCCTATCAAAACAGTGGGCTTGATAGCCTAAGCAAACAAAACCAAGTTCAGAATCTCTTGTTATTACTCAGTCATTACAAAAGGCATTACAGGACACTGCTTTCACTTAAAGCTGCTTTCACCACAATAGCAGGACTGACGAGGCCATAATTGTATCACATATTACACTAATAATCTATACCAATCTAAAGTATCCTCAGGATTATGGCCTCTTGAGCACTTACGAAGAAGATGAAAGAAAAGAATGAAAATTAAATGGGATGGGATGAAAGGAGAAAACATTGAAATTTTTATTTGTTTGGTCAAACTGAGGAAATGGCAGAACTAGTTCTAAATATAGTTTCCCTTTATATAGTTTCTCCTTCTTAGCACCAGAAAAAGATTGATTTGCTTGTACTAGGGACCTCACCGTGTATGGTAGCCTCCATAGCAAGAATTAAAAGCACCAGGGAGATGAACCTGGGTCTAAAAGGGTCTATGTGTAAGAATTTTCTGTCACTACCCTAGCCCTATAAGCATGGCCCACTGTTGGTGAAATAGCAATTCATCAATGGTAAAGAGACTGGATTGAACTAGAGGATCCCATCAATAGAAAATGGAGCTATTACCATGCCGCATGACATCCTAAGAGAACTTTGCATATCATGAGACAAAACACAGGAGCAATCATGCAACATGTATATTCATGTCAAGTCAGTTTGTACCTTGACAGCATCTAAGAGGTTACTGACAGGTTCATGCTCATGTGCCCAAGGTTTCTTGAAGTGTTGAAGAGATTCCTTGCGTGACCTCACAATTAATCCCTATAACGTGTAAAAACCTCATGTCAGCTAAGATGATATAATGATGAAATGGAAAGGCTAAGAGACAATTTGGTGGTTTAGAGGAAAGAACTTCATCACAACCTTAGAATCCACAAGCCAGATCTTCTTCCGAGTCTCTTCCAATGGAGCTTTTGTCTGCAGTTGTGAGAATAAATATTTTACCATATAAAAGTCTATATCACATCATAGAGCACATCAGGACAGAAAACATGATTACAATAAGAGCCTGACTAATCTAGAAGCTCAATGAGCAAGCTGCAGTACCTGTTTTGACATTTCAAGAGCTATCAGTTCAGCAATACCAGTACCAGCCTACAAGCATAAAAATTTAGTATCTGCTGAAGCAAGCAAAATCATAGGAAAACAATAAATGGGATAAGATTATAAGAGTAAGAAAAAACATATATGGATTAATACAAGTTCCTAGTCCCTGGATACAAGGAAGCATATGCATCACATAAAGTTAGCTAGAAAAATATGACCTGCCAAATACATCGTTACATGAAATATATGCAAAGGTGTATACATGCATAATCAATGACTATAGTTATTAAGACCTTCATAAAGTCAATGGCATCTGTAATTGAAGAAATGCTAAACTTCAAACATTTTTCCATGATCAAAAAAAGTTGATGTGCTAATATTCTAAATTTCTTGCATCAAAAATATAAGCTGTTGAACATCAAATAATCCTGCAGCTTTCCCAAATGTCTGACACTTAAAGGAACCAAAAATTTCAATCCTAGAGTGGTGATCCATTTTTCAAATGCTTGGTTAACAGCCAAGTAAAATGCTTCCACTGAGAGAAATCCACAATATATTGGACAACTTAAATAGAAAATACAATACATCTTGGATTGGTGAGCTAAGGTGGTTGAACAAAGTTAAAAAGGAAAAAAGGGGGAAAAATCCAAGACTTGCGAAGAGAGTTACCTCCCCAGCACCAAGGAACAAGAAAGTGTGCTCTGCTAAAGTTCCGCCAACCAGCTTCAGAGCTGCCACAAGCCCAGCAAGGACAACAGAAGCTGTCCCCTGCAATAATCAAAGAAAATGGTATATTTTCAAGAGAAATAACAATCAACGGCAAAAGCAAAACCTCCTACCAGATCATCAGCTCAACAAGGAGAAACAACAGGTACAATAACTGCACTATGGCAAGGCAAACAATCCTAGATAGTTACCTGAATATCATCGTTGAAAACAAGATGAGTAGTGCCATATTTTGAAAGCAGTTCAAATGCATTGTGGTTGGCAAAGTCTTCAAACTGCAAAAAATGGACAATTTTTTAGTCTGAAACACAAAATCAAGTTAATGGCAGAAGAGCAAACCAAATCCAATTATTAACAGGATTAAAATCTCTCCAGTTCCTCACTGGTATGGCGGCTCACCTGAATGAGGACTTTTTCCCCATAGTTCTGTTTAACAGCACACATGAACTCGTGGAGAAATTCAGCATATTCCTAATTCAGTAAATAGAAGATAAGAATTCAGCATTTTGAGTCTGCAAATATATATGATAGAAAGATGCAATCATGTGCTCTAGGTTGGATGAACCTGGCCAGTTGCTCTCCTTTGCCTTAACCCTATATAGAATTCATCCTTCAGCAACTGCTCGTTGTTTGTGCCCACATCTATTGTGATGGGTAAGCACTGCAAGTTAACAATCAATTATTGACACTCTCCAAGCAAACAAAGGCAATAAAAATCAAAATATCAGGTGATGAAAATACTAGACGGAAAAATAACATCAAGTAACCGAATGCTTACTGCTGATGGGCGAACTCCTCCAAGGGCTGTATAAAGTGAAAGCTTGCCAACGGGAATTCCCATTCCCTGGGTAAAGCAGTTCACTGCTAGATCAGCAAGCAATCCCAAAGTGGAAAGTGTTTTCACTTTTAGCATATTATAATAAGAAAGCATGGTAAAAAAATTCACCTGGCAACCAAGATCTCCAAGCCCTAAAATACGCTCACCATCGGTGACCACAATAACCTGAATGCTCCTCTCAGGCCAGTTTTTTAGCACCTCAAGGATCTTCCCCCTAAAACACCAAGCAGCTTATCAAAATATAAATGACAGAACATTTGCAAAAACACAAGAAATCATATCTTACTTCTCCTTCAAACTGATGTAAAGACCCTGTGGATGCCTAAAGATGCACCCATACTTTTGGCAAGCCTCACCAACTGTTGGTGTGTAAACAATCGGAAGCAACTCTTCAACATTGTCTACGAGAAGCTTGTAAAACAACCTCTCATTTCTCTCCTGTTTAATAGATATCAACTCCCGGAGATTATTAAGTTATACATCATCAACCCAGTAATGCAAAATATCTCATAAGAAGTAAATGGAATGATAATTGTTAGGGACAAATACTTGAAGATCCATCAATGCCATGTAACGCTGCAGGGGTACTTGATACTGGCGAAGATTGTGCAAGATCTTCTTCTCCTACAGGATGCATTATACGATGCTAATCAGCATAGAGCAGTTAAAACATAAAACAAACTCTAAGCACAAACACGTACAAACCTGAAGCCCCTGAGTGATGCAAACTGGAGGCAAGAGGCCTCGCAGGTAGTGGGCATCTCTCTCCTTCTCAGTGAAGGCAAGCCCTTTGTTGTGGTGCGGATCCCTCAACAAAGAGTAACCACTAAGGACAAAGAATGCTCATGTTAACCAGACGCCAAGCAAAGCACATTCATGACAGGTTCATCAAAAATGTCAAAGATGTTGTAACCAAAGAAAATCGGACACCCGGTTCACGTTTCCTACAACTTCCAGCGACCGTGCACGAGTAGCATTAGATAAGTTCATCCAGAAAAGGCATGCCAGACAAGTAAACTAATTCCAAATTATGTTTAATTAAACAAAGAACACGAAAAATTAAACTTTCCACACGGAAAGTTAGACCTGCCTACCTCTATCAACACCATATACGGTCACTTCATAAGTAATCCATTTTAAGAGAAAAGAAAAAAGGAAATGAACTAAATAAGCAATGAGCCAAAAAGAACTGGTATCAAAACCCAGACAAATTCAATGAATTTTGGAGAGAAAGAATTACAGAAAATGGGCAAGAACCATTAAAATAATATCGAGACCCCAGTCAAAACCAGTGAATCCGGTTCAAGAAAGCAACAGCAAAAGGCCATAGCATTTCCTCGATCATATCGACGAGATCATCAAACACGTTTGAGAACTCAGAAAGCGGTCAAATTAAGAGAATGCAAACAAAATCAACCGAAAGATTCAAGAAAAACACGCAAGAAGAGAGAAATGAAAGAATCGACAGTATAAATTCAAGAAACCGTCAAAATTCAGCGAAACCAAACAAAATCACCGCGAAAAAAAATCAAGAAAAGCACGATGAATAGAAAAAAGAAAGAACCGATGGTACCGACGAAGATTGGGTCAGACCTGGCGACAGATAGGGTCCAGGGGGTAACGAGCTGCTCCTCCGTGGCCCGATCCTCGCCGTAGACGTCCTCCACGCCGCCGCCGACGGTGGACTCGGGATCCATATCGAGCACCGACGGCTTGTCCCCTCTGATCTCCTTCAGCGTGCTCTCCATCGCCACTCCTCTCACCTTCCCGTCTCCTCTTCCTCTTCCGCAGCACCGCACCACCACCCCCGCCGCCGAGCTCCGCCGCTGCGAATGATACAAGCGGTCTCGATTTCCGCACCTCTGAGAAAAAAGAAAGGCGAAAACAAGAACAACCGATAAGCACAGAAATGTCACCGCCTCTGCTTATATACCAAAAAAAAAATCCATAAAGAGGGGAAATAATCACTAAAAATATTTTTTTATTAGATCGCCAAAGTCAAAGACGGGGGAGACCCACAACTTAAAGAAAAATAAAGACTTGGACGATTAGCAAACGAGAACAATGATAGATTTAGGTTCTGAATAAAGAATGAATTAGGAGAAATACTACCAGGAAATGGCTTCTACTAACGGAGATCATGGCGACGAGTTGTCAATTTAAATGGGCGTGGCTTTTGTCTTCCTCCGCTGAGAGAGATGCGGAGGACTCTTTGGAAGAAGATGTGCTTCGTATCCTTCTTTCCCTCTCTTTCTTCCGTCTCGGAGACCGTGAGAGAGAGAGAGTGTGAGAAACAGGAAAGAAGGAGACGTTGAGCGCGATGGGCTCGCTTTGTAGCCACCCGTGGAGATAATTTGTACCGCGGATGAGTATAAGATTAGAACTTGACGATGAAAATTAATGTAAGACCGTGCGATGGGGAAGTAGGCTGCTTGGCCGCCGCGGGTAACAGGATTTTCTTGTCAATCCGCGAGTAACTGTAACGAGATTTCCTTTGTTTTATGAAGGTCTATCTTTGAACGCAAATGTTTTGGTGGCCCAAACTTAGCACCCAAATACTAGTTACCGCCACGTCTCTTTTATTTAGTTATTTAATTACTACTAAGAGAAAGATTCTTTGCATATAGATGTTTCGCCGCCCAAACGCAGCGTCCAAATACTGCTTCCTGCCACTGCCACTGCCACGGCAACTCCTTATTCTTATCAAAGGCACAGGGTACACGACACCGCATTCATTGCATGAACCTTCTCTTGCCGCATGGCATGGATTTAATTTTGGTAGCATTGTTGGGTTCCGTAGCATTACTTGTC
This sequence comes from Phoenix roebelenii, assembly GCA_025769935.1. Classification (NCBI taxonomy): domain Eukaryota; kingdom Viridiplantae; phylum Streptophyta; class Magnoliopsida; order Arecales; family Arecaceae; genus Phoenix; species Phoenix roebelenii. Next base: position 15,178,059 of record JAOXJJ010000725.1, on the reverse strand, counting down.
TTTTACATGGAGCGGCCACCCGGGTGGATTAACCCGGTAGCAGCGGGTACGGATGCCCAAATCTGGAACCAATTGTTTTCTCCGCTGACACGCAGGTCACGTGGCAAATGGAATGTATTGCCACGTCATCGAACCCCCCCCCAAAAAAGCCAGCTAGTCGCTTGTTCCGACGAGGCCGGATATGGTACAGGGGCACGTGTTGCGAAGTTAATTGGGGCACGTGGCGAGACAACGCTTGGGGAGGATCGGTGGATCGGGGTGGGTGATTCGTCACTCTCTTTTACCGTACGCTACGAGAAGACGCAACGGATTTTACAGCAGCGCAACGAGGACGATGGGTCGTTCAAAGTTGGCGGCGAGGGCTGGAGCCCGCATCACGGGCCGTCCAGTCAGAAAGCAATGGCTTGATGTGGCGCACCCGTTTGGCATGAGCCACATGATTTGCGGGGTCCAACGCGCACAATGATTTAAGGTGTCTGAGGCATGAATACACGTAATAAGCGTGCTGACTTGTAAAAGGAATGTAATTAGGGATGAATTGAGTGCCTCACAACCAATTTGGCAATTATCCCGCAGGATTAGGTATCATAAGCATTTTCTCACAATTTTTTTAAAGATGAGAATGGCACAATCGACAAAGTGACGTCACTCACGTAGCAGGTTGGCAACGGCTAATTGCTTTAATTTGTGCTCGTTTATGGTTGCTGGTTCACATCAGGACGGCCGTCGGTTGTATCCCTCATGCCCTTTGCGAGGGATAAAAGAACTCCTTCAACATGGTTAAGGGAGAGGGTTGTATCTTTTGCACCAAAGAAGAAATCATCTTCTTTTGCATGAATCCACTATCAGATCGTACAATGGTGCCTTCAAGATCTATGCGAGCCGGTGAATGAAGAAGTGCGAAGTGCTTTGAGATCTGTGTGTGATTCAATAGTTGACGTTATAAAAGAAGATCAATCACTTTTTCTCGCGAAAGATATAACCCAAACCCTATGGTAAGCCCGTATAGTTCTTTTTGTCTCGGATTTTTGGTGTACTGATCAAGAGATTATCTCCATTCATGGGAATGTAAAACCTATTCCATTTTTGGTACAAAGACTTGCTCTTTTTTCCTATTTTTTTTTCTTTTCTTCTTCTTCTTGCTTAGTTTTCAATGTAATCTTTATTGTTATCTTTATCAAATGGCAGTATTTAGGCATTATTTTTCTTAGTCAGAAAATGTACAACCTATACAAGCATCTAATTGCAAATTAATACAGTGCTTTCACCAAAATATATATTTATACAGCAATGGGTGCAAAGTTTTTCTCTGACTTTGATGTTATCAGAAGTCTTCGTATCTGTAATTTCTTTCACTTTTGTTTTTTGAAATCTTTAGAACTATCATTATTTCTGGCTTCAATAAATTAATTAATGGGGAAGAACATTATACTCAGAGAAAAATATTAAAAAGAATGTGGTGTGAAAGCAAGGAAAAATAGTCTTCTGAGAATGCAACTATATTATCAAGGGACCCTTATCTTTAGTCATAGTGTATTTGTTCTACGTAGAGAATAATTCACATTCTTTATTTGGCTTTATCAAGGAATGCACTTTTGTGGAGTGATTGAGTAAACCCCTATTTGATTTTGATGAGCTCAAAATATTTGAGTATATTTTATATTATACTAATGAATTCAATCTAGTGTTTCAGACAAATATTTGTGTATTTCTAGTTAAGTGCCTCAAGCTTTGGTTCA
>JAOXJJ010000725.1:15109010-15126391 GCA_025769935.1 Phoenix roebelenii | reverse complement strand
GGGATTTTTTTTGTCCTCGTGAGAGGGGAGCTGGGAGACACCAAGTTCCGTCCAATCAGTCATATAGATAAAAAATAATGTGATATGAAATTTGGCTTGTAGACCGCCTTAGTTAGTAAGTCATGGGTCATCTGTTTTAACTGAAGGTCAATTGCAAGTCATGGGTCACCCAGCACCTCATAATTATGATATGATCAAATTAGATTTGTCCAAATTTTTTTTCTAAAAACATAAAATAAATGAATCCGATCAGATCCGAATCCGACCCGATCCGGATCCGACTCGGACCCGATCCGACCCGATCTTCAACCGAATCGGGTCTGGGTCCAAAATTAGGATCCGAACAAAAAATCGAATCATATAGGATCCAATCCGATCCGATCCATTTGCACCCCTAAGCAGAAGGATCCATCAGTCCTCACTGAATCACGAGCTCCAATAGTAATGCATGCAACTGGGGTGCATGCCGGCCGTTGGTGTCCGAATCCTATGGTAAATGGTGTGGCCCGTTACCGCCAGCTTTCTCGGCTTCCCCCACGTTTAAGAGCGATAAGGATTCCCGTGGACATCGGGACTTTGAGGGTCTCAAGGAATCCATTTATTCCATCTCCTCGTAACCCCCACTCGTACGAAAAGCGAATTATGCTCTTTAAAGCGATTCTGGCTGTATCTTTCGCACGAAGGAATGTTTCGCCTTCTTTCGTGGATCGAGCAATGGCCGCTTCGAGATATGTGCAGCCGGATGAAGAAATAGGCAAAAAGAATCTCAATCTTTCCTTCGCGCCAAAGATGCTCGTACAACCCGAACCCCCTTTGAGGCCGAGTGCTTTCGCTAAAGAAAGCCGGGTGAATTTGCACCCCCCTGTTCCTATGTATTCGTTCTCCTGCGATTATGTCACTATACTTCCCTAAATCTCCACTGACCCATGGCATTCTATCTTCCACCAGGCAAACATGGACAAGGAACGGGCCGAGAAGGCCATGAGAGAAGCCGAGGAGAAGTTCCAATCAAATGACATCGAAGGTGCCAAGAGAATGGTTCTCAGGGCCCGAAAGCTTTTCCCCTCTGCCCCTGGCCTTCCTCAGATGCTCGCCGCCTTCAACGTCCACATTGCGGCTGCTTCCAAGGATGCCAAAGGCCGCACCAATTGGTATGCCGTCCTTGATGTCGACCCCTCCGACGACATCAAAACCATCAAGAAACAGTACAAGAAACTTTGCCTCTTGATTCACCCTGACAAGAATCGCTCCTCCGCCGCCGAGGGCGCGTTTAAGCTTGTCTGCCAGGCTTGGGAGGTCATAAATGGCAACGCCAATAGCTCAGTGAAAGCTTCAACGGGTACAGGTGGCTCGCCCTCAGACTCAGGTGCTGGTGACCAACATAGTTCAACTTCAGGTGCTAGATCAAGCTCAAGGCCCTCCTCAACCCAATCAGATCCTAAAACCACAAGATCTTCCTCGGCTCGATCGGATCATAAAACTACCTGGTCTTCCTCTTCTCGCTCGGATCCTAGAACTACATGGTCTTCCTCGACCAGATGGAATACGGATAAATCTAGTTCAAAGGCTGACGTTGCATGCCCCAAGTGCAGCAGGAACTGCAAATCTTTGGATTCCGGTGATTTGATTATTAGGTGCAGTTATTGCAATTTGTTTGCTGTAAGGGGACGGCAGGACAGCAGTGTTTTTTCTTACCATTGATGAGCATGGCCCTGGTATTTTAGGGCTGTAATGATGTCGGCATTAACATCGATCTCCATGGGAGTATCAATGTAGCTAGTCATCAAGATGACAATGTTGAAGATGTTTGTTACCGCCGGTGGTGATAGCATCTATTTATATCCATGTAATGAAGCCAGTCATATTAATCCTTGCGATGCATTCGATATTGAAAGGTGCTGGAATGTCTATTTTGTCTGTTGGAGGTGCATCTCCAGCTTTGTGGAGTCTGCATATAATGGTTATCGAATCATCCGTTAAAGTGATTATGGCTATGATTTTCTTTTTCTGAGAAACACAGTAGATATACCACTACAGGGCTTCGAATCCTGGATCCATCTGAAGTTAAGAGAGATGCTTATCAGCTGAGCCTTGGCAAGTTGGCAACTGTGAACTTTGTCTTGAAATTGTTTTAAGTCAATAAAGTGTGGCAAATTAATTGTTTTTTCATATGAATGATTATCCATGCAAGTTGTTCGAAGTCGGATTCATCGATGTCTATTGGTGTGCATTATGTAAGGTAGGAAGATTCTTCGATGCCTAAATCAAACTTATCTCTCAGAAAATAGTAGAGATGTTGTAAGAGTGACAGAGTAGCAATGTAAATGGAATGTATGTGCATGTGCACTAAAAGATCATAGAAGCACTTATCTGGAGGGTCATTCGGAAGTCGTTTATGTAGAAAAATGCTGGCGCCTGTCCACGAGAAAATCGGGTGTGTGCCTCGGTTGTTTTTGGTAAGAGATCGCATGTGTCCCGAAGATCAATCTTGAGCGATTAGCCCGTTCATCTTGCCGGCATGAATCATTCGCTTGTCATGCGGTTATGAAACTGTTAGCAATCGTGGCCTAGCTGTTGCTAGTTTAGAGAAAAGTTTGAAATTCGAAGAATTTCTTATGTGCCTTTGGGTCAGCATGTGGTAGGGTTTTGTTGGTCGGCTTGTGGCTTCATGGTGAGCTTCTATTAGTCAAATTGCCACATCTGCTACTATCAATTCCAAGGCATATTACATGTAGCATATATGCATCCTTCATAGTATTTGTGATCAAAATTGTATCCTTAACTTATTGGCCAGTGGAATCAATAACTAGAGTAAGCCTAAACCCCTCGCAATCCTAACCTGCCTACCTTGACGGATCTATTTTAGATGCCAAGTCATGGGTTAAAGCATAGGTTAACCACCGATCACTCCTATAACATCAAAACACAAGAAGTAAATATTAATAATAAAAAATTTAAAAATTGAAAAAGAAAATAATAAATGTTTATCATAATAATAATAATTCAATCTCTAACATCAAGAAAAATTATAAGAAAAATTTATAATTTTAAAAGAATGCGAATCTTATTGATATTTTTTATTATTCTAGATGGGAAATTTTTAAGATAACCAAATAACAATTTATCTTTCATCGAAAAAATTGATTATATTTGTCGTATTTGTAGTTTTTTTTTTTTTTAAAGATCCTTCCTCCTATAGCAAATTCAGTTCCTAGCCCAATTAGCGGAGAGCAGTGCAAGCACGGATCGCCGCCACGTCATCCTTTATTGAAAAGGGAAAGGGAGAAGAAGGCAACATGCCAGGCGGTGGTGGCGGTCAGCCGCTCGGGAAGAATAGAGGCCCACTAGTTCAACCGTCTTAACGGCGGACTCACTGGCAGAGATAATTCGTACCAACGTTTTACAGCTCAACGTTTTAGATTCGTGCAAATGGACGCCCGGTTTGGAAAAGGATAGGTGTAAGGCCCTAGATTGAGATCCGTATCGGTGCGGTTCAGCTTGTCCTAGTCGGACTCTGCCTACTTCGCGACCAAGTCCACTCGTTATATATACCGTTCTTCGAGCAACCGACCATAAATCCCAATCCTATATAGTGTGCGTTGTTCCAGCAATCCGATCACCAACCATCATCGATCAATCCGATGGAGTTCGAGGAGAAAGCCCGGCAGGCGAAAGAGAGAGCCGAGCAGAATTTCAAGGACGGGGACATCGAAGGTGCCATCGGAGCAGCTCTCGAGGCGAAATCCCTCGATCCGACCCACCCCGGCCTCCCTCAGATGCTTGCTGCCTTCTGCGTTCACCTTGCCGCCGCCACGAAGAAACTCGCGGACAACTCCACCGACTGGCACGCCGTCCTCGGCGTCGCGCCTTCCGCTGACGGCGAGACCATCAAGAAGCAGTATAGGAAGCTCTGCGTCCTTGTTCATCCCGACAAGAACCCCTCAGCCGCTGCCGAAGGCGCCTTCAAGCTCATCACTGAGGCATGCAAGAGGCTTTCGCCGTCGCCCGACGCCACCGAGCCTTCTTCCCAGTCTGAACCGAGCCGATGCGATTGCCGTCTGTTTTGCCGGCAATGCGGCACCTCCTTCCAAGCCTCGATAAGGCCGAACACGTCGAACGTCGAATGCATCCATTGCGGCGCTTCGATCAAACTCTGGACTAGTTTCTTCAGAGATACCGAGGGTTCGCCGGAGTTGCTTACGCTGAAGCCAGATAGTGGATCGGGTGGTGCGCGCTTGCGGCCATGCCCAAGGACGTGCCCACATTGTGGAACGTGGTATAGCTCGACGGTGGAAGCGGGCCGGTGCATCCTTAGGTGCAAGCGGCCATCCTCTCTTCTTCTGGAATCTACGGTTGATGACGAGTACAGCAGTGATGTAGAACCGGTCGAAGACGATGCAGAACAAATTGCGGAGGAGTTTGTGAGGCAGTTTGAGCATACGAAGTTTGGCCGGATGGATCGAAGACGGACTCTTACCAAAATTTGACTTCCTTTTATTTGTTTGAGGATTCTTCTCTTAAGACCTTGTATAACTAGAAGATGACGCAAGGTGTCCGCCGGCAGGCTTAAGTTTGTTTGTTTGTTTGTTTGTTTTGTTTTTTATTTGATGAGTTCCAGTAAAAAAAATATATATATATATTACATATGAAAAAATTAATATTCCCTAGCTTTCTGGTGGATATACTAGAAAAGTCTTGCGGTGATCATTCAAATATCTAGCTTTCCAGTTTTCGATGTGCATTTGGTTGTATTTTGTTGTTCCCTAGATAGTTAGGTTTTATTAAATATTAAAACAAGTTTTAGTTTAACAACCGTAATCGAATAATAGCATATATGATACTGATTTTAACCTTTAAATACCTACTTGTAATTTTGCAAAGGCGGCTGTTGGTCACCCCATCCGGCTGATGCTAAATAGCTGAAGTATTGTGAATGATGTATAATTTTTTTTTTTTTGACAAAAAGAAAGTATTAATATTGAGTTGGCATTGTATCTTTCCCACGAAAAAAAAGAATTCACCATGTGAATCCGCATGAATCCACCATTGAATCTAAAAATTCAAGTAGCGTGAAAGAATGATATTCCCGTTCCTTCATGCAAATCTAAAATCCCATGCAAGCAGTGCTTAGTTAGCTTTCAGATTGTGTTTCCTCTAAATTCTTCCCCTATATTCTGCTCCATAAAAATTATATCCTGATTTAAGTAAAGTAGGTGGCTTCTCACGCCAAAACCCATTATCTAGGTTGACAATGTGACATGGCTGCATGAATACTAAAGCAGCACCCTAAAGTTTATATAAGGACTAGATAAACAATTTTTCAATGAATTCCATAAATTTAAATCAACAGATTATAATAAAGGATCCAACTACGAATTCCATCATAATCAAATAATTCAAATATTCAAATACAAATATTTACTGTTCATTAGTATCTGAAAATAATTTAGCTAACTAACTAATGACTGTTGTTTGAACTTAATGCCAACCCATCCAAAAGCTACGCATCCTGTGACTCTAAAAAGAAAATATATAACAAAAGATATAAGATTTAAAGCTTCATAAGAATCCTCACACACACCCACAGTATCATAATAATATATGGTTTGAAAATAACATGAACATTACAAAATCCTAGTTTGGCTATTAGCAATACTCAAAATAAACAAATTTATAATCAAATATCTATTTTAACACCTACTCAAAGCGAAACATGATACAATTTCCAATTAATTTTTCAATAGTGATTTCAGTAACTTGTCATTAAATTTTCGGCAATCCAATCCGAGTTCAAGATCCCATATACTTTCAACTTTAGGTTATATCCCTGGTCATATTTTCTCCCATAGCAGGGCAATCGATAGGCGTAATGTTTCACGCATGTGATAAAAAAATCGATAAGTGCTACGTTATTCGCCCATGGCAAGACAATCAATAGTAACGAGATTAGCCTAGAGTCTACACAGGTTCATATTAACTATTTTATGTTTAGCTATCGACTAACCATGGTCACGTTTTCCGCCCGTGATGGTGCAATCAATAAATGTCACATTTTTCATCCGTGACGGGGCAATCAATATAATATAGTTAGTCTAGAGCACGACATCCATTAGTTTGATTATGTAAATATAAGTTATACTCATATATACATCCATCATACTATCGATCACAAGCATACATAATCAAAACATAATTTAATACAGAAACCATCATAAAAAAATTCTTGCAACTTGCTTATCTTGATTATTAGAATATCATACATAATATACATATAGAAACAAAATACCAATAATCATGCAGGTAAGTGTACAAGAATTTTACTTCTATGTCGATAATCCAGATAGACTAATCATCTGCTCACACCGCGATCTACGAACTGAGAGATACGCAGAACCCTGCTCAACACTTAGTAGATTGTTATTTTATAAAACCAAATCAATATCAAAGATCATCCGAGGTATTCGAAAACTCAAAATCCTCTACTGGTCTACTAAAGGGCCTACTATCACGTAGTAACTTAGGACTACCTACCGAGTCCCTTTAACCAAAAATTTCTTAGGTGCTGAATGCACATTGAGTGGCCTAAATGGACGGCCCAATCCGAACCAGATTGGGTCGGCCCACAATGAAACAGTGCTCTACAACTTCCTTCTCTCTTCTTCTGATTTCCTGAAAGGAACGACGAGATTAAGATTGTAATTTAGCTTTTATTTTCCTTATCGTACCCATTGGTGACACTTCAACTAGCTTCATTTGTTTAATGAAGACAAAGGTTGAGCTTAAATTTGTATTATTTCAAAAAAAAAAATAGTGAGATGGTCACTAAATCCACCATTATCCCAATTTTTTGAGGATACCATATATCACATATTTTTAGTCAAATGCCTTACTCATATTTTTCACAAGATTAAAGACTATTTGTTCTTGTCTGCTCGGCAACTCCCAAATGGCAAGAGAGTTATCCAAGAATTGTGTTTGGGTTTCCAAACGGTAGCCAAGGTAAGAGACTCAACACAAGTAAGAATTTCCAGATGAAGCTCCAATAGCTAGTTCTTGTGCAATAGAAATCTTGCTCGGTACGAAAAAGGGATTGAAGATTGCATAGTGGCCATATCCTCCAATGCATGCTCGATAACTTTTAAGTCTAGCAAGTCCAACCTTGTCATTAGAGGGAAATTGGCACATAATTATTTTTCGGGATAAATCTGGGGTATTATACTTCAACTCCTCTAGGAGATCAATAACCTCGTCAAGTTTTTTTGTTCTGATCCATGCATCTTCAAAGGTCGCTTGACGAATCAAAATCTGACATGGAGTTCTCTTCACCGTTATCATATTAAAGCCAGGTACCAAGTAGTGGAATTAAAGAAGAAAACCTTAAATATTATTTAAGGGAAACTAAGGTCACAACTGCTAAACTTTACATAACCAATTAATTTCCAACAGAAACAAATAAAACTGCAAATTTGATTCATTCAAATAGTGATTTATATATATATATATATATTGTGCATTGGTCTCACCAAATTTACTAATATACGAAATCTAAATCACATAATAGTATGTGTTAAAAAAAGAAAAAAATTTAGAAAAAAATAAAACATGTTCACTTGATAAAGCATATACAAACCTGTAGACCATCAAGAATCTTTTTTTTCATCAAGATCAAGATGATGACGTGCAACGTTAGAGAAAAAAGGAAGTAGAATGAGAATAAGATGGTGAAGGAAGGGAGGAAGAAGGAGGAGAATGAGATGGTGAAGAAAAAGAGGGAGGAGGAGAAGAAGATGATGGTGAGTCACTTGATGAAGAAGATGTGGGCGATCAAGAATAAGATGGTGAAGAAAAAGTGGAAGAAGAACAAGAAGACGACGGCGAGTTGTTTGATGAAGAAAAAGTGGGTAATGGAGATTTTGTGCCACGTGAAGGTGAAGAAGAAGATGATGAATGACGTGAAGAAGTGGGGGATGATTGAGACATAGAAGCCCATAGAGAAGAAAAAAATGGCATGAAATATTGCGGTAGCAGTCATAATCAGAAAACCTATGGTTAGGTTTAAACGAAGAGGCCGGCAATGGAGAAGATGACATGGAAAGCCTATGAGAAGAAGAATACAACCTCCACAACGGAAGCAGCAATGACCATGTTGATGATGCAGAGTGATATGATGAGCATGAGGATGATGAGAAGGCGGAGAAGAGGAGGATGAAGTGGTGGAAGATAACTTTTGATACTTCTTCTGCCTCTTTCTGGCTTCTCCTTACTCTCCTCCTGAACTTCGCTTCCTCTTTTTTGATGCTTTCATCATTGAAGCCAGAGAAAATTTTCAAATCCTTGAAGGAGACGATCTATATTAATTTGATTTGCTTAGATTATTTTATGAGGATACTCTTCTTGGCAGATTTCTTTTCCAGAGTCCTAGATAAATTCAAAGTGTCGTTTTAAGATACTCCCTCTACGGTTAGGACTCTTTTTATGAACATTAAAAGGGAATGGTGGATAAAGATGCGGTAGTTAGCGTGGAGAGTGGGTTTGGCTGGAGTTCTACCTTTTCTTTTTATCATAATCATCCTTATCATGGTTGTCTTCATCATTACTAGTATTATTATTATTACTATTATTATTATTGATGTGTGTTAAATAGTTAGATTATTTGTTTTGCTAGGTCAAAAACAAAAAGCAGTTTCACATTAACGGACAAAAAAAGCTCGAACCAACAGCCAGGATTTGTACTCGATCTACATCCATGACACATTTGAATGTTTTACAAAACAAATGATTCTCTCTTTTTTTCCTATAACTTTGTAAAGTCAAGGCAGCTCCCAAAGTTCGTTATATTTAGATATTAAAAAGAAAAACAATAATTTGAGACCTTAAGAACCAAGGATAACATTAGAATGCCTCAAACTAATGTGCCAAAATGAGTCGCTTCAATTACTTCTGATCAAACTCCAAGTAACAAGTCTATTATGGGGAAGTCCAGCTTGAATAACCAGAATCTCAGCAATCATTGAAATAATTATTTTTTATTTTTCTTTTAATATCATAGACGTCTGGTATAAAGCTTTCTTAAATTCAAGCATATCTAAAACCCATAAGTGTGACAAGAGTTAATAGAAAAGGTTGGTTCTTATTTCCTGATAGATGAAATAGTTGCTTCTACCTCATAATATAGAACCGTTTGATACACCAAAGAAGTTGACATAATCAATATCAGTATCAAGTATCGGAGAACATTGGAAACGTCCATTTGCAGTTATCCATCTAATGTAGGGTTATTTTTGTAATAATCTGGAAAAAAAATTTGGGGCTCATGGGCTAGCTCGAAGAGGCCAGGCCTAGTCAACATGGACTAGCCCCGCCTGTGGGCTTATGGGTCGGGCTCAAAACCGACCTGGGTCGATCGGGGAAGAAGATCCCAGTCGAGGCCTTCTTCCTCCTCGATTTCGACAGAAAGGAGGACTCCCTAAGGACAGTTCGAATCGAACTCGGAGATCTTGCCTAATTAACTCTCCTCCCCCTCCTTTGATTTCCACCACTAGAATCGTTGGGTATTGCGACCGATCCCAAGTATGCCTTTTCGAGTCTTCTCCTCAAATCCTCGCCAGAAACCTTGCCGAAAGCTTCGGCGGACCGAGGTGAGAGCTCTTCCCTTTTTTCTCTTTCTTTTCCTAGTTTTACAGTTGCTGACACATTGATTTGGGTTGGCGAATCGTCTGATTACCTACCAAATCAGGGATGCTTTGTTTCAGCTTCATCTTTCGGAATTTACCGCCGCCGCCTGCCTCGCCACAAGGTGTCGTTGCACCGCACAGGCTGCGGCCACCATGCCGGCAACCCCACCACCCGGGACTCCTTCTCCCTCTCCCCATCTCCTCCTTGTGGATCCGCATCCCCCAAGTCGAGCTTCGGCCACCGTTGCAATTGCCGCCGATGCCGGCAATGACCACGACTGAGGGCCGTCATTAGGTCGGCTATCGTCATCGGGGTAGGCCGTCGTGGTGGCCATGCCACCCCTGATTCGAGAAGAGGAAGGAGAGAATGACTCTTCCTTATTTTAGGGAAGAAGAAGAGAGCCCTCACTCTTCTTTCTCTCTCCTCTCCACTTTCTCTCTCTTCTCTATCTCTTAATTTCTCTCTCTTATTTCTCTCTCTATAGGACTTTCTTTCTACCGAGCTTTCTCTCGCTACTTGGATTATTTCTCTCATTTCTCTTTTCACATAGATCTATGGACCCAGCAGAAGGGTCCTAGATGTTTTCATCGTGGACCCAAGTTGACCCAATAGAGGATCCTGGACCAGTGTTGCTACGACCACCTATCGCGCTAGCCTTTTCCCAACTATTGCCAAGCACTGTTGGACTCTATCATCATGAATCTCTATTGTGTTACTAGTATCTATTGGAAAACCGTGCATGTCGCAGAAAATTAAAACTGCAGTGGAAGACGCATGCACGGTCCGTTCATCGCATGCACAATCCGTTAATCGCATGAATGTATTTTAAAATCGTTCGTAGATAGATTAAGATTAAATACTTTAGAGAAAAAGATCTGATCTTCACCTTGTGCGGGTAGATATTCACCGCAATCTGATGATCGTGGTAATATTGAAAGGCTCGCTTGAAGCCGCACACGTGTCCGGCCTCTGCGGGTATCCACATGAGGAAGAGGACCAATCCAAGCGTCTAAATCTCTCCGAGATGCTAGCTTCCTTGTAGAGATTGCTTTTGATGGCTGAAATTCTCTCTCTTTCAATCAACTCTTGATTGCCTTTTGAGAGGAAGAAGAAGGACTAGAGAGGGAGGAAGAAGAACCACCCCTTTGCTGCCTTTTTCCTTGCTTGCGGTGGAAGAAGGAAGAGGGAGATAAGGAGGTCGCCAATACCCAAAAAGAAGGAACCAAGAGGGAGGCCGCCGGCCTCCCTTTTTATTTCCTAGCCTTAGGCATGGAGCCTCCTAAAAATTAGGAGGAGCTCCACGCCCTAACCAAATTAGGAGGGGCGCATGCCCCTCCCTCTTTTCTTGATCTCACGCACGCCCCCTTAATCAAATTAAGTAGGGCATGCGGGCCTCCTTTCTTGGATGCTGAAATCCTCCTCTAAGGAGGATTAGGTGAACCCAAAGATTTCTTATCCAATGAAGATTCTTAATCCTTATCCATAAGATCAAATCAATTAGGACTCTAGGAGTTTTATTTCAAGTAGGACTTTTATAATTTTTAGTCCCAATACAATTAGAACTTTAGGAGTCCTACTCCAAGTAGGACTCTTAAACCTTATTTAATAAGATCGATCCCAATTAATTAAGTCTAATTAATTCAAATCAAATTGCAATTCAATTGCAATTATTCCTTCTTCAACTCACTAATTCTTAGTGAGTGAAACCAATTATCAATCAAATTGACAATCATGAACTATTGTGATTCCAAATCATAATTCAATCATTGGATCGGTCAATACCTTTAATATGTATGACCTCATAGGTTCTATTCTATCTGATAGTGAGATATATTATGATCCCTATCATAATATCATTGAAAACATCTTTCAATGGGTTGGAACAATTTCAACTCATCTCATCAGGAAACATTGATCATCAAGATAATCCCTGTGAGTCTCACCATCCACCAGTGATACCTAACAGCATGTAGTGGCAACCCAACAGAATGGAATGAATGAATCTCTAGGTGCAGTTATCATATGATACAGTCCTTCTATCACGGATCCCTACAAGACGGAGGTCATGGATAACTCGTCAAACCCCATTGTCTATCATATGTCAAGATTTATTCGACTTTAGTTCGAGAGTGGAAAACTCCTTTTCTACTATACATATTGCCCTAGCCGAGGTCTTATGAACTCGGTCTCATAAATCACATAGGATCACTCCTTATCTACCAAAGTCGATAGATTTCATGTAGGTGCACACCCTACTCCTACAGTGAACCTAGTGCAGCCAAACTGCACCACAAGGATCCATATGGCTAGGGACCATGTATATGTGCAATCAAACTACAACAATCTCACTGTGTATAGCCGAAGCACCGTAGATCAAAAGATCCCTCATACTACTAAACATCAAGTAAGTCACTGACGAGTGGATAGACATCCAAATGACCTTTTGCTTTGGTCACGCTCAATACCCTTGTTCTTTAACAAGCACCTGCACTATCACTCTAGTGTCCCTACACTATGGACTCGAGACTTGTCCATCCAAAAGGATAGTGATCTATGCACTAATCTCATCGGATCAATCACCGTCATCGTGATAATCCATCGATCATGAGCATTTAGGAATCAATCACCAATGACACATGGCTCAAATTCTCAACTATTGAGAATATGCATTATCATTTTATTAATTTCTTGAACGATTCATAGACACATACACAATATGAATGAAAAAAATGCCCATTATTATTCAATAATAATAAAGTCAAGTACAATACTATGTCCCAGAATAAATTATGTATTAGCCATATTGGCTTCTAGGGCATACATCTAACAGTATCATAGTCTGATTTTTATTTCATGATTTGATTGACTTGAATGGCCAGAGCGGAACGATCCGGATTGTCGGACGCTGCTACCTAATCGACTCTGTCCGTCTTGCACCCGACTTGCATCCGACTGTTGTCAGTTACCATTGGATTCATAATTGATAAATCCTAATCTATTCTCTTGATTTGATATATGATTTTTGATCAGATGAATTGAGTTACGTGATATTGGTCGATTTGAATAATTAGGCGTTGTTATCTAGTTGGCCTTATATATCTTTCTATACGAATCTATTTTTATAGTCAAGCTTTGGTTTTGTATTCATCCGAGTAGAAAGAAGCCCAACAAGATCTTATACTCTAGTTTCTCTCTCTTCCTATTGGTACTTTCTCTCTCTAGCTTGATCCAGAGAAATCTTTGGTTGAGAGGGCTGCTGGATAGTCCTGAGTTACTACATGATGGGGGACCATTTTAGTGGATCAGTGGAGGGTTCTGGGTTGTCGGATATCTCGGATAATTTTTGATATTGATTTGATTCTATAGGAGAACAATCTTTTGAACAAGAGGATATTGAGCAGAGTTTTATGGATCCCGATTCATAGATCACGATAGTCTTCTGGGTTGTCAACAAAAAAGTAAGAATCTTTGTACACCGATTTACATGAATAGATATTTTTGTACCTATATATGTATGATATGCTATGATCCAAATAAGTAAGAAGCAAGAATGGTTTTATGATGGTTTTGGTATTAAATCGTATTTTGAGCATGTTTGCTTGTGATGGATAGGATGATAGGTGCATATATGAGCATAACTTATACTTATATAATCGGACTTATAGATGTGGTGCTCTGGACTAACCGTTATTATTGGCTGCCCCGTCACGGGCTGGAAATGTGACTGTGGTTAGTTTGAAGTTAGAAAGAAATAAAAAAGAATTGATGTATAGATGTGAACTTGATTAAATGAACAAGGACTTTGGGCTCGTCTCGTTATCAGTGGTTTGCCCCATCATAGATTAGAAATGTGATACTATTGGTTTTCCCCTTCATAGGCTAGAAATGTGAAATTACTGTTTGCTTCATCACAGGCTAAAAATGTGGAACTACTGTCTGCCCCATCACAGACTAAAAATGTGAAACTACTGTGTGTCCTATCACATGCTAGAACTATGAAACAACTGTTTGCCCTGTTATAGGCTGAAAATATGATACTATTGGTTACCCCATCACAGGCTAGAAATGTGATACTGTTGGTTGCCCCATCATGAGCTGGAAACATGACCGGAATTTAGCCCAAAGGCGAAAGAAAAATTGATTTGGATCAAATTAAAAAGAAATGGAAAGAAAAGCATTCAAAACATTAATGGAGATTTATAAGATATTATATGCTATATCACTCTTGAGTAGCTGAATTTCTATTAATATTTAATGTACATATTTATACTGATTATTCGAGCATTATTGATAGTCGGCTTGTGATTTTATGATGTGTGCAACATTTTCTTGCAGTTTTCAAACCTATATTATTATTGTGTTAGTGTGGATGTGTGAGATTCTTATTAGGCTGTAAAGCTCACGACCCATTTATCTTTCTCTTTTTCAGTGTTGCAGGTTGCATCATAGGTGGAGAGATGATTAGATAGAGCATCACCGATAGTAGGTAGATGATCAAATTTTGTAACCGAATCAATGTTGTCATTTGGCATGAATTGAGATCATTGTTGATTATAGATATTGAGGTTGTATTATATTTTTTGGGGGCCTTGCATATTTTCTAGGGCTCTATGCTAGGGAGTGTGCAGCCTTATTGCGTGTCGAATTTGGATGCTAGGTTTGGGCATGACACTTTTTAAATAGAAAAACAGACAATGCACCAAAGTTAGAAATCAATTTTTTCTTGGAGGAAAAGGAACAGGTCGAGAGATGAAAGAACTATTGCACTTTGGATTTCCAAACTGAAAAAAAAAAGAAAAAAAAAAGAAATCGGAGGCATCAAGTTGCTTTTCCCAGCTCCCTGTGAGACTGTGACTGCACCCAGACAAACAAATTCTGTCTCCAAATAGTTTAACCCATCAGCACCTAAATACGCAATAATTCCATTGCTTGATACGCAATTATGTTTGGCACCCAACAATACATTCCCCATTTTCGAGATGGGCGGGCCATCGATTTCCTGGATGGTTATCTAGGCGTGTAAGCTCCCCCCAGTGCATAACAAGTTTGAACCCTCCATCAAGCAGTCATATTAGTTAATCCACCCCAAGCACGCTGAAAGCAGTGTTGGAATTCAAAGTGGGAAAGGATGAATCCACTTGTTTTTTTTTGATAGGTCGTAGATTTTGATGTTCAATGTTTTTGGGACCGGTATCAAATTTAGTCCCAGGGAAGTATGGTTCATATTAGTGCCTCATTAGGCGTATAGGAGTAGTGTTTGTGGTCTTATAAGATTTTGAAGCACAGTACAAGCCTGTGTTGGAATCACAGGATTTTCCGAGCTTATCTCCCTGTTAGCTAATATGTATTACCGGTCATGCCTACATAAATAAGTAGCTACTATCCTTGTTCTTATCAATTCTACCAGTCTCTAATTCATTGCAATCTTATGTATTTATGCATCCTAACTCTTTAGAGCCTTGAAATTATAAGCATGTATATCAGTCATTGACTCAAGGATTGCAGCAAAAAATAAAAAAAAGAAAGACAAGAGATTTGCTTTGAGACAATTTAACGAACCCCCAGGAGGAAATGAAGAAAAACAAGGAAAAACAAAGAGAGAGATCATACGCACATCAGGTTACAGTTCTTGACTGGATCGCTCAAACATCTATTTCATCTATAAACTAACCATAAAAAGTCAAACCAAAACAGTAGCTTGTACAAACATCAAGTTACAGGCCATTAACCGATCTATCAAACATCGATTATATTTATAAACTACCTGTAACTGTTAGGGTATGTTCTGAGAAAATCAAAACTTCAGTGCATGAAAGGATCTGATGCTCCATCAGGTGCCTATATATAATCAGGATCTCTTGGGAAAAATTGAACATCTGGATGAGTACCACTCCCAGGCTGTCGCGGTCGCCTGTAAAAATTCACCATAAGAAAATGAGCGCATAAGGTATAAACTCACCAAGGAAAGCAGCACAACCAACATTTAGTCACGTTGGGATTTTGCGACAAGTGAATTTAACAGCTTAATAAACCTAAATATCCTTAAGGCCCAATTTGATCAGCACCTACTGAATAGATACGGGCTCTCTTTCACAAGCGACAATGGGTATTTTCCTCTTAGACCTAAACAGTTGTATCCAAGTTCCAACCAGGGCAACTTTGTGAAACCATGAATAGTAACTTCTGATAACTAAAGAGCTATATGAGAAGAAATGGATTACCCGTGCTACTTTGAGGGCCTTTTTAAAAATCTTGCGATTGAAAGTTTTGTCTTTATTCTGAAATGAATGATGCTTTCTTTTTAAAATTTAAGGAATAAGGTGCTTGTTTAGTATCTTCAACAATTAGTTCAGCTATAAGCATATCAACAACCCCTTGCTTTGTCAGTCCAACAAGTAATTACACAATTGGTTTTCCTACACTTGCTATATGCCAGTTAAGGACAGAACATCAATCACTAGCTAGAGCATCTAATTACATAAAGGCTACAATCACACCTTGCAAAACGACTTGGCTCAAAACCTGGGACACCAGGAGGACCATATGGATCAAAGCGAGCACCCGGTGGCACACTCCTGTTTCAATTGTATATGATTAGAGTTTTAGTTCGGCGAACAGAGAAATGAAAGTGAAAAATATTTGTTTTCTTTTGACAAGGAAAGAGATAGTGTACTCACGGAAGTCCACCAAGAGAACCAGGAAATTCGCCAGAACCAAACCAGCGTGGATCATTTGGCCCTGCATCATTAAAGCAAACACTAAGCAACACTGGGAAAAAAAAGCCTACTAATAAATGGCCTTTTAAACAAATTGGATAACATACCTACGAGCATGTCACCACCCACACTAGAGGACCTGAAAAAAAGCACAAAATGATGGCTAAATATCCAAAGCTAAGTTACAAGACTACAAAATGGTCATGGTGGGACTGGGAAGAAAAAACCTCTCAGGATAGAAGCCACTGCCGGGTCCAGGAAAAGCATCATTAAATTCAAATGGTGGAACAGGAGGATATACAATACTATGCACAAAAAAACAAAAGAACAAAAAATAGAGGAGTTAGAATCTAGAAGTTATTCATGCATCAGATAGGTCAATGCATGTTTTAAACTAACCAACAGAAAAAGAGAAATTACTTCAAAAAAAAAAAGCATGAATTAACAAAATATGTGGATGCCTTGTATAGGATGAAACCAAGTGTAAATTGAAGATGCGACACAAAGATTTAAGGAATCATCAGACAATTGTATTTGCAAGCAAACCACCATCACAAACTACTTTACCTAATTGTGTTTTTCAGTTAGTTGTTAAGTTCACCAAAACTCAAGTGTATTTGCAAAAAAAACAAAAAAAAAAATTACATATGCATATCAAGTTAGACTACACATGTTATTTTAACCAAAGTCTGCCGTACCGGTACCGATCAGCGTACCGGTGGCGGCCCAGACCGGTCTCGTACCGGTCCCATACCGGTTCTCCAACGATAAGCTACCGGTACCGGATTCCACGCTGATCGGTACCAGTCCCAGGCCGGACCGGTACGGCAGACCATGATCAACACTAAACCTTATCTTGTTGCACTTATCATAGACAAACTAGATATTTACGTATAGAAGGATGTATCATAGCGTGTGCTAGTTGCATTTGATACAATGTTAATATGAGAGGATAACAAGGTTACATGCTAAATTGGTTTTATAGAGGAA
>JAOXJJ010000725.1:15067741-15098659 GCA_025769935.1 Phoenix roebelenii | reverse complement strand
AAACCGAAATTTTCAGTATATCTGTTTGAATTGCTGACCTGAGTGATTCAATCATTTAAACTGTTTGGTTAGCAATTCATGTAACTTGCACATATTGAGAAAGATAGAATTTGCTAAAAAATGCCAATTGATTTCTCACCTATTAGAAGCTTAATCTCTGAAACCCTAGGATATCTTTGTTGATGCATCACCTAAACCTAGCCTAGTGCCAAGTGGGAGGAAGCTGCTGAAAAGGGACCATAGGTGGCTTGGTGATCTCTTAGGAGAGGCCAAAACTAGGTTTACCTCTTTGCTATGGCAATCCTCCTCCTCCTCCACCAAAGGTTGGGGAAAGTTGGAGGGGTGGCGGTGCTGTGTGGAGAGGGTTGGTGGATGGGAGGACCACTGAGGTGGGAGCAGATATTGGTTAGTGGAGGTGTCTAGGGATATTAGGAAAAGAGTTGTCATATCCATTGGTTAAATTGCAATGTGACCCATATTTAAACTAAGGACTCTTGATCTGAACCCAAAAACAGCTCAAGCCAGGCTGCTAGTTAGAACCACTATGTTTTCATAAGTGAGAAGATTGTTCTGGATAACTGAAAAATAAACTTCATGGTTATATGGCCTGACAATGTCCAGCCAAGAGGCTTTTGTTTTGTACAAAGATAAGAGGGTCAATCCAGCCCAATAATCTGCTAATCTGACTTAAAGGTAATTCCTTTTTTGCTTGATATTTTCCTCCTTGCGAAGGTATGATAACTGTCTATTTCAGGATTTAACTGAGAGATGGAAAGGAAAAGTAGAATTCAAATTTTAGACATGCCTTAAACCAAAATGAACGGTCATTCCCTATACAATCATCTTTTACGATATCATGCTGAATATGATAGTAGGCCAAAACATATTCTTCCCATGTATTTTTCCCAAAATCACCTCTGCTAATTCTCCATTCATCTAACTTGGTCCATTTTTAGTTCTCCTCTCATTGTCCACACTAGTTTGCAATTTTCATTCTGTTTTGTTCTTTCAAACCAACTTATCAAAAGAATCATCATTAGGTACATAGAGCCTTACATGGTTGACAAGTGCAGATTTGTAGTTCAAGTTAGATTAGGCATTTGCAATTTCCATTCTGTTTTGTTCTGTCAAACCGACTTATCAAAAGAATCATCATTAAGTACCTGGAGCTTCACATGGTTAACAAGTGCAGATTTGTGATTCAAGTTAAATTGGGCAGTCCCTGTGCAACTGTTAAGCCATTTTGCATTCAGAGGTTTGGACCATTTTAGATCTATCTGCATCAATTTGTTGGTCTTGAATCTGTTCTATGTATTTTTCTTATTTAGCCTAAATATGCTGCTACTTCTACTATTTTGAAGACTAGTTTCTACCGTCATGCCTAAGCGTTGGCATGTCCTCATCACTCAACCAAGTTGAGAAGAAATCCTTGTGTCAGCCTTTTAGATAAAAGGTCATGTTTTTCCTCATTGACTAGCTCTGCCTTCAAGTTGTTGAGATTTTGGATTGTCCTCTATCACTGATTCAAATAGTGTACTATGCAGCTAGATTTGCAAATGCAGTCATCCGGCAGCCCTATGTAGGGTTTAGCCATTTAGGGCATCCTTCTAGATGACTGCGTGGTGGGTATGAAGTAGCCTATATAAGCCTAAGCCCTATATATCTCCTCTCCTCCACTGAACTGTTTTTGATTTTCTACCTTTTCATTTGTTATTTGAGATTTACTTTTTAAATATAAACCACATAGGCGCCTGTCTAAGTACCTGCATGTCACTTAAAACACTTTGCAGTACCTTGATTGCCTGCCTAGAGCAGCTGCTTTGTGAAACCTTAGCCCCTATCAACCACATATTCTCTTGAAATGTTTATAGACAGAAGTCTTGTCAATAATGTTTATTCATTTAATGATTAGTTTATCTCTATAAAAGATTACAAATCAAAAGGTGTCTATCACCTATAATATTTGTCAATTTAATTGCTCCACTTTTTGTAGATCCAATATAAAATGTATTCATAATCTTGAAACTTTCCTATGAGAGCATAGAAATAAAATTTAAAATGTAATTTTCTTAATTTTTTAATAACTGGCTGCCAACTTTTGGACTTTTAGAACATGATATTATCTATCTTGTTTAACAATTTAAGAAATCCATATGCTTTAGAGTATAGATTTTTTATGCAAAAATAGAAAATATAATATAAATTGTTTTTATATTATTTCTTTAGTGAAACATGTTGAAATCTATAAGTTCCACAAGATCTTGCTTAATTCGTACAGTTAACTACTTATACATGCAACATATCAAGAAAGTTACCTACATTTTATATTATGGAATAATGGGCTTTCAATACTCACATTCTTCAAATCTTTTGTCTGACTCTTGACGGTCTTTGTTTCCAAAGCTTCCCAAAACTGAAGTACAACTTAAATCACGCAAGAGTGCTTGTGGGAAGTCTGGCTGATCACTGTGGAGAAGCTCCCTCTTTCATTTAAAAATATGAAGAAATGACTCAAAAAAAAAGAAGGCTAATAAGCCATATATACTTCAGATCTGTTCCAGCAGAAACTGATTCGTTTCAGTTAAAACTTGAAGTAAATTGCTAGTTGGTTGTAGAGGCTTGTAATTTGAGGTGAATAATTGATGCTGTATAGGTTGTCGCAATGTTGGTATCCTAGAGGGGTCAATCCAAATTTTGTCATGTATAGAAATTTTTGACGGTGATCACCGCACAATAGTCTTGGAGTGTTTTGTTATGCACATGTATAAAGGTCTCAGCACTTCTAGAGTCCTGAAACTTCAGAGGAGATTAATCAGCTGATGCACGAAAACTGAGATGCACTATGCAAATTATATAAGAAAATTGAATAGTTCGAAATCAACTGCTACTTTATGTAGCTTATTCATACGAAAGTTTTCAGTATATGCACATAGACA
The DNA here is from genome assembly GCA_025769935.1 of Phoenix roebelenii. NCBI lineage: Eukaryota > Viridiplantae > Streptophyta > Magnoliopsida > Arecales > Arecaceae > Phoenix > Phoenix roebelenii. The sequence continues at coordinate 15,095,723 of JAOXJJ010000725.1, read as the reverse complement.
TGATTGTTGTTCACCATTTAGTCATGGCCTGTTTCTCCATTTAGGACTTCTTAAATTCTTCAGTCCAAATGTGCAGTTGACTTTTATATTCTGGTCTAGGATTTTGATCATGATTGGTTCAGTCACTGAAATAAACACGATGGCATTGTAGAATGGTTTTGGTAAGTTGGTGTTTTTACATCCTTTATTGAGCTGTTTGACATGCAGTCCTGTGGTTTGTTTTCCTCCATCCATCTTGTAATATCCTCTTTCCTCCTTTTCTTGAAACGAGAATCTTATATCAATTTGGTTTCTTGGAAATTATTTGGACAGTATAGGAAAAGATGTATCTTGATTTTTTCAATTATAAAATTTGATGACTGAATGTAGTTTATTCCATATTAGAAAGGAGGATTAATTGAAAGACAATCACCAAAAGTAGATCTATTTATGTGAAGTTTGATGACCCAGCATTGAAATGGAAATTAGTTTTGACTTACTAGTGTTAATGGTGCATTGAAGCTGAAAATAACTTCCAGATGCATCCCATCATTAACAATAGTAGATTGATGACATTCTCCAGCAATCATCACTGAAGCTTTCTCTGCTGCCACTGGAGTGGGATGCTCTGGTTGGCTAATATTTGTGTCTTGTAATTCTAAAACTATGTTGCTTGGTTTTGTGTTTGATGGAACAACTTCTCTACCATTTGTTGCTACCTCTCAGTTTAATTTCTTTTTGATTCATGTTTTCTCTTTTAGGACATTTTTTTTTGATTTCTAACATGCATATGTGTTGCCCGTTAAGAAACTAAGTTACATGACAGATGTTAGAAATTTCAGAAAATGCAGGAGATAACTTGGGATTGTGGATTTTGCATAGTTGCATGAGTTGGCATATATTGTTAATAAAATAATATTCTAGACTTAATATAAATTTGACAGCTATATCAATCAAATCTTGGAGGAACGTATTTATGCACTTAGTTACCTCCTTCTCCAAGCATGCATTAGTTTCCTTGGACTCCTGATCCATATCCACATGCCTGACGCATACAATGTTTGTTACTGTCTTACTGACAAATTTCTTATTTTACCATGGACTACGTCATGCTTGTAACATTAAGTTTATATCCATCACATAATTTTCTTCTTGGAATATAAACTACTGTATGGGAATGGTTGTGTTGTAGGTGTCATGAAGTTCACATCTGCATCACTATAAAATTAGTAAACATCGGTAATCAGCTTTTTAGGATCAGAATATTCCTCATCATTTTTGCATCTTTTCTTGTTATCTGACCAATGGAGGAAGGACTTTGAAATGAACTTGACTGAACCATCCGAGGACAGATTTGAGCATTATGCTATTTACATATTCCTCTTCCCTGGTTTGTATAGCTGAATTTGTTTATTGTATTCACCTGGAGCTTGGCTGTGTAACTGTACCTTACAGTTTGATGATTAACCTTAGCATGTTCTGACCTCACCCTGGAGCCAAGTTGGAGAAAAACACTTCCTATTCTCAAGTCCTTTATTTATGTACTTGTTGGTAGAATATCTATGTTAATGAAAAGTGATTCTCATATATTGGCTTATTGTTGTCGAGACCACTCTTTTGTCATCCTGAATACTTGACTAATTCTTGATCCCTTTTCATCAGGCGCTTGTCTTACACAATCTATTCTCTTCAAAATATTATTTCCAGGTGAAGCAATCCAGCTTTGTATACATCACGCAGAGGACAAGATGCTCGCTGCATCTAGTGACAATGCTTTGGCCGTTGCAGGCCCAAGACCAGGAAACGAATTGACTGCTGTTCCTCAATCCTTTCAAGCTCCAGGTCCACGTGGACAGCAGCGGACCTCTAGTCTTGAGTCACCAATCATGCTGCTCACAGGTCACCACAGTGCTATATATACCATGAAGTTCAACCCTGCAGGAACTGTGATAGCATCTGGATCCCATGACAAAGATATCTTCTTGTGGTTTGTCCATGGGGACTGCAAAAATTTCATGGTCTTGAGAGGACACAAGAATGCAGTTTTGGACCTCCAGTGGACCACCGATGGAAACCAGATAATCTCTGCAAGCCCTGACAAGACTCTTAGAGCATGGGATGTCGAGACAGGAAAGCAAGTTAAGAAAATGGCGGAGCACTCATCTTTTGTGAACTCGTGCTGCCCCGCACGCAGGGGTCCACCTCTTCTTGTGAGCGGCTCGGATGATGGGACAGCCAAACTCTGGGACCTTCGTATGAGGGGTGCAGTCCAGACATTTCCGGACAAGTATCAGATCACAGCTGTTGGTTTCTCAGATCCAGCGGATAAGATCTTCTCTGGAGGGTTAGACAATGATGTGAAGGTGTGGGATCTTCGCAGAAATGAGGTAACCATGACTCTCCAGGGCCATGGGGACATGATAACGGGCATGCAGCTGAGTCCTGATGGGTCTTATCTCTTGACTAACGGCATGGACTGCACGCTTCGTATCTGGGATATGCGCCCCTATGCTCCACAGAACCGATGTGTGAAAATTTTTGCTGGGCACCAGCACAACTTTGAGAAGAACCTCTTAAAATGCAGCTGGTCACCTGATGGAAGCAAGGTCACTGCAGGGAGTGCAGACCGGATGGTTTATCTCTGGGACACGACAACACGCCGAATCTTGTACAAGCTTCCTGGGCACAATGGATCTGTCAATGAGACTGTGTTTCATCCTACCGAGCCCATTATTGGATCTTGCAGCAGCGACAAGCAGATCTATCTTGGAGAACTTTAAATCAGAGTCTACGAGCTTTGGTAGGCTGCTGAACTTCAGAGGAGTTTTGGTCGATACGCCAATCACCAGGTGCTGGTGGATGTAGTCAAAAGAAATTAGCAGCGGGTGCAGTTTCTTTACAGTTTGATGATGATGCAGTGAGAAGAAATTAGCAGGGTTGATGGTTTATTTGTAGTTGGCTCAGTTGTTTGGTCTAAATCACAAAATAACCTCATCTTCTGAGAATGGTAGTGGATCTTGAAAACAAAGCAGGGCAACTGCTAAATTTGTTCTCGTGTTTCGTTGAACTTTTGCTTTGCAGACACGATTGCTTTGATGGGTCATCAATTGCTATTAACTTAACGTTACTCTTATCACACTCCGGATCCATCATGTTCCATGTCAATCCTGCAGATCTTGTATTGTTATATTTATTAGATATGCTTCATACATGAACTTCTGTTGATTGAATTAATTAGCTTCTTCACAATTACAGTGCGATTCTTTCCATGGATTCTTCAAGATACACATATCCATCATTGCCCCATTGCTAGAAGACCCCCCTGGGATTATTTTACAGCAACTGGCTGCATGGCTCAAACCAATGCTTAAACTACGTGGATGTATAGCCTCCAGATCCAACCCCCATCAATCTGCCGAGTTGAAGTCCTCTTAACCAACCCGAGTAAGTTTCGGGCTTTTATCTCTAACCTCTCAGTCTCGCTCCAGACCTTTCTGTCCACAACCTCCCATGTAGGAATCGACAGTGACAAGACCCGCTCAGTCAGCTGCTCTCCAAATGCCTACTAGACGAGGTCCTCGTTCCACTTTGGCTCTCCTGGTGCAAACAGATTGTAGACTCTGCACCTATCTAGCTAGGCGAGATTGATCAAGGTGGGCCAACTACACAATGACACCTTAGACAATCATCCGTCCTCCAAGACGTCGATGGCCCATTCGTCCCCAATCTCTTGTTTGATTGCTAGAAGAATTGACGGGGAGCGGGCGCAGATCACTCTTCAAGTGAAGGAGCTGCACCGACTAGTGCAGAAGACTGCCAAGTCGGCGGATCCCCATACTTGGCCTTCATCAGAGAGTCCTAGCGACTTTCTGGCTCCAGAAGAAACCTGACCGCCAATTTGGTCGTGAGGATCTCCCATCGCTCGATCAAGGAGTGGACCCCAGCCCACCCAAACAGATTGCAGTCGTCCTTTGCCGGCTTCATATAATTACGTAAAATTTTGTAGGAAAGATACAGATTTCCAAGAACAGAGAGTAAGCAAAAGAGGCTGCTGTTGGAGAACTGACATGGGGTCAAGCTAGAGTTAATCATGGATTTTCATATTTAGAGTGGGAGCCTGAAGTTGTTTGTATTCAACATATGAAATTCTACAATGCTTATATAAAAAAAGTATGAATAGCTTTATTTTTGTTACATGAGTTAGACAAACACTGGATCAACATGACCTATCATAATTTATCAAGCTTAGGACCTCTCATTATCTTCAGGGAATTTGGTTGCGTTTCTTTTTGTGAATTTGGACCACCTTTATTTATTTATTTATTCATTCATTCGTTCATTCATTATTTATTTATCTATTTAAGGAACGATATGGGGTATTGAAAGTTTTGGATGATTTGCTTTTGGCCTACAATGTTTTGCATGGAGTTATGCACATATTTTGGCAGGGAGTGCATATATTTTAATGCCAATGCATATTTTTTAAATATTTATGAACGTATATACATATACTCACACTCATACACACAGATAAATGATCTGCAAGATAGAGATATCTTCAAGATAGCTATCCTTTTCTACTTGGACCAAACATTCTGTCATGCCTTCTTGGAATAAGAGTTCGTATTCAACACTCGCTTATATTTAGTAAAGATTTGTGTTTGTGTGTGTGTGTGTGTGTGGGTGTGTATGGATAGATGGACAGATATATAGTGGAATGGAGGGAAAAAGTACCTAAAGCGTTAAGAAGTAGACCTTGCATCATTGCAAAAGAAAGAAAGTGATTCGAATATGCAAAATGGAATCCGAGTATCATTCATCTTCCTTCATCGTTTGTCGAAATCTTTCAATCAGTCTAAACAGTTTGTTTACTTTTCCATGCCGACATGTCAAGATCATTTGTTTGGTGAGAATGCCGACATGAGTTTGATTCTCTAGTCATCCTTTTTGTAGTGCCATGTATTTAGTAATTACTTGATTGTTAGTTCTTGCAGGGTAGTTATGGAGGACATGGGTATTAAAAATATGAAGTTACTTGATGCTTTCCTTTCGATTGGTGTCCTTATCTCATAGTCCCAATCAGCCAACAACACGACTTTCTTTTCAAGAAGAGATCGATCATGATCCAAGGATGGTATCCATCAAATCTAGTTTCTAGGATCCTTTTGTGCCCAACCGGAGACATCCTGTGTCACCATGGAAAGCGAGTCTTTTTCCTTTTCTCCTTTTGCTGTAGTGGCCCATCACCTTACACAATCTCCATCGTTTAAGCTTACATCGAAGAGAAGCAACCTGTCTCCGCCATTTGTCTGCTATAGTATCAATGTTCCAAGTTGTTTCTAAGTTATGAGCATTAGCTGCAATTTCTCGGTCAAAAGGCACTCAAGTGAGCCCAGAGATCAAGATCATCTGACTTCAAAGAAGACCCTTCAGATGAAAAGATTTAATCGGGTGCAGGATTTTCATGATTTAGATTATATGATCTTGACATGACAATACTAGAAGTTGACAATTTGAATAAGCATATGCTGACTTACGTGCTTGGAATCCTTTCATGGTGGGACTGGAGATCACTGCGAACACGGTCCATTTTTGTATTTAAGTTGACTTAGTCTGCACTTAGAGATTTTGAATTTAATAATTATAAATTTTTCTCTCACGACTTTGATCTTTTTTTATTTTTTTTTTAAATTTAAAATTTGCCACGAGGTGTTTGCTTGTTTGGGACCGAAACTTCAAATTTTAAATATAAAATTGAGAAAAAGATACGAATTTAAATAATTCTACTCATAGTGGAAATTTTCAGTTCCATGATTTTAATACCTTTTTGATATTTCATCTTACAACCAAACAATCCATATTATAAAATCATGCTATTTTTTTAAAAAAAAACATGAAATATCATAATTTTCTAGTATCTATAAGTTTGGGGGGTGATTTGTCGATCCCTTCCAACTTTATTCATATATATTTTTTTTAAAGAGATATATATAGTTTTTATCCTATCTTGCATACTGTCTATCTTAAAGCATCTGACATTATATATCTGTAGATAGTAGATTAGTAGATTACAACACCATTATAATAGTCGTTATAGCAATGATTATTTTATTTTATTAATAAGAAAATTGGAATAGTATGTTTTAAGGTAAATAATAGCCATTGTTGCCATTATATAACCATTATAATTGTCAATAATGATTTTTGGTGGCTATGGAATAGAACTTTATTAGAACTTTGATAGAGAGAACAATCCGCTAGAAAAAGGATGGTAGCATTATAACTCTTATCTTTTGCCTGATAAAAATCATGTGAGGTATCCACACTATCAACTATTGGAATAAAAACAAAATTTCTGAATACCTTCAAAAAGAAAAAAATCTGAAATTATTAAAAGTCTATCAAGGTAGGACATAGGTCAAACCTACGAAAAACTTCTTAAGTATCGCCATCTATATCTTCTTTGAATGGAAATCGAGCTATACTCTTCACAACCAAGATTTTCATTACTTAAAGATGTTAATGCCTCAGATCAGCTCCAGGGCCCAAAGTTGGCCTGGGCTTAGCTTCTGAACTGGAGTCCAGCCCGATAGAAACCTAGACCAAAGATTTCAAGCCTCAGCCCAAATAAGAATTCAATATATATATATATATGTGTGTGTGTGTGTGTTACTTCAGTCTTGACTAGGTTAAGCAAAAGACAATTTTCACCTAACATTTAAGGGGCGCTGCCTATAGATGAATCTATGCTTTGTAGGTTTTAGTTAATTATATTAGGGGCTAAGCATTCAGCTCAAGGCTGGTTTTCTTAGGCTAATAGTTGGCCCACTAGAGGGAGCTTTTTCTTTGATCCGGATTTCAATCCTATTCTTGAATTGGTTTATGAACAAGCCAGGTATGAGCACGAATGACAACTAGCTAATTGATATAAATTAAGTATAATAGAAACATTGCCATCATCATCCATTGTTCCACATGTCAATGAGAAAAGTATTTTAAAAATAATCAAAATGAGGAATGATTAACAAAAAACAAATCTGATCACTTTGGTTCAGAGAGATGGATACCAACCAACTAGCTGAATTACCAGCTGAAGATAGAATTATGTGAATTTAAACATTTCTTTTCATGTAGCTGCAATGCACATGCTGAATTCAAAACGCCAACCTCTCAAAGAGCCAAAACATAGTTTTCCTCCAACAAAAACATAAAAGCCAAAACTTTAGTCTACATTTTATCTCAAATTAGATAGAAATTCATTAGCACAGGCGGGGAGACTGCATGTAACAACCCATGACCTCATCCAAAATGGTTAGCTGATTCTCACATACTTCTTCTGTCTGCGAATTCAAATTTATTCAAATCTAATCACAAGAACCACAATTGGCCCGTGCTCAACCCTAATGTAGTGTCCCTACTCTACATAAGTTATGGGCCAGATTCAGAACATATTATTTGAACTTTTTAGTTCTGTATAAGTACTCAAAATCTTTTTGATGAATAATCGATGTGGGACTAAATACACGTCCGTATGAGTTCTAACACTGCATGTTTGGGAGCGCTTTGAGCGGCGTCAAAGGCTGACTACGCTGTTGGGACGTAACCATCCGAATACCATCTTTCGGCAAGAGAGGGGTCTCGGCTTTTGGGGAGGATAGGTTGGAAAAGTTTGATCAAAGGAGGCGAGAGGCCTCCTCCCACCGTGCCGACGCTCGCATTGACGCTGCCGTCAGATCGGTCCCGCCTTTCATGAAATAGTTACACGTCACAGACAAGGTCTCCGACAGGGTGTGATCACCTCTTTACTCGGTCTGAGTGGAGCCAAGTTTTGGACTGCTCGGACTTGGATTCATGTTAACCAACCACTTTATCTAAAAAATTATGCTGTTAAAGAATATTCAGATATACAAGGCCTATGTGGTGATCTTTTAATTTGAGTTGAGGTTTGAGTTTAAATCCTGCAAGGATTTCAGCTTAGATACGAATATAACTGTCTGGCATAAACATGAGGTTTCATCTTGGTTTGTTGTTAAAAGAATGCGCTCTCGCTTCTCGGAAAAATATTCTGAATCAGTGATTCATTCGTATCATGCTTCCCTTTAACAACAAGTGAAAGAAGATTACTGACTCATTGTATTGCTTTTTTACAACTTAACCGCCAAAATTTTATTAATGTTCTTTTAATTAGCATTGTCTATATTTTTAATAAAACTAAATACTTAATCAAAATCTCTTATTGTACTCTCTTCTATCAATTGCTAGTGTATAAATGTTTAGAGGAGGTTTTTTGAGACAAATTAGAACTTTAATATTTCTCATATATAGAATCTGGAAAGAGATCATTCTGAGAAAAGTCAGTTAATCGAGGATTATTTTCCTGAGAGAAGGTAAGCTAACCCAAGGTCACTTGATGCAGATTAGTTTTCTTTAATCTCCATGCCTAATGGACCTAGAAAAGGATCGATGCTTACGCGTTGCTGTAAAATATCTATGCAAGAAGTGGATTACAGTTAATGGAGTTGATTTAAATAATTCAATGAAGAAAGTAAGTGTTGGTGGGCAAGAGTGCATGAAATCCTTGACTTTTATTCTTCCTTTTTACTGTTCGCTCAACTCTCTCTCTCTCTCTCCATTGGTCAGTCTCCACCTGTTGGATTGCAAAAGATTGCATTGAAAACCTCCAAACAAGAAGCAGCCAGGAAGCTCGGATATGGTTGATGGTCTATCCTAGTCCTGTAGAGGAGGATTGATTCAGTAATGGAGAACAACTAGCAAGCAAAAAATCTCTCCTTCCTTTACATCTTGAAATGGTCTGATCTGTCAAGGGGTCATTTGTGTTCTTTGTTTTACCTTTCCACTTCTCATCCATGGCATTGCTTTTTCCATCATGGAAGATTGGATTTGGAGGGGCACCTTTAGTTAGCAAAACAAAGGTCAATCACCAATCCATCAATGAGAGATGACAAGGAAACAACGTGTCAACCAGCATAATAATAACAGGACCATCTTTGAGCACAAGTTAGAAAATTCTCCTCCTTATACTGCAATGATTGTCTTAAATACCAAGTCTGGCTCAACAAACCTTGGGACACTTCTGAGTTAAAATCGCCTTTATGAAGTATTATGTGGAACCGTTGCATTGGAGGAAGCCTTGTTCTATATAAATAAAAAAAACTTAGCTCATTTTTTATTTCTGAAGTGGCACACTGAAGGCACCAACTTACATCATGAAAAAAAAAAGGAGAGAAGATAAAAAGGAATAATATCGCTGCAATATCAAATAGCTAATAATGTAGAAACGAAGCGAGTTCGGTGGCATTTTGTTATTAGTTCTAGTGATTAAAAAAATTGATAATGACCAATTCCATAGCAAAAGAAAGATGAGGTGACTAAGCTCTGGTGGGGGACTCTCTCTTGCATATCATCAGGCATTAAATGTAGCAGGAAGATTATAATAAAAATTAACCATCATTTAAAACTATAATCATTGATTAATAATGCAATTTTTTCGATGAATTAAAGTAGCAGCAGACTATCAAAAATGCATATTATTGCACAGATGCCCTTTGGTTGCTTTTTATTTCGCTATAAAGTTTAGCCATCTCCAGTCTATCTACTTGTTAGCTCTGATTTTTTTTGATGATCTTCTTCCTGCTAGAAAAGGAAAATTTCATGATATATATGCACCCCAAAACAAGTCTTCTCGAGTCATCATAAAAATACTTGCATGTTGGTGCATGGTTTAACATTTTAAAAGATCATTCAAAATATAGAATAAGACAAGTAGATCTTACGCAATCTCATAATAGACCATAGGCTCTAAACAACCAAAGCACGTTAAAATAATGCCTTGCCTACGCTCTTCCCCCCCTCCCTTCTATCCAGCTTCTATAACTTGAAAGAGGAGCCACTATGATGTTTCCTTTCCCATGGAGGCATGTCAAGGTCAAGCTCACGTAGGACGCAAGATCTTTAAGCCCACAACCAAGGCTCCTTCCAATGACCGTGACACCCTTTCACGTTTCTGTTTTCCGGATATATATATATATTAAAACAAAAGGAGAAAAAAAAAATCTAAAAGTGGCCACTTTAAATTATAGATGGTTGGACTTGATTTTATTCTTAAAATTTGCCTTCCCGGGTGCCAATTGGGATAATCGCTTTTCATGATCAATGTTATGTAGTTTTCTCTTTCAGAATTAAACGTTTTAAAACAATAAACCATTGTTCTAATCTGCCTTTATATATGAAATAAGCAATCTGCACTTGTGATTATAGCCACTATTTGAATTTTTTGATATTTATTTTCATATTAGCGTTTTATATACTTGTCACTAAAAGTAGTACTCTAACCCATGAATAATAGTTGTACTATTTTTAAGTCATTTTAATTTGTTATAACTTTCAATGTTCATTAATTCAAAAAATATCTACCAAAAGGTTGGACTAGACAGGTGGCAACCTCATAGAACTTTCTTCCAAAAGTCGGCTTAATTACCACCGGCACTACCAATCTTTAAAGTAAAAATCAAAAATAAAAAGAAAATAATCAATACAAAATGAAGAGAGGATCATAAGAGTAGTTGTATTTATTCCAAAACATAGTTCTTGATGTTGAAGGAACCAGCTGCTGATCTTTTTTTCGAGTTGTATGATATGCGATCATCGTTCAATTTTTTATAATATTTAAGCGTAGCGATCGAAGTTGATATGAACATAATCGGCTATAATTTATGAAAGGCTAGCAATATGATTTTCCTACTTGGAAGAATGTTTGAGCGTGCGTTTATGTGCGCGCGCGCGTGTGAGGTTACGTGTGTGTGTGTGAGAGAGAGAGAGAGAGAGATGTGATCTGGTAATTGAAAGGGACGCCTATGGGCCAACCTGGTTGAGTGCTTTCTAAGCTCTCTTAGTTGGCTCCTTCTAGATCAATAACTACAGTTCTTAGAGTTTGGTTAACATTAAGAAGTTAGCATCATTTGATGCTGGATGTCGTAAGTTTCAGCAGACCCCATGACGTACTTTAATTAACCAGCTCGTAAATAATTACCGAACATTAGAATGTTTTAATGCTTAAATAAGATTCCAGTCTAGGGAACCAACTTAATTTTAAGCCCACTCTCAGGAACAGCTTCTAATACCACAGAAATGTAACAACACGAACATTGCTCTTGTTATTCTTAATTCTGATTAAAACTGCTTATCTAAGGGAAAATGATGAATGTTTTTTTTTTTTTTTCTGAACCTCAAATACAGTCATTGGAATTACTGACATGGTTGGCTGGGGGCTTCCCTCAAAAAGAACTACTACTTTTGGTAGTTAACTAGTCATCTACTTTGCTGAGAATAAGATTGAGGTGCAGGTCAATTCTCGAATCTATCTATGGTCGTGAAAATACGATTCAGAGTATCTGCTCATATCGACATGAAGATCTATGGGAAATTGAACCTCGTGACTTTACAACAGAATTCTACGCTTGTAACACTCACAAAGATGCAGACTGATGGTGTCTGTGCCTCTGTGGTTGTCGACATTGATGAACGATCAGTACTCTACTATCATCCATAAATAAAATCCTTAATTTTGTGCAAGGAAATGATATAGTTATGAAATAGTTATATACAAAACGTAATGAACTCCTGAATGCAGGTAGATGTAACTCTAGTTTATTTAAGTGTGTGAGTAATATGAAGCTTCCTTGCCCTTAAACCACTTGAAGCAGATTTCAAATCTAATGTCATTTCCCCCAACCAACCCAAAAGGCTTTATCTTTCCCTCCATCCCTCCTAACTCTTTAAGTTCCTCATCTCCCCTACTGTTGCTAACCTCTTTTCAGAATTTTTTATTCAGTCGTTTCCTATAATTGAAGATACCTTAAATCCCAATCCATTGCAATGCAAGAACATCAAAGCCTTGCTTAAAAACCACTTGATTGTTTCACCTTCCTGTGCTCCTTTCTCTTTCTCTCTGCCTGGGTGTATCTCTCTCTCTCTCTCTCTCTCTCTCTCTCTCTTCCCCCCTTCTCTCCTGTTTCTCTTCATCTAACTTCAGTCTCAAGCATAGAATTGCATCCCATACAATTCAGCTGCTAAATTACTTAAGAGTTTCCCTCTCACATTCATCAGCCTATTAAATCCTCCAACCATCACAGAGCACTCCACATCGAAGCTCCGCCGCAGATCCCGTCCCCCAGAATTCTCGGTCGTTGAATCAGAGGAATGGGACGGCATTCCTGCTGTCTCAAGCAGAAGCTAAGGAAAGGCCTGTGGTCTCCTGAGGAGGATGAGAAGCTCTACAATCACATCATGAGATATGGGGTTGGCTGTTGGAGCTCTGTGCCCAAGCTAGCAGGTATGTCTTTGCTCTATAACAGCCTTTTCTCGTCATTCTCTTCATATAATTCATATCACTCTTTCCCTTCTCCAGGGTTGCAAAGATGTGGGAAGAGCTGTAGACTGAGATGGATAAATTACTTAAGGCCAGACCTGAAGAGGGGAAGCTTTTCACAGCAAGAAGAGGACTTGATTGTATGCCTGCATGAGATTTTGGGCAATAGGTACAAACCAAACCTTGAGACTTCTCCTAGCAACCACATTTACATCTTAAATACTCCAATTCTTGGTTGCCGAACCTTCTCCTATTTGGAACTGCAGGTGGTCTCAAATTGCATCGCAATTGCCCGGAAGAACAGATAATGAGATCAAGAACTACTGGAACTCATGCCTCAAGAAGAAGCTTCGGCAGAGGGGAATTGATCCGAGCACCCACAAGCCTTTGAGCGAGATAGAAGCACCAGTAGAAGAGCCTGGTTTGAACAATTCAAGCAGCAGGAGCTCCATAGAGCATCTGCCAGTGAAGCCAGCTTTTGATCCCTTCCCCTTGATTGATATCCAGGCGGGTGTTGATCCAATGGAGACTAATTCGAACCTTTGCAGCCAAATTCAGCAAACTTTTAAGTCTTTCAATCAGAATGAACTGTTAACCAGCTCGGGCTTTTGCGATTATAGCAGTCTCCTGGATGTTTCGGAGAATTATGGCTGTGGGGAGAGCTCGAGTAACAGCAGTAATTGGAACTGCAATATAGGAACAGACACCAACTACGTGCTGGGGAATGAGGTTCTGAACTGGGTTTCTGACAATAAGGTAGGCTCATTAACTCAGATGCATAACAATGGGGTGGAAACTTTTGAACACAAGATTAGTCCATGGCATCAGAAACAGAACCATGTACAGAGCACACAAGATTACAATGGCTATCCGATCAGGTCGCTGTCTCGAGACCTGTCGGAAGCCTGCCTCGATATACCTCGAGGGGAATTGGCAAGCGAATTCAATGTGGATTTCTTTTGAGTTCTTGACATTCTACTGCCTTCCTTTCTCTCGCAGACTTTCAAAACATTTGAAAAATTGTGAAAGATAGAGGTCGAACTTTTTTGTCTGTATTTTGCTTCAATTTTCTGTTGCTCTTTTCTTCTGTATTATGGTTCATAGAGGAATAAATAATGTTATAGCGGTGTGATCAGAAAACATTCCTACTTTGTTACCGGATCTTCAGAATAAGCATCAATTTTCCCATCTTTTTGTCAGTTTTTCTGGAGTTGGTAAGCATTTTCTTAATGAGTTCATCATCAACAACACCACCCTCATCACAATTCTACTCTTGTCCTGCCTCTCTTCCTTCTCTTGAATTACACATGCTTTACACCACAAGAGAGAAGATATCTCTGAAAATATCTTTCTTTTCTTTTCTTTTTTTTGATGACAAGGGAGGCATCGCAACCCGGAATAGCTCTCAAAATATCACTCACCACCTTCTACAGTCGTTGCTCGTTGCTCTGTCATCGCTGCAATATGATAGCCATACATAAGTACATAACTACTCTTGTGCTGGTTAGAAGAGCATTTAAGGTTAAATTTCATAAGGAGTTTGTTAGTAATGAGCTAGATCAAGTTGCGACAAGGTTGCTGATGTGATGTCCTTGTCATCCGGTTATGAGCTTTTTCCTAGCCCAAGAACATTCTTGCATTCAGTGGTATTCTACACAGCTGCTTTCTGTACACGTTACTCGTCTACAGTGTCCGTTGGACTTAGCTATTCCTTAATTTATCCTTGCTGAAAACAGGAGAGCACATCAAAACCATATAGTTCATGTTGGATCATGATTTAGTTGATCACTCCGAAGCATAAATAAACCTCTAAGTAGCTCTAACTACCATCGACATCAGCTCATCAGAACTTTTTAAAATGCATGGTTTTACTCCAGAGGTGATTAGATCTAGTGGGTAACATCAGTCTTTTAGACAGCACATCGCCTTCACCGTATGTCAAGGTGTATGGAAGTGGATTTGGCCCTTAGATACTGTTAGCTCATTAGGAAAGCTCTGTTCATGTGTCACATCATGAAGTCCATTCATGTATCACTACTCATTATAACTTGAAGTTCAATGTAGATATTATAAAAAGAGGGGAAAAAAAGATTTCAGGCTCCACTTGGTGATGGATGAACGAGCCAAAGAGTAAATGAACTTGCTATAAATGCCTTTGAAGCCTGTATATGTAGCCTGGCTGATTAAGAACTGGACTTCACTAATAAGTCTTTCTTGTAGATTAATTGCACTCTTTTAACATGAATTTGGACCTCAAACCAGCAGTTCTAACAAGCTTTTTTCCTTCAAACATTGTTGCATGTATAGCAACATAGGATCTGAAATGAACAAATTGCTACTGATGAAATTGCTGTTTCAGGTTCATTGGTAGCACAGTGAAAGATCATTTGCACTGTGCCTCCTTGCATCCCTCTCTCCCTGATTTTAACAGCAATGGAGAATTTATGAAGATTAGAGGCGGTCATTTCCATGTCTTCACTCTTTCATTTTCATTCGTTAGGCCATGGGCGCCTGAATAGATTTTTACAGGGTTGTGATCACTATACTTTATTGCTTTAAAACCAAGACTCCTGATTTTGCTTCCATGATCACCACGCACCATTTGAACCCCCATCCTTCAGTAGCTAGGCAGGGAGATATAGCCAAGCCCCGGCTCATCAGCATATTCTACCATTAGACCGGCCGGCTTATTGGGATGGATCAGACTATAGTTTTGCAGAAATCCTGGTTGCAGGCTGGGCTGGTTTAGGTACATACTCAAATTGGCTGGATCAAAATCAAATCTTGGCCTGAGTAGTATAGGCTAATAATACGGTCTCGTTGTCAAACATAGAGTTAGGTAGGGTTAAAACCGGGTCGAATACTAGCATCACGATATCCATATTTGTTTTGTTTGACAAATATAAATATGGATACGAATGTTAATCGGATGCAAAAATTCGTATCCATATTTGTACTAAGGGGATACGAATATAAAACAGATATTGAGAATATGAAAATAAATATGGACATAAGTTGGATAATTAAATTTTTTGACTACGAAATTAAATATATTACTAAATGGAAAGTAAATTAAGTTAATAGCATGTTAATGTAGTCATTTATTTTCTTTAAAAATTCATGAGTACTCTAAAAAATTATATATGATTACCAATAGAATGAAATATTTAGATACAGATCAAGTAGTAAAAAAAATAAAATATATAAATAAATCTATCTCATCCTATTAGCTTAAGTTTTTGGGACAAGTGGTGATTTTAACATCCTATTAGCTTAAGCTTTTGGGATAAGTGGTGATTTCAACATGGTATTAGAGCAGAGGTCCTGAGTTCGAATCCTATCTCCGCACTCTTTAGCCCCATTATTAAAAATTTCACATGTTGGGCTCACCCATTAAAGGAAAGTCCGGCCCACATGTGAGGGGGAGTGTAAGAAAATATAAAATATATAAATAAATCTATCTCATCTTTTGGGACAAGTAGTGATTTCAACAAGTAGTTATCTGTCCATTTTTTTTTACAGATATGGATATATATTAATTAAATGTTTAAATTTTTATCTCTATTTAGTTAGATTCAGATGAATATTATCCAATCTACTTTCATGTTTGGAGTTGGACAATACGCAACACAATAGACCTTGGGCCTTATTTGGGGGAGTTTTTGGAGGACCAAAAAGTACTTTCTGACCCTCCAAAAGTACTTTTAGATGAAAAAGAATGTTTAGTAAAAATTTCGAAAAGTTATTTTAGTTTTTTCATAAAGCTAAAAATAGTTTTTTGGGAGGAGCTTCATTTTGGAGCTTTTTGGTAAAGCACTTTTAGACCCGATCGGAAAATAGTTTATTTGACCAAAATATTCGTGATAAAATACAACAATTACACAAAATGTCCCTTTAATAACTCTTTAACCAATTTTATCATCTAGCTAGAAAATTTGTTATATTATAAGAAATTAATTTATATTAATATTTATAATATTTTATATCTTTATTATTGTATTATACTATAAATATAATATTATATTACATTATATCATAATACATTGATATGTTATGTTAAATAGTTTAATATTATATTAAATTATTATTCTATAGTATACAATATTATATTGCTATATTATAAAATATTATATTATATTACAATAATATTATACTATATCATGTATTTATGTATTGATACATATTATAGTTTATTATACTCGATTGTATAATACTATGCAATGTCCTTTATAGTCATTTTATCATGCCAAAAGTACTTTCTCAGTTTGTTTACCAAACACATGTTAAAATGGCACGTCACTTTAAAAATGTAGTTACCAAACAACAAACAACTTTTTATAAAAGCTCTATTTCTGTAAGACTCTAGGACTGGGCCCAGTCCACTTGACCAGCCCAGCCACCAGTTCTGGCCTCACGTGCGTCGCACGTGAGGGCGCACGGTGAGGAGGGGGATCCATCCTAAAGAAGCCGGGATCCCCTGGGTTTAGGGCTCTTCCCTCTTCTCCTTGAGGCCATCCGAGAAGAGCCGCCAAACCCTGCTTCTGGCTTGGGGGGTCTTCTTCCTCGTGCTCCACCCGAGAGAGAGATAGTTGTTGAAGCCCGGTCCTCTTCGGTTCGAAAGGTCCTCTTCCTCCATTGTCGCTGGAGAGAAAGAGCCGCTGGATCCTCACCGGGAGCGAGGTAAGTGTTCCTCGTTGTCATCTCTTCCTCTTTTGATGCTTAGCCATGAGTTACCAATGTTTGAGCCGGCCAAACGCCAAAAATTAATTCAAAAAGGAGGAGCTTTGTTTGGCACAAGTGCTCCACCGTCGGCTCGTGCGCCGCCGCCAGCCGCTAGGGGTGGTCGGGCTTGCTCTGCCGCCCCTGAGTCCAATCGAGAGGGAAGAAGAGGGGGGGGGTCTCACGAATCCCCTATTTTGGAGAAGAAGAGAGGGGTTTATCCCTTCTCCTCTTTCCTCTCTCCTCCCTCTCTTTCTCTCTGTCTCCTATTTTTCTCTCCACCTGAACCTCCTCTCTCTAGTAGAAAATCCTTCGCAGTGAATTTTAGTTGACCTTGGGAAGGGGTCCTAATCTCGGGGTGTCAGGCACTTCTGCATGATCGACCCTAGGAGGATATTAAAATTAAGTTTTATATATATTATGATGAATTTAAAAAAATGATTTTTGGATATTAATTGAATTTGTTGGGATCGCGTTCGCAAGGTAAGTAATGTAACATTTTTCTAGATTTATCGGCAAGTTATAAATATTTTCTTAAGTCGAATTATTCTTGATTTACAAATTCGATGCATGGTGTTATATGCCTATTTTTAGAATATTGCATAATTCTGATTGAACATATTGCTTTTGATATTAATTGTATTTGATTGATTCAGTATCGTATTCTTTTTGGTCTGGAACATTGAACATAATATAAGAAAATATAATAACTTGAAATAGATTCGGACTCGTAGTCGGGCTATGTTGAGGACCCTGCCAATATGGGCTAATCCATTGGTACTGCAAGATGATTAGTCAGTAATGTGACCCTGTCACAGGATGATGTGGTCATAGTTCCTGGGTGTTGAGTGAATTTGATAAATTGAAGGAAATTAAGTTATGGACAATATTTGGGTTTTGACACTACATGTCTTTAGAACTGAAATATAAAATAGAGAACTAATTGAATTGCGGCCTGGTTATGTTGAAGACCCCGCTAATGGGGGCAGATACGTTGGCAATTAACCATCCTGAAGGACTTACCACAAGAATATTAGTTGGTGTTATGACCATGCCACAGGGAACATGTGGTCATAGTTCATGATCAACAAGATGAATTGAACATTTGAAAGAACTCGATTACGTTAAAAAAATTTCAAAAACTTAAGAAAAATGTGGATTTCTATTTTAGTACTGTATATGCACTTATTTTCTGCATATTATTGCCTGACTTATCTAGTTAGAGTGTTCATTACTTACTGGGCTATTTAGCTCATTATATAATTTCTTGTTGTTTTACAGATTCCGAGAACTAGCCTATCAGGGTTTCAAAATGGGAGATTGACTAGAAGGATAATGACACAAGCTGTCCTAGATTAGGATTTATTTAAGTTGAATTTTTATCTTGGACAATTATTATGGTTGTTAAACATTGCAAGGTTTTGTTATTTAAAGAATTAAGTTTTACATATTAGTAGTTTATTGTTCTACTGCGTATTTAGAACTGTGAGACTTTATAATTTGAATTAGTTAATGGAATAAGATTGCATTTTAATAGTTGCATGATTTTAGTTACATATTTGAGATATTTTGTTAAGATGCCTTACATGCTTATGGGGAGAGTTTCCTATGGGTGTGCAGCGGTTGACGCAATCCCTGGCTCGCGATCTTAGGTCGGGGGTGTGACAACTTCAGAAAGCTTTACTTCTAAAAGCTCTACTTTCAAAAGTTCCACTACTAAGGCCCCATTTGGCAGAGCTTTTGGAGAGCCAAAAAATACTTTCTGGCTCTCCAAAAGCACTTTTAGATGAAATAGAGGTGTTTGGTAAAAATTTCGAAAAGCTATTTTACCTTTTTCAGATTACTAAAAATAGCTTTTTGGAAGAAGTTCTATTTTGAAACTTTTTGGAAAAGCACTTTTAGGCCCGGTCGGAAAGCTATTTTTTTTGACCAAAATATCCGTGATAAAATATAACAGTTACACAAAATGGACTTTTAATAATTATTTAACCAATTTTATCACCTAGCTAAGAAATTTGTTATATTATGGAAAATCAATTTATGCTAATAATTATAATATTTTATATCTTTATTAATGTATTATACTATAAATATAATATTATATTACATTGTATCATAATATATTGATATGTTATGTTAAATAATTTAATATTTTGTAAATTATTATACTACAGTATATAATATTATATTACTATATTATAATAATATTTATTACATTATAATAATATAATATTATATCATATATTTATATATAATATATATTATAGTTTTTATAAAAGCTATACTTTCAAAAGCTGCACTTTTAAAAGTTCTATTACTATATAATTTGCCATTTTTATTCAAAAAAAAGAAAAAAGAAAAAAGAAAAAGAAAAAGAAGAGAGCTATTGGAGTTGGACAATACGCCAATGCAGTAGACCAAGGCTAAGACAAGTCACGGCCGGTGCGCGAACCTCACCTAGTTTGTACAAAAGAAAACCCGAGGTGCGTTGCTTCGGCAATACGGCATACGGCTGGTGAGCATCACATACATACACATACATGCACATACCAGATCCGAGCCGAAACCTTTCGGCGACGCTACGTCGGGATCTAACCGAAGAAGATGAACGACGGAGAGGATGCCGCCCGCCGCCGGAGCGCTGTCAACGAGTACCGGAAGAAGCTCCTCCAGCACAGGGAGCTCGATTCCAGGCTTCGTACAGGTGCCTCCTCTTCCTCCGTCTCTTCTCTCACACTCTTCAATCCAACGCCCTATTCCCTTTCCTTTTCCCCTTTGCTTCTATGTCGTGAATTGGGTTCCATTCCCAAGTAATGGGTCCGTGGATTCTAATATTCAATTTAGGGTTTGGCCATTATTTTCATCGTTATTTTCCTGCTTCTCTTCTTTCAAATCGTGAAGGCATTGGAAGTTGAGATCGGGGATCTTGTTAGTGATGGGATTGGGGATTGACCATGTTGTAGATTTTACCGAAAGGCAAGGTATAAAGGAAAATGATGCATAAGAGATGCAAATGGATGTTTGGAATTTGCTGGAGCAATGCCGTTTTGGTAGCAACCGGAACTTTTATATGGATTTCTATGGGTGAAAAGAGCTTGGAAAGTCTCGTTGCCTGGTATTTTAGTACGGTTAGAGTTGTTGCGATCAGAAAATTGAAAGTGAATTATCGCGAATGTTTTGAATGGTTGTAGTAATGACATGGGAGCGATGGCGAGATTTTATGCAAACAAGTTTGCCTTTAAGAACACAGGGAAAGGCAATTTGTAAAAAACATGACTTTTCCTGGTAATAGTTTGAACTAAGTAGGAAGCACGATGTATCTATCCATAAGCATCTTAACTTAAACAGATCCACTTGGTCTAGCATTTTGAAGGACCCAATTGTTACCAGAGTTTATAGATTTCCAATTTCATTGGTTTCGGAGTATCAAAGAAATGCTATGTCCCAGGGTCGGCAGAACCATCCCAAACCAGGCAGTTCCGATTATACTGAGCCGTCCTAGCGGCGAACTGGGATAGTTCCAGTAATGAGAACGAAATAAGTTGTCAGAGGGGGAGAAAGAGAAGGAAAGAGAGGAAAAGAGAGAGCAAGTGGTAGAGGGAGAGAGAGGGAGGCTAGCGAAGGGCGGCGGACTTCACTTAAAATTTGCAAAATTTTTTAGCGGTCGGACCTCTGTTTCAAACGAAACAGAGCACACTGCGGCAGCCTCCGCCTTCTGCCTCAACACCGGCCTCCGTCGGCCTCCCTCCCTCCCTCTCCCTTCTCTCTTTCTATCGTTTTTTCTCTCCCATTTGCCCTCTCTCCCGTCTCCTTTACTATGCCGATATAGGCCCAATATGACATGGTGCAGACCCGTACCGACTCGTGTCGTCGGCAATCGGTGATCCGGGACGATCTCCTAAGTTCTGGATACGAAGCCTCGTAACTGATGAAAGAGTAAAGTCCAACAGACATCCAAGAGTCACGTTTACGTTAGAAGACCAATAGTCAAAAATGAAGAAAACTGTAGCGCCTCACATGTTAGCCCAAATTAGGACCCGTTCAAGTTCTAAAAACGGACGACGGTTTTGGGTAGAGAGAGAGACTTGTGGGAAAAGTTATATTTAGCTTTTGTGAGTTGTAATTGCTATTTTTAATACTTTTCAGTTTCATGCATTAAGCCCCCTTGTGTCTATAAAAGGGGAGAAAATGGTAAAAGAAAGATAAGGTGGAAAAGAAATAAAAATTGCCTCTTCTAGATTTTGAAGACAAAAATCCATATCTCAAAAAAAAATCTTTTAGCATATGTGTGAGAGTTGTTAGGTTTTAGCCACATATCTTACGGATCAGATTGGTATCAGAGCGGTGCAGCGGAAGCATGGTGGGCCCATATTCCATAGGTCCTAGGTTCTCCTGTGCATGGTATTAATAAAAAGTGGTTAACCTTTATCTGCCCTCAAAGTTCACTGATGACCTCCCAAAAAAGCCACTAGCATCATTCCTACAGCAATGGCTGAAGAACCTACTATGGCTGATTTGGCCAAACAAATTGCTACTCTATCTGAATAGATGGCAAAGGTCATGGAGTGGTTGGAGCGTTCAAATCCTTCTTAGTTAGAGGAGGAGGATGACATTTCCATAGAGACTATTAAGGGTCCCCCTCTAAAGAAAGACCCAAAGAAGCAAAAGAACTCTCGTGCAGAGGATGATGAGGAGAAGCAGCCGAGACCGTTCAAGGTGGAGGCTAGAATTGAGATTCCAACTTACGACGGGTCGGTTGATGCAGAGAAGCTGGAAGCATGGATCAGCTAGCTGGAGACATACTTTACCCTCTATGGGTATAGTAGCGAAGACAATGTTTCGCTAGCCAGGCTAAAGCTTACAAGTCATGCCTTGGAATGGTGGAATGCCTACCTACGCAACCATGGAGATGAAGTGATTACATGGAGAGATTTCATGAAACTCATCCGGAAAGAATTCTATCCGATGGGTTATGCTGAGGAGAGATGGCGACGGTGGCATAACTTCGTCAGAGACGGGACCAATCAATGCAAGATTATACAACCGAATTCCGGCGTCAGGCAGTGGCATTGGGAGTCTCGATAGACAATCCTCAGACCTTTATGAAATATACCTCTGGCTTGAACACTCGAATCATCACGAAGTTGTCTCTTTACAAGGTGGACGACGTGTCTAGTGCAAGTGCGATAGCCATGACCATCGAGAAGAAGAATGCTCGTGGCGATAAAACCTCCAAAGGTACTTTCGGAGGCTCGTCCAACCGAAAGAAAAAGAAAAATACGAGCGCCACTGCAACCTTGTCCTCAGCCACACGAACAGAGAAGTACTGTGACCACTACAAGATAGAGGGCCATATGAAGGAGAAATGTTGGAAACTTCATCCTGAGTTGTACCCTAAAAAGTGGCAAAAGGACAAGACAGTAGCAACATCAGTCAGAACCAAAGCCATAGTAATCAACCAGGTCCAAAAGGCGGACCCTAGTCTATCTTTGATGGCAAAGCCGAAGGAGATAGCCTTGGGACCTCAAATCGAGTTTGACGAAAAGAAGCTGTTCGTTTTAAAGATCCAAGTGAAGCAGAAGGTGATCAGTGCCATTGTAGACACTGGAAGCTAGAAAAATCTCATCTCCGAACAACTGGTCCAGAAGTTGGGTTTGGCTACTACCCCTCATCCAAAACCTTACCCGTTGGGCTGGATACATAAGGATACAGAGCTCCAAATCAACTGACAATGCACGTTCTATTTTGCTGTAACGAGCTAGTATATAGATGAGGTGACGTGCGAGGTAGTTTCGCTCGATATTTGCCAGGTGATGCTTGGAAGCCCTTACCTTTGGGACCGAGATGCTATATATTATCGCCGACGACAACAATACCAGTTCATGAAGGAAGGCAGGAAATACCTCTTCTCGCGTGAAAAGACAAAACAAGGCGTTGATTTGATCACAGCCTGTCAGGCGAAACGAATGATTAATGCCTCACAGAGGTTCGTATTGTTGTTCATACGACTCTCAGAATCTGAGCCTCAAGCGGATACCCCTATGTCCGTTGAGAGACATGAGTTAGAAAAATTGTGTGGTGATTTTTCGGGCCTCTTTTCGGAAGTTCGAGGCTTACCGCCGAAACGAGAGGTGGAACACAACATCCAGCTAATCTCAGACTCCCCACTTCTGAATCTCAGCATGTACCGCTATTCGATGGTGGAGAGCGAAGAAATAAAGAAACAGGTGACTGAGTTGCTTGAGAATGGAGTAATCAAGCCAAGTAATTCTCCCTATGGCTCACCAGTTGTCTTAGTCTCGAAGAAGAATGGTGGGTGGCGTATGTGCATTGACTATTGAGTCCTCAACAAGATCACGGTGAAGAAGCGATGCCCCCTTCCCCAACTAGAGGACCTCTTAGACCAACTGAAACACACCCGTTACTTTACGAAGCTGGACTTAAAATCTGGCTCAGGTACGAATCCAAGATGATGACACTTGGAAGACGACATTTAAGACGAGGCAGGGTCTGTTCGAATGGCTCGTTATGCCGTTTGGACTCTGCAATGCCCCTGCCACATTCACGAGGTTGATGAATGACGTGCTACGACTGTTTCTCGATAGCTTCGTTATTGTCTACCTCGACGATATAGTCATCTACTATTGTACTTGGGAGGAGCACCTAAGCCATGTGACGAAGGTGTTTGAACTACTACAAAAACACGAACTGCACTTAAATGGGAAAAAGTGTGAGTTCAGCCAGCTTCCTTGGTATATCTTGGTTTCGTTGTGGATAACGGAGAATTGAAAATCGATCTGATGAAAGCGAAGTCCTAGAGTGGCCTAGACCAACAAATGTGACGGAGGTACGAAGCTTTATGGGCGCTTGTCAGTATGTCCGAAAATTTATTCGGAACTTCTCTGTGTTAGCTGCTCCGCTACATGCCTTGACGAAGGCAAACCAACGCTTCGAGTGGACTCAGAAACATAAGGACACATTTCATCTATTGAAGGGGAAGATATGTGAGGCGCCAATTCTTGCCTTGCCAAATTTGCAGCGGCCTTTCGAGCTAGAAGCTGATGCGTCGGGATATGCGATGGGTGCTGTTCTAATGCAAGGACGACCCATTGTCTATTACTCTGAGATGTTCCAAGGAGCACATAAGAACTACCCGACATATGAAAAAGAATTGCTTGCCCTCCACCAAGCCGTTAAACATTGGCGGCTTTATTTGTTGGGCAAAGAGATGGCGGTCTATACCGATCATCAACCCCTCCAATACGTTCAAACCGCTACAACAAGCTCGTCATATGAAATGGATGATCTATCTCCAGCAGTTCAATCTGGTGGTTAAGTACAAGAAGGGAGTCCAAAACAAGTTGGCTGATATGCTGTCCCGGCCTCCAGTGGCAGCACTTTGTCTATCCGCAATGATGGAGATACAACCAAGTGTGCATGACGACTATGCCTACTTATATGACGAAGATCTCGATTTTTGGAAAGTAGTGGAGATGGTGAAGATGGACTTTCAGAATTTGCCTTACGAGGAGGATTGCTGTACAAAGGGTCACAATTATGCATTCCGAAAGAAGCGAATCGTATACAGTGGATGCGAGAGGCGCATACTTCGAAGGTGGCAGGCCACTTTGGAGTAAACAAAACGGTGCAAAACGTACAACGCTATGTCTACTGGCCCGGATGTAGCAAGATGTGGCTCGCTTTGTACGAGGGTGCGTACTGTGCAGCATCTCCAAACCCTCGATTCGGAAGCTCGAGCTCTACACACCTTTGCCCGTTCTGAGCAGTCCTTGGGAGAGTATCTCGATGGACTTCTTAGGAGGTCTACTGACGACATGACGGGGGTACAACTACTTGTATGTAGTGGTCGATAGATTTTCTAAGATGATTGTACTAGTCCCGTGCAAGAAGATGGTCACAGGAGAAGAAATGACAAAACTCTTTTTCAAACACGTTTGGATAAACTTTGGTTACCGAGTTCCATTGTGTCTGATCATGATAGCCGTTTTATAGGAAATTTTTGGAGATTGTTGTGGTCCATGATGGATACGAAACTGCAAAGGAGTACAACCTTTCATCCCCAAACCGATGGTCAGATCGAAGTGGTTAATCGGACTGTCGTACATCTTCAATGAGACTATAACGCTCAACATCCTAAGACTTGGGACGAGAGTTTACCCTACCTGCAATTCGCCTTTAATCGAGCCATCCATAGCTCAACTAGCAAATCCCCGTTCGAAGTGTGCTTGGGCTATCTACCCCGAAGCCCATTTGATCTCGAATTTACAGTTGGTTCAATGACACAAACTGTGGAAGATGATGCTGGGAAGGCTCAACGTTTTCTAGAGAATATCCAAAAGGTGCACAGTGAAGTGGAGAAGCAGCTGGAGAAAGCCTAGCAGAAGTATAAAGCTAGACATGATCGACACCGAGTGAACGAAGATTCCCAGGTCCGTGACCTTGTTTGGTTACACTTGGGAAAGGAAAGGTTGAAGGGAGAAGCAAAGAAACTGAAACCTATCTGCTATGGCCCTTTTAAGATTCTCCGAAAAATTGGTGATAATGCTTGCTTGCTGGAGTTGCCAAGTTACATGGAAATGTATTCGGTCGTTAATGTTGAGAATTTAAAGCCCTTTGAGCCGTCAATGCTAGATGACGAGCTAGGAGAAACACTGCCCTTAGTGGAAGATTTATCCACAAGTCAGGAGAAACAATTGGTCGAGGATACCATCCTTGAGAAGAAAACTATTGAGACACGACGGGGAATTAGAGAGACCTTTCGGATTGGAAAGAAGGGACAGAAGCCCAACATGTCCAAGTGGTATACTAAGGAAATAGGGGAGTCTCAATTTTCCCACCTATTCTAGATCCAGTTGGAGCTGAATCCCTATAAAAGGGGGAGTAATGATCCGGGACGATCTCCCAAGTCTTGGATAAGAAGCTTCATAACTGACGAGAGAGTAAAGTCCAACGGACAGCCAAGAGTCACGTTTCCGTTAGAAGACCAAAAGTCAAAACTGAAGAAAACTATAGCACCTCGTATGTCAGCCCAAATTAGAACCCGTTCAGGTTCTAAAAACGGATGACGGTTTTGCGTAGAGAGTGAGACTTGTGGGAGAAGTTATATTTAGCTTTTATGAGTTGTAATTGCTATTTTTAATACTTTTCAGCCCTCTTATGCCTATAAAAGGGGAGAGAATGGTAAAAGAAAGATATGGTAGAAAAGAAATAAAAATTGCCTCTTTCAAATTTTGAAGAGAGAAATCCATATCTCAAAAAAAAAATCTTTTAGCACCTGTGTGAGAGTTGTTAGGTTTTAGCCACATATCATACGGATCAATCAGTCTGGTGCTCGGTACCGGCACATCAGACCATGCTATGTCTAATTGCAAATCATATGTGAAAAATTGCAGTGGATGATTATGGATGTAAGGAAAACATATATACCATCAAACATTGAAAGTACATTTAATTAGGGAATCTTATTAAAGAAGACCTATTAGCAAAAAGGAAAGTAATGGGTATTAACTGAAGTAAAATTTTGATTTTTTAATGAAATCAAAGACATAATTTGCTGAGGAGAATGCTTATAGAAAGATTTAAGTTGGGATATATGAATTAGAGTAGGGCAATGCAAATGGTGTGGAGAAAAAGGTCAAGGGTGGAATGGATAAGGCAAGGACTAAAGGACCAATGCCCTTTTTTTATGGGAATGCCATTTTTCTTTATACATTTTCTGATGAAGGATAGGGTTATGGCTGCATTAAGAAGATTTAGTGGTCTTTCTAAAAGAGTATAGTTCAACAAAATGATTGGAACCTTTGTGGGAGGATATACGCTTTTCAAATATAGGGTGGTCACATGCGATTAGAATGTGATCACATTCTTTTATTAGTGACCTATCCATACAAACTTTATTAGATTGTTGGCTGGTAGTTTATATCAATTTTATAGGGTTCAGCTAAGTCTTTATAAAGATTCATTGTGAATTACAGACCATACTTATAGAAAATAAAAGTTAACAGTTCTATGTTATATAGATTGTTTATCCTCCTAGATGTGAAATCATGCTGATGATTGTCTCTTTTTCCTCTTTCTATCTCTTGCTCTTTCTTCTGTCTCTTGTTGCACACCAAGGGGCAAAGATGATCTGTGCAAAGTTCTGGAGAATTACAAAGTAAAATCATTATGTTGATCGAGGTTTCCTAATTCTTGAGATAATTAGGGCATGAATTTGCCAAATGACACTTGAGCATTGACTGAAAAGCTGAAAGTGAAGTTGGATTTCTCTAATTTCAAGTAACCAAAACAGTTGTAAGGGCCTTCATTAATAACAACTATACAAAATAGATGGTAGCACAGGTGCGAGACACCTAAGCATTCCTATAAGTAGATCAAGAAACTAAAAAGCTATGAAAATGTGTAATATTTTATTTGATGAAGAATATGACACTAGAGTTACACTGCGAAGTGCATGACAAACGTTAATTGCAAATGTCAAGGATTATTAAGGGAATAGACATAAATCATTAGAACTTGTTTCCTATTTCACTCAATGCTTTATTTAGCGAGGATGGTTGTGAAAAATTGAGGATGATTTTGACAAACTGTTCTACATTTTTATTTGTTTTGCATCAATATTGAATTTTAAAATTAACTTTCATTAAGTTCTCTTATTAGGATCCATACAGAAAGGCTGACTTGGCGAACAGTGAATTGCATCAGTTATCTCAATACTTGATTATCTCAATGCTTGATATTTGTGGCTTTCACTATTAATGGGGTGTACTAAGATGATGGGACCCATGTGACATGAGTAATGTGCAGCCATCACTTTGCCCAGAAAAACAAACTCTCTTTTTTTTCGCGGGGCGGGGGGGGGGGGGGGGGGGATTT
>JAOXJJ010000725.1:15036248-15067641 GCA_025769935.1 Phoenix roebelenii | reverse complement strand
CTGGGGGGACTGTCTAGCTAAAGTTGCTTTTGTTAAACGTTTTTGGTATTTTTTTTTTGTCAGATTATCATGCTATCAGTTTTATGAAGAATCCTTGATCATATGGCAGAATTGAATTGTACACTTGATGCAACATACAAGAGGAAAAAGAAAGACATCGTAGCAATCTGAACTCTTGCGGGTCTATCATATATAGCACATCTCATATCATTTATATACACACGAATGATATAAGGTTGATACGCGAGATTGCTAACCTTGTTCGACACTCCACTATCTTAGTGGGTCTATCACCATACTTATGTTATGACATAACATTTAAGAAAATAGGACTTGTCTAAATTTAGATGCTTCCCTATTTCCTACCTTAGAATTCATCCTTCAAATTCAAATGGATATCTTATGAGATGTTCAAGAACCTCTCTTGATCCATATTCACGAACCTTTGCATCAACCCCTTAAGTTACAAGAGTCTACTGTGTGGTGTATAACATGTTCCCCTACATTTGTGTAAACTAACTAATACCATCAGACAACTTAGTCTGAAACTATCTGAACCAAATGTTGAGGATGAGTACTTGTTAACCCTCATGAATCACAATTTACACTAAGTTCTACCATGAACTATTTTTTTGTAAATCTCTCACTTGAAACTAAGCGTGTTATCAATTTGTTCTTTAGAGTGGCTTTGGATGTACCTAAAAATCACAATGTTTTGCAATTCCATGCTTTTGGCTGTGTTTTAGAGTTCCATAAAATCCCTTCTATTGTCCTATGTTGCATGGAAAACCACATCCACCTCAGAGAATCCATGTTAGATACATATATGAGTTGGATATGCATTAAACATTAAGATAGTTATCAGATTGATGCCGGACAGCAGGGAAAAAGAGGGAGAAAGAGAGGAGAGAAGAGGAAGAAGAGAGGGAGAGAACTAGGCTTCGCACCTAGCCCTAGCTCAGGGTTTCACACCAAGGCTAAAAGAAGAGAATCACAAATTTTTATTCATAGCATAACCCTAAGCGATGTACGGTCTATAACATATTTATAAGACCCAGAAAAATGCAAAAGACCCCTAAAAAGAAACTAGTCTCACAAAAGATCCTCAAAATAACGAAATACCAACATAAGCCCTAAAGGCTGTCAAATAACAAAATACCCTAATTAGCCCAAATAACATAAAATCACTCCAAAATAAAATCAAATTGGTTGGACCATCCTCCTGCGGCGACTGTAGACTCGAGTGACGGACGATTTGGCATTGGTGTCCGCACCACAAATTCTTCAGTTAGAGATTGGTGGCGATTTCAACTCTTCAAACAATGATTTTTAACATACCATAATGACAACAAAAGACGTGTCTTTTGTTCTTTTCAGAGATTAGTGAAGGATATAACTATTAAAATAACTTTATGAAATGTCATCTTCTTTTTACTCTTAAGTTAATTTAGGAGTTTGAATAAGAAAAATGTACATTGCAAGACCTTAACAATCAATTTATTTAAACTTTCTTTTATATAACATTGTGAAATAAAGTATGTCTAGATATTTTTGTTAAAATTACTTCTTTTCCATTGTGTCATTATATCTCCTCTTTTTTCTCCTATCAAGTCAGGAAATTGGATGTGTCCAATTCTGATTCTCTCATCCATGTTTATGCAACAATGCTTAAATCATGGAATTGGTAGTTTCTACGTTTAATATAATTTTCTGGGTCCATGATTTTCTCCTCTCTATCATCTTATAACTTTCCATTTTAGATATTTCCCTTTTTGGCAGCCAAACACCTTCCTAAAAGAAAACTTAACATTCAAAATCTGAAATTTTGAATCAGGAAAAACTTAAATTATATTTAAAATTTGAACCACCAAACTGGGTGCTCATGGCAAAATCTTGCTTGTTGCACTGTTGGCATGATAAAAGTGTTTGAGAATTCACCCAAGCCAACTCATAAATAATTAAAGAGCTTCCACTTCAGATAGTTGGTGCCAGATCAAGCACCTAAAATAGTTGGTTGATTACACTTGAATGATCTGTAATGACCAGATAAAATAATGGGATATGTATTTATATTATGACCATTGTAATATCATTATATGATATTGTTTCACCATCTATAGTATTAGTTTCAATTTTAATATTCAATCAATATGTTTATGATATTATTTATTTTTTAGTGGTATTAATTTTGCTATAATTACTCATGATTTTCTATTATAAAGGTTAATAGTGATAGTTTTCAACATAATAATTAAATCTGAAACAGGTTCCAAATTTTTTTATCATTTTTATTGCCAATGATGAAGATTCTAAAAAGTGGCCAATGTATGGGTAGCCGGGGCACCATATGGCACCTGAATTGTATGCCGGAGCCTAATGGGGCACTTAGGTGAATGAACAGAAAGATGGTGGGAGAAGAAAGAGGTAGTGGAGGTAGAGGGTAAGGAGTGGGGATGGGAGGCAAGGAGCTGAACAATGGTGGTGAGGATGAGGGTGGAGGGCAAGGAGAATGAAGAGGGAATATGGGGTTAGAGAGGTGTAACAATGCAGGACCTCATCCAAAAAGGCTAGTTGGAAGGTATTATTTGGATTCCTTGATCCTGTATAAGTATCCAAAATCTACCTAGTGAATAACCGATGTGGGACTAAATACACAACCGCACGGGTCCTCATATATTTTTTCCGTTTAAGCCCTGACGTCCTCCTTAGGCTAAGGGTTCAAATCCATTCAAATCTAATCACAAGTATCACGATCGGCCCGTGGTCAGCCCTACTGAACTCGTGCTGCAATGTTCCCTAGTTTACATAGATTATGGGCCTCATCCAAAATGGCTAGCCGGAAGATATTTTTTTGATTCCTTTGTTCTGTATAAGTACCCAAAATCTATCCAGCAAATAACTGATGTGGGACTAAACACACGCCTTCACGGGTCCTCACATACTCTCTCCGTTTAAGTCCTGACGTCCTTGTCAGACTAAAGGTTCAAATTCATTCAAATCTAATCACAAGCACCATGATCGGCCCGTGGTTAGCGCTAATGAATCCGTGATGCAGTGTCATGTAGTCCACATAGATTATGGCTAGGTCCACTCTGATACCACTTGCAACAACCCAAGACCTCACCCAAAAAAGCTAGCCGAAAGGTATTATTTGGGTTCTTTAGTCCTGTATAAGTAACAAGATCTATTCAGCAAATAACCGATGTGGGACTAAACACATGCCCACACGGGTCCTCACAAGAGGAGAGGCAGATCATGGTAGAATAGTTGCATAAGTGGAGGAGGTAGGTTTTTGCGTGGTGCTTGTTTTGCATTTTCTGCCCAAACAGCATGTACCTAGGTCCCTTATGCGTGGCCTCTTAGACTTGGCTATTGAATGAGTGGTATGTGGCCCGGCAGCATATGAAAGTTAGATAGGGCCATTGACCTTAACTTAAGGTGGCCAAGGGACTGCATACATATGTGTAGCTTATATGCAACTGCGTAGGCTGCACTCGATGACAATCTTGAGTTATGATTTTTATGTAGCTATGCTGGGATATTTGGCAAAGCAGTAAAATAGGAACAAAATAATGTTTTCATATCATGTAAATTACTGACGATTTATCTCTCTTGCTTCTTGATCATGCTTAGGAGTTGGAATTTTAGATGTTTTTTCATTAGAAATGGTGAGGCTGTGAGCCAGCTTGAAAGAACAGTTGAGCTAGCGGGGTAATGGTCATTTTAATAGATTTGGAGGCTCTAGTTACATAAAGATCGACAAAATGGTAGGTCTTTTTTTTTTCCTTTTATGACTATTAATTTTTATTTTCACTATTCCTACCAATGGGTATTCGTTATTTTATAGGGTTTTAATCGTTTATCATAATCAACTAACACTTTTTGGGTTAAATAATGTTGTTTTACATTAAAAGTTGTTGCTTCTTGTTATAACAGTTAATACTGACTTCTGCGACAGTTGTTTATTAGTACCATCAGAGGGTGAATTGGGCAAACAACAAGAACCATGATGGTTAATAGTAATGCCAGCAATGGAAACAATGCCACAGCATGGCTGGTCCCTTTCACTTCATCCTTCTTTCCTAGAGGTGGAAAACCACCCAATGATGTTCATGTCATGAAGGGATTATCTAGGTGCTTATTCGCATGCAATGTCCGTACAATATTAGAACATGTTACAGGTGGGGCTCATAAAATCAAAACTGTACTGGCAGGAAGATGGCCTGACAGAATGATAGAACAGGAAATGTAATATCCGCCATGAGTGTCCTTGCTGGTCAAAGAGGCAAGGTTCCAACTTATTCAAACCAGATTGGATGAACTTTGAATATTTAGAACAAGCTAGATGAAGTATCATTTTTATTCTTTGCTCGTAAAGCCTTTAATAAGGTGGTGGGAAGCTATCTAGAAGTCAAAGAAACTATGTTAAATTTCCAAAAACTCTTGGTTGTACTATACTAAGCTTTTATCTGCAATCAAAATGGTCATGATTTTTATGCCAAAACTTTATCATGCTAGCTTATGTAATTGTTTTGTTTTCCTGCTGCCTCCAGTAATTGTCATTGATATTGAATTAGTTCTCTTTTGCTTGTCTTTGTTTGTATTTCTGACTGGTTAATAGTCTGAAATAACTAGTAAAGTCTTTTATCTTGGTCATTGTGACTGTAACTGACGTGATGGAAACTGAATATGCAGTGAGGGAGAACCTGAGGGCTGCAAAGAGGGAATTTGCCAAAACTGAAGATGATCTGAAGTCCCTCCAAAGTGTAGGGCAGATTATAGGGGAGGTTCTTAGGCCACTTGACAATGAACGCTGTAAGTGATCTGCTCTCTTTTTAGCTGCAGAGCTGTTTCTTTCTGTTTTTGCTGTTCTATGAATTCATTTACTATTGGCCATTTCCTAATTGATGTTTTTGATGTAGTTAAGACCTGAAATTAAGGGGGCTAATATATGGAGTTGAACCTGTTTCTTAGCTGTACACCCAATCCTGTTCCTTGCACCTCTTTGAAATTAAGATATCTATTGTCCTTCATCAAGTCTAGTTCCTATTCCTCTTCACTCCTATTCTTGATTTCTAAGGATCAGGGAAATAGATACTTATTCCAATGATAATACTCAAACTACAGCAATGGATCATAGGATGCTTTGCTTAATCCATTGGGCAGCAGCAAGGTGCTCTGATTTATCAGCAAATTTTGGACTATATTAAGTCCGCATAGTGTTATTAGTGCTGATATTATGGCAAAGTACATCACTCTATGGTCATAAAACACTTGATATAGGTTGTAATAACTGTCTCCTTACAGATTATAATTTATTGCCCTTAACTTATTAGATGGATATAACTGGAGTTTCACTCTGATCAAATAGTGGAATCAACGTGCCAGTTCCATGTGCTTGAGGCCCAAGAGCCACTTTGGTTGCTATTCCTAGCAAGTCAGTCAGTATCAGCCTTTGAAGACCCTGACAGAAGGCATAAGCAATGGCTTGGGAAAAGCTAGTATCTTTGATATGTGTTGAATATTCAGTTGATTAGCCTTAGCCACTGCCTTTTGCGTTGCAATGGTTAAATTTGGTCGTGATGTAAATTCAACTCATCAAGACAATAGCTAGTTCCCTTTAAGGTATGAAGTTTTTGTTGCTTGTGATGGCAAATTCATGATGATTCAGGAAGCTTTGCAGACAAAATTTTGGATGTTAAACTATAAAATATATTTGTGCAATTGGAAAAGTAGTAAAGTACTCAAGTGGCTTGCTATGTTAATTTGCCAAAGCTCCAAGTTCCATTCTTTAATGTGCCTTGCTATTTTCACTTGCATGCCTTTTTTAAGTACCTTCTGGTTCGGTTTTTATCATGGTTTTAGTTATTTATTGTCTTGCTGCCAAAAATTGTCTTTGCTATGAGATTGGAATTATTAAGCACCAGCTATTTAACAGATAATTTTTTTGTATTCCAGTAATTGTTAAAGCTAGTAGTGGCCCAAGGTATGTTGTTGGATGCCGCAGTAAGGTGGACAAAGAGAAGCTGACAGCTGGAACCCGTGTGGTTCTTGACATGACAACCCTCACCATTATGCGAGCTCTTCCACGAGAGGTATTGAATGGTCGTTGTATATTGTTGCATGGAGCGGCACTGATCTAAGATGTATACTTAATGGGCTCCCACTGGCTCTATTATATTTTTCATTTCCTGAATTATGTAAAAACAAATATGATGAACTTAATTGCCAACGTTCTATCTCCTGGTTCCAGGTTGATCCTGTTGTGTATAACATGCTTCATGAAGATCCTGGCAATGTTAGCTACTCTGCTGTTGGTGGGTTATCTGACCAGATCAGGGAACTCAGAGAATCTATTGAGCTGCCGCTTATGAATCCTGAGCTCTTTCTCAGAGTAGGAATTAAACCCCCAAAGGTAACTATGAGCTCATTATTGAATTCTGTAATGTATAACTCAAGTATGAGTCAGAATTGTTCTTTTATAATTACTACAAAGAATTCTAAGCAGTCTGGCCAGCAAAATCTATCTTTTGAGGAAGTTGAGATTTAAACTGAATAATTCATTGTGTCGTATGAGTTTATGAGGTTTTGATTTTATGATTTCAGGGTGTCCTCCTCTATGGCCCTCCTGGAACAGGGAAGACATTACTTGCCAGAGCGATTGCTAGTAACATTGATGCC
This sequence comes from Phoenix roebelenii, assembly GCA_025769935.1. Taxonomy (NCBI): domain Eukaryota; kingdom Viridiplantae; phylum Streptophyta; class Magnoliopsida; order Arecales; family Arecaceae; genus Phoenix; species Phoenix roebelenii. Next base: position 15,060,960 of record JAOXJJ010000725.1, on the reverse strand, counting down.
AACTTTCTTAAGGTTAGTGTTATCTAAAATAATCTGACCCTCCCCTTTTATACATCTTTTAATTTTTTATATTTATCTGTTAGGTTGTATCAAGTGCTATAATCGACAAATATATAGGTGAAAGTGCAAGATTAATCCGGGAGATGTTTGGCTATGCTCGTGATCATCAAGTAAGGACTCAGATCTTGGGATTTTTTTTGCTGGGCTTTTTCTTGTTAATTGGACATCATCTCAACATCCCTTTTTATAAAAACATCTGACAGTCTCTATATGCTATGGTTGGTTCTTAAATTTTACTTTTATTTGCAAAATGGTTTGTCTGATATTAATTAATGGGCCTCCCTTCTCTAGCCTTGCATAATTTTCATGGATGAAATCGACGCCATTGGTGGGCGTCGATTTAGTGAAGGGACCAGTGCCGATCGTGAGATCCAGCGAACACTAATGGAACTGCTCAACCAACTAGATGGATTTGATCAGCTTGGGAAGGTGAGTTTCTTTTCCCTAAACTTAGTTTGTCTAAGAGTATTTATCAGACTGTTGTCTTATGAAAAGAGTATTGAAAATGAGATAGTTATTGATTGCAATATTCAGAGGGCTAAAATATGGGTTAGCTGATTTAGCTTCTACTGTGCTAGACCTGGTCTTTGTCTCGCCTCAGCAACAATATACTAATACAGGAAAATATCAATCGGAGAGCTGGCTTTGCTTTTGTTGTTTACTAATTTATGAGTAATATATGTGAAAGCAAGGCATTGATGCTAAACACAAGTAATAGAACTACAGAAGTTGTGATCATGTTCTGGTTTTGGTGTTAATGAATGGTTGATTTCTTCCTTTTACTTTTTCCAAGTAATTTCTAGGAATAGTTCACGTGAATTGGGAAGGACACCCATGGCTGTGAATATTACTGCACAGACATTATTAAACATGGTCAAATGCCTTTCTGCTCATAGCTTTTATATCCTCTATTGTATGGTAGTATTTGCTTCTTTCCATGAGTCATAGCATTTATTGCTAGACCTAATATTTGAAGCAGTAAATGAAAACTGAGTTTGCATTAACAGCAGTGCTTTCACCATTGTTTGTAGGATAAGTGCAGAATATTTTTGATCATTACCAGAGCTTTATTGCTTCTTTTTATCTTTGACATATATGCTTATGAATATTATTAAAGTTCATTCTGTATAAGGGGCAGCCGCAGGAATAGGGAAGCAAAGCTTGCAGAAAATTTAGTTAGTTCTTTGGATGCTAGTTCAAGAGCTATGAAAGTGGGTGCAACATCTTAAGTAGAAGATCCCGATCTCCCCAATACACAACCAATGTGAGACTAAATAGATGCCTGCACAGGTCCTATAGCTATGAAAATGTCCAATATGGGCCTATAACGAGAAGCAAAGACTTCTCAAAATTTACTACTGAATACACTCTTCTCAGGACTAGCTACATGATCTGTCACCTTTTCTTTTTCTTCGTCCATAGACCAAAAGTTCCTCAGCCCTTGTGATTTTAATAACTTTGAGTCTGTCCCTTACCTTTTCTTTTTGGGGGATTAGGCAAGGCTTTTAATGGTCAAAGAAAGGTGATATTGCAATAAAAGAAAGACATCAATGATGGATTTACCTGAAAAAAAAAGATTGATAGGATTATCAACAAAAGGATATTTCTCTTGACTTGTTCCTCTGCAACTCTGTCAGCTAACTCATTTTCTAGTCCTATGAACATAACCACAGGTAATACCAACTCCCTTTTGCATTTTGGTCCTCTTTCTCCAAAAGGTCCACAATATACATAACTTCCCCAAGGTCAAAAGAATTCAACTCCAGATTCAGTAAAGGAGTTTCATAGTGAAATACCAATGTTCAGAAGTTTGAACAAGTGAGATATGATGGGACCAGAACACATAATTCTAGAAAATAGCTCAAATAATTAACATGAGATTATATTTTCTTTGAATTTTTTTGTATACCTTGAAGCCACCTATCTCCTCACTGCTAAAGCAAATCAGGCCACATACACCAGTGACCAGTTAGCGAGTCTTTTTTGATAACTTGAATGTGACCTCAGATATGCCACCAGGTTAGGAGTCTACATATATCTTCCATGATGAAACTATTGGATTTGATAGAAATTTAGAAATGTCATCTAAACATTTTGGAAGGCTTCAGCAAATCTAAATAGATGTTAAAAGTAGTTTTAATAGAACTGAATTTCATGTTCGAGGGCATTACTAAAACTCAAAATTCCAGGATGAAAAATACTGTATTTTGTCTCTAAAACATTACATTCAATAGCTGTTGCTGATCAACAAACAATACTTCTACAGGATGATTGTTTTTCATATCTCTCTCTCTCAATCACACACACTTATGTTTATTTCTTTACATGCACAAACGTGTGTGTTTCTAATTATAGCAGGTCAGTTGCACACCAAAGAATATGTTGAAGGAGAGAGAAGACAGGTTACGATTTTGAGCGATACTGACTCACCTTTTTGAATGGGTTGGAATGGACATGCAAGAAAGAGATTGGGAGTTATGGTCGAGCATATGATTGGGACATACTCTCCTTTTTGAATGGGTTGGAGTGGACATGTGAGCAAGAGATGGATGAGGATTGTGAGTTGCAGTTGAGCATATGATTAGGACATTTTTTTTAATAAAATTTACAACAATAGGCATTGTAAAATCATGAGATAAAAACTAATGATACTTTGGAACGAAAATTGATAGATCTTGAATCAACTTGTGTGTTTTGATTTTGTATAGAAAAATGAGAGGTAACCTTGGCTAGAACCATGATACTTCAAGGAAATTGAGGTTAACCGTCCAATCTTTCCACCCCTCATAAGGGTGCCTCTTCATAACCTCTATAAGTAATCTTAAGAATGTCACAAGTTGTGAGTAGGGTTCCTTCCACAAGTTCTCAAAAAGACTGCAACTCTAATTACTCAAACAGGAGCATGTGAGAAGGCAGAATTAGATGCAGAAGTAGGGAAGCAAAAATATTAACAAAATGTTCTCAAAAATCTTAAAGAAAAAAAAAGTAACAAAGCACTTGAAAATACCTTAGCAACATTCCAGAGTTATTCCAGAATAGTTGTCATGTCCTAGGTAACATTCCGGACTTCCTAACATAGCGATACTCAAGTCCCTTGGGGTTCCTTCTCTGTTCTTGGGTGCACAGGAAATTGTTATATAATAGGTCGGGGCCATGAGGTTGTGATTGTCACATATTTGAGAGAATTCTCTTGCGAAATTCTATCCACTATAGGCTGTAGCCAAGAAAAAATTAAATCGTCTTCTCTAATTACTTCCCACCTTAGCTTTGTTAGGTATGAACCTGTGGAAGGTGTTGCTAGTTTTAATTAAGTACATATAATTATACATAGTTTTCTCATCTATGAAGTTACAGAGTATTTCTTCCTACCCAAAAATAACCGCCCTATTCATGTCATAAATGTCATGGTGGTTATCTCCAAAAAACTACGACTGCCTCATTAATTCTTAATAGGTTTCCTTGATTTCCTGAGGTGTCACACATTTTTTCCAATTTTTAAATTTGTTTTAGTGGTGGACACTGGAATTAATTTCATGGCGATCAATCTTGTCACAATATGCTGCATGTCTTAAACCAATCATGCCACCATAACAACTACTACTACTAGAATAAATAGTATGTAGAAATATGATTTAAACAAACTGTTGGTAACAAATCTTTCTTTAATGAAATTTCCTTGTTTTGTTACTACAACTTTATTAGATTTTAAACCAACTGAAAACTTAATCCTTCAAAGTAGAATCCACTAATTAGGTTCTTCTATGCCTCATGCAAGCATGGCACTCTAGAAGCAGTAACTACCTGGTGTAAGATTTAAGTCCTTGCATCAGCTTTTTTACATCTTGGCTTTATTTAGATTGCTCATATCATGGTCATTAATCTTGTTAAGTGAAAAAGATATCATTTGACATGTTTGTGTACATTGGCTTGAGTGGCTCTAGCGTCAACCACTGATGGTTGGTTCATGAGATTTGCTTTTGCATTATTATGTGAGTCGGTGTCACGTCGATCACATTAGTCTGAGGCTTGCAATGTGCATATCCATAACCCCTTTTTTTGTGCTTATCTTTCATCTGGCCAGTTTCTCAATTAGACGTCTAGACTCTCCCACATATAACAGGCGCTCTTAATTCTTATTGATCCCAAGTGGATCCAGGAGGATTATGGTTTTTATTTGGACTTTCTTAGGCTCATTGATTTGTTCTTATATGGTACAACATTAGCTTTGTACTAACTCTTCGATATCCTGTCTTCCTTCTATGTCCAGTGAAGAAAACAATGTCTTTGATGTGTCTGAAAATCATCCCAAGATGGGGGAGATTTGATGATGGTCATCTCTGTATCTCTACTTGGTATTTTTTTGGACTCACTTTTTTCCTTTTCTTGGTTGACACATTTGGCCGATAAAAGATTTTTCATCTAGCATTTTTTGAGGTTGTGGAATATCACTGTCAGATGGATGCCCTTTTGAACATATGCCATTTTGTACTTTCTTTAGAATCATTTAAATCCTTTTTGCAATATTGCAGTGGATAGATGTACTTTGTGAGCCTTAAATGGGTTCTGGCTATATTGTATGAAGTGAAACAAAATATTCCATGATTTTTTCTTATATCAATTGATCCATATTATTTATGATAATTGCTTATTGAGTAGCATTCTTTTTCCCAAAACATTATTAGGTTAAGATGATTATGGCAACAAATCGACCCGATGTTCTGGATCCAGCACTTCTTCGTCCAGGTCGGTTAGACAGAAAGATTGAAATCCCATTGCCAAATGAACAGTCAAGGATGGAAATTCTCAAGATTCATGCTGCTGGTATAGCCAAACATGGCGAGATAGACTATGAGGCAGTTGTTAAACTTGCTGAAGTGAGTTTATGGCATATTCTTTCCTATAACCAGTATTATCTCCATTGCTTTATTTTTCCTAATTCATCCTAATCTTTGATTCTAAAATCGAAAAACCATCCTATTTTTCAGGGTTTCAATGGAGCTGATCTTCGAAACGTCTGCACAGAAGCTGGGATGGCAGCAATCCGTGCAGAACGAGATTATGTTATTCATGAAGATTTTATGAAGGTAACTTACATTCTGTAGATGTGTTATATTTTAGCACTCCACTTCATAGGGATACTGATAATTGTCTATCTTAAAGTGAAAATTCAACATCTTGCCTGGTGTTTCGTCTAATTCTTATGCATATCTTTTTTTCCCCTCTTTTAACCCATCTCTGCCTGAAAATGTATGTAAAACTTGCTGCAAAATCCTGCCTTATTTTTCTGAGTCTAAACCTATTATACCTTCATTGTGTCAAATGCTTTTTAGCCATTTGGTGGAATACCTTTTCTGTCAGATCTATTATTTAAAGATCACTCAAAATTCATAATGCAATCCTGTCACCCAAAATTCATCATGTAATCCTGTCTTGACCTATGCCCTGCCTGGTTACACCTGAAGTCCTCACCCTATACCAGTAAAACTCTTGCCTGGATCAGCTGTAGGCAAGAATGAATGGTTGAATGTTGGAGTTCTGCTTGACATGGGCTTTAGCTGCACTTTTGATTGTCCATTCTGTAGTAGTCAATTTTTATGTTAGGATCATCAAGCAGGTGTTTCTCATGGTCATTCTGGAAAGCAACTTCTGCAGTGAATTATGCCCTAAAATGGCTCCTTTGGATGTCTATCTAAATATGCAAGAACAAAAGAAGCCCTTGGGTTGGTCTTACAGCACAGTGGTTCAGGACTTAAGCAAATGATCCTAGCTTTGACTTTGATGTGATATAGTATTACTCCTCTTTCTTGGTGGATATGTCCAAGCATCTAGTATTGATAGGGTGACTATAACATATTTCTATATAATTGAAAGCAATTCTTTTATCTATATTGGTTGTTCCCCCCCTCCCTTCAAACCGTGATGAGCTGTGATGACTCGGATTCTTTTTGTACTTTTGGGACCTGATGCTTGTTACTTCGACTACTGTTTCAGGCTGTTAGGAAATTGAATGAGGCAAAGAAGCTGGAGTCAAGCTCTCACTACAGTGCTGATTTTGGTAAGGATTAGGAAAATTTTGATTCCATCCTTGGATGATGTCTTCTATGGGGGCGATGTTGATGCTGGCAAGATGTTTGTTGAAGTTGTGCCTGTGGTTTGTTGCAAACGTCAGCCAACTTCATCAGCTGACATTCATGTTAGAGGGCTACGATAGTCATACACTTATCCTAAGGTAGAACCATCCTGATGCTGTCTATGATGGTGATGATGTTGATGCTTGTCATATATTTATCATAAAATAGAATCAATATTGCAATATGTCACATGAGTGATTTGATTTTCCAATAAAATAGAATCAAATAGATAAGACTTTGATACAAGTCTGCAAGTGATTTTTGATCTGTTGGCTTCTCGTCCTTCGATTGTCCAATGCCTTATGCTATGCATTACCATCAAGTGTGCTATAATTAGGATATTAATTCTTGATTGTTGATTTCAGGCTTTTTGTAACATACCAACAATTGGATGGTGTATCTGGTCATTTTTCTCCCTTCTGAGAGGAATTTAGGTGACCCTAATCGATTTCATAAATGGAATGAAAGAAGATAAATATAAAATAAAAGTTAGGCAAGAGAAAGGGCAAGGATAGAGTTCAAAATAGATCAGATATTTGTATTCATATTTTATAATTTTTAACAAATATGGATACAGAAAATAAACAGATACCAAAATTGTTATCCATACTTGTCTAAATGGATATAGAGATAAATCAGAATTATCCATATTTGTCATGAGCAGATAATATGGATATAAATTGAATATTATTTCAGTATAAATCAATTTTTTAATAGAACTTAATGATGAGAACTAATATTAATTACACAATAACATAATTCACATCTGCATGCGAAGATAAGGAAAGATTTAAGGCATGATTGTTAAACTTACATGGAGACCAACCTGGTCAAAGAGTCTAAGTTACTCGTTCGACTAAGTTTGTATTATAAAATACTATCATTATTCTTTAATTATAGTATAAATAAAGAATAATCATTAATTATCAATTTTTTAGAGAGCTTGTAAGAAAAATTATATATAAATATAGTACATAGAAGCTACTGCTATTTATAAATATTTCAGCAAAAAAGTTTTGAAAATATCCAAAATTTATTTTTCATTTTTATCAAATAGAAAGGATCTATTTTTATAAAAAATAGTAATTAAAATATAAAATATTATAATATAGAAGAAATGATTATTTAATGACTTGAATGGATTTCAATAAATAAAAAACAACATATATATTATCATTATTCTTTAATTATAGTATAAATAAAAATAACATTAATTATCTATTTTTCAGAGAGCTTGCAAGAAAAATTATATCCATAAATTTAGTACATAGAAGTTACTAATATTTATAAATATTTCAGCAACAAAGTTTTAAAAATATATAAAGTTTAATTTTCATTTTTATCAAATAAGAAGGATTTATCTTTATAAAAATAATAATTAAAATATAAAATATTGTAATATACATGAAATGATTATTTATTGCCTTGAATGGATTTCAATAAGTAAAAAATAATATATATATATTATTAATTATTTTAAATCTAGGTCAAAAATTGCACCTAGATTTAAAAATCGGAGTGAGCTGGATTATGCATCTTTTGACCCAAGCTAATAGAAGCCTTAGATGGGCCAAAAATCCTCACCAATCCTCTAGTCGGACTCATCTGAAGATCAACCGAGAAGCCCCAAATGGACCATAAACCCTTACTGATCCTCTGATCGGAATCATCTGAAGATCAATTGAGGAGCCCTAGATGGACCAAAAATCCATGTCGATCCTCTGGTTGGAATCATCTAAAGATCAACTGAGGAGCCCAAGATAGGGTAAAGATCCTTGCCGATCCCTTGATCGGAATTAAATATAAGAAGGATATTGAAGGAATGTTCAGTGTGACAACCTAAACTCAAGAAAAAAAATAAACAATGCAAGCAAAGACCAAACATAGGTACTTTGAAAAAACTTTTACTTTTATTGCTTTTGAATTTGTACATTGACCTTGACAAAGGCCAAGCAAAAAGATATGTACATCAATCTTGGTAAAGACCGAGCTAAAAATGAAGTACATCGAGCTCAGTTTATCCGAGCAAAAAAGCAAAAAATAAAGAGGTCAAGGACTTTATTCTTCACCTTCGCCACTGCTGACGATGCTGCCCTTTTCGTCCTCGTAGCTGCATTCACCGCCTCCGCCTTTGCTGACGTCGTCATCATTGTCGTCCTCACCAAGGTCAGGTTGGAATTCGGAGAAGTCCATCCCGAGAAGAGCCGTTAAGCCTGAGCTCGGCATTCCTTGAAGCCCTTTCTAAAGCCACTGATCGCATTCTCGACAGTCTCGTCCTGGAATTGCTCCGAAGCAAGATACTCCTTGACCACCTTAGCAGCCTTCTCCTCGGCACATGCAACCTACTCCCTGGCCCCCTAATAATGGCACCTCAAGATAGCCAGAATATGGTGATGCTTCGAGAAGATCAAGTGATGCATTTAATGCCCCTAACAAAAGCCCTATTTTCGATCGAGATGACGATATAACTTCCGTCGCTCGAACTGAAACGCAACTCAATCTCAAAAGTGGAGGACAAATGATAGAAAAATATTAGACACCTCGACGTCGAATTGAATTGACCTCCTTGACCTTGGTATAAACCAAGTCGAGCAACTGCAATCAACACATGCCGACAGAAACTGACATTTTTAGCAACCAATAGTTGTGGTAACTCTGCATTTGGCGCGCAGTCAATATCGTACGTCACCAACGTGAAATGATGCACACGTCGTAAACGTACGACTGATCACTAGCATGCATCGTATCAACCTAAGTAACAACAAAACAGACCACCCTATATAAAGGGGCAGCCCAGAGGCCCTTAGATAGGCGGATATTATACTATACAGTTCTCTTTCAAAGAACCCCATCTGCTGAAATTTCTTCCTTCCACTGTTGCCCCTCTATCCTAACTTAGGCATCGAAGGATCCGCTACTAGAAATTCTCCAGCAAGTAGACTTCTTGCAGGTTATCCCCTAAGAAGATCAGCCCTGACACCTCGACCACCTTGTCCAGCTCTGCTTCTGCCAACCTCAAGGTCATCCGAGCTGCATTTTGACTTCGATCTGGGATTCAATGGCAATATTGAGAAAAAAACCATCCACTCATCCGTCAGAGTTAAGCTAACCCAAGGACCCTCTGAAACAACTAAGAATAAGGGGAGGTTTAATATGCAATATTGGCAATATGTTGGATGCAGTGTAATGCTTTGAAACTAACATATAACAGTATAATTCATGCTTTTATACCTCTTTCATGCACATCTTCAGCCTTTGATATAGAAACAGCCTCGACTGAAAGATTGGTGTTTATGATCCTACTTTAGGTCCAAGTCAGGTCGGCAAATAAAGACGTGTGTTTTGAAGCGAACTCAGATGGCTTTCTCAATTTGCATTGGCAAAGTTCGGTAACGAAATTTGGAGCTTCTTACCACGGCACAAAACATTTTCACAGGGTTTGCTTTTCTATTAGGAAACAAACGCTAATACCACTCACTGAAGTAAGATGAGAGGGAAAAGAAGAGAATTCTTACCCCCAGCAAGCGACCTTCTTGTCTCCCCATAACGCCACAAGCCCTCAGGTATGTACAAATGACCTTTCAGAGAGAGCATAGGATCGGGCGTAGTTGACCCCAGCCGCTCAAGCTGGCAGCTACTTCTCAAATGCACTGTTTGGTGGGAATCAGAATGGTCCGCATTGCAGAATGCGGCACATATTTAAATCGCAGAAATTAACATTAAGGCACAAAAAAATCAATCAGTTAAAGAAAAGAGAGACCAGTCAAATTTCATTTTTGAGGTGAAAAGGATTGCAAAGTAGAGGACAAGCAGATATGAATATGCAAGCAAATAGATTCTTTAACCGGAGTTTTTTTTTCTAAATTTAAACATTTTCTTCCATTTGTGACAAAACATTAGAATTATCCACATTATTCATAGAACAGAAATGGTGGTGCGGCATTTTGTAGACACTGGTACAATCAACAATTTCATATTCACGCAATTAGTTTACACGATAAATGAAAACTAAATCCTCAAAATTTAAATTGAATCCAGAAACAGCTGATCCCAGACATCCATCTTCAGCAACCTAGAGAACCAAATCACGAAAATATAATATTTTATGCAAGAAGGATAGGAATTTGACTGGGCATACTCATGGACTAGTTCCCTGCTAAAGTAAATAAATGACGGAAATCAAGCTTTTCAAAAAGGATTTGAATGCCATACACAATTGGAGTGCAAGAAGAATAGGAATTCGACTGGGCTTATGCATCAACTGGTCCTCTAATAAATAAATGACACAGAATTCAAGCTTTTCTGCTGCACACAAAAATTCAAATGCATGGACACTTAAAACAGCGACGAATTGGGTTGGGATCTAATATCACTTTTGTTAATTTAAGAATATAAGTTGAAGAGTCAATACCAAACATTCAACTCTTGCAAATCATTTCAACTAATAATTTGAAACATTCAAATCCACATAGCGAGAAAGCATATCCATAATGATTCCCTGCTATTGGAAAGAATAGAGTATGAAACATTCAAGGTTAATTTGCCCCATCATTACTAGGGTGTCCTATTTGCATTGCAGCTCTCCAAGATATTCTGCTACCCGCTCCGGTTAACTTGCCTCATCATTAATACAGGCATCCACATAGCTAATGGAAAGCTCATCACAAGATATATATTATAGATATGTATTACAATATATTACATATGCCTTACACACAGACAACCTCAGTCTTTTCTTGTTGTGTGACTTGGACCTGGTCTTCGTAAGATTTCAATAAATAAGCAGGGGTCAGAGTACCCAAAACCAGTTCAAACAACTTCGTCACCTTGCTTTGCTATTGTTATGACTTCTAAACCTTACCTAAGGGCAGACATCAAAAATAATTGCAAAATTCAAACAACCTTTTTTTTATGAAGCTAAACACTCTTTTCAATGTCAGGAAGGATACAAAAAAATCAGCAATGCTAAAAGAAATCATATGCATATACAAGCAAAAATTTAGAGAGAGGAAACTTATTCTAAGTGTTAGAAATCCGAAAAGGTAATTCTGTGATTAGGCAATTAAGAGACTTGCTGCCTCCATCTGATATTAGTAGCAAAATAACAAACTTAATCACATACTCATGGATGTCACCATACAAGAAGAAGGCATATAATGAGGGTAGACAAAAAGAAAAGTGGCTATAAGATTTATACCGAACCCAAATACCTTGTGCAAGCCTTGTACGAGGATCACCAGTTCTGCACAAGAAACCATCACTAGAAAAGTTGATCTTTTCCATTAAAAGAAATTACTGACTGGACATAACACTGATTGGCAACATACTCTAAATTACAAATAAACATTATCTACCAATCCCATCTAAAGTAGTAAATTTGGAGGCAATGATCATGAGACTTGAGCAAAGTCCCCATGGCATAGTCTCTGAAAAGATCCAACTTGGCTGGAAAATATGACGGTCATGAAATTACCCTCACTGAAGTTATGAAGAGGTGAGCATGAATTACTGCAGACTTGCAAAATACTCACCCTGAAGAACATTTTGACCAAGGCATCTTCATTGTGCACACTGGAGAAAATGTAAAAATCAGCCAATGCATCAAGTGGTCATCCACACAGCCATCACATCACATATACACACAAATGAAGAAGGGATGAAAGAAGAATATGAGACTGGAACACTTTAAGTAGAAGGATTAATTTCATTAATGACAATGATTATGACAAGATGCATGAAATTGTTGCTTCCAACAGGAAATTGCATGACAATTAAATAAAACAAATATGGTTGACATGCCAAATGCGATGGTGAACATAGAAAATAATATTTTTCATAAAGAAAGGTGAATCCTGACATTACATACCAGTTCATCTGGATGGCACCTTGATAAATCTGCCGCATGTTTGAGTTTGGATTAACAATATAAAGAAGCAGTGTTTTATGCTCCAGTGCACACCACCACCATTTGATTGAAAAAATCTTCTATTAATTTCAGCCCTACAAACAATATTGCTGGTCTGCCAATAGAGTGACATGATAATATACAACACTACAAATATAAGAACCACCAAAATTCGCTGCTAAATAGTTATCCAAAAAATTATTCCTACAAACGATATCACAAGTCCACCAAAATGTGAATGATAATTTACAATCTTACAAATACAAAATCCACCAAAACTTGCTGGTAAGTAGTTATTTAAAAAAAATTATGTATTCTCACATCAAAACATATTCATGTTGATGCTCTTGAAATTTCATGCAATTTAACATAACCATATGGTGATATGGGTGATTATTCTTCAAATGTGGAAAAATTCACTACAAATTCCTGTTGGCAGAAACCATAACATGCAAGAACGATAACCACACTCCAAATGAAAAATAACTCGAGGTAAAATAATGGACATACTTTTCTTCAGTGCTTCCACATAATATGACCCAAATAAGAAGCTGCAAAAGGAAACTCTATAAACAGCACACGACAATTTTCTTTTCCAGAGTATACTAACATGATACACTTGCTTATAAAGGCCCCTTTTTAATAAATATAAGCATGAACTGTGTTAAGTTTGCTTCAATATCCACTTAGCAAATATAGCAAACACTTTTCCAAACTAAAGATTGTAATATCAGCAGAAATTGTACATCAGATCATTTTGGTAAATGAAGAGCATGGGGTGGGAGTACTCCAGTAAGGAGATCACAAATGAAGACTGTCAGTTAGTTTTAGACAGAAATAGAGAAGGGATGAAAGATATATGAATTATAATAATTGGACTTTGATAAGAGAAGTCAAAAATGGAAATAGGAATTTTTTAATTCACTTAACATCTTTATTATTCCCATAAAAAGAGAGCAAGAATTAGATTAAGGGACATGTATTCACGAGCCATGCATTTCATAGACATGGAGTCTGATGTTCATCCCAAGGAGTTTGTATTATAATAATTGCTACTAGATGTGGAACTAGGGAATAGATAGTTAAGATGATGACTCCGAGAAAAGATGGGGCAGGCTAATCCTTAAGACCAAAACTCGTGGACCACATTGTGCATCACATCCATGGCCAGAACAATGATTGGGCAATACAATATAAATAGAAGATGAATGGAACTTACGGAGGCACAAATAAAAGGTAATATATTTGCTTTAAAGAGAAAATCAAGGTCTAATGAAGGCTGCAGAAGGAGAGAGAAATGCGTGTTTGTGTGTGTGCGTGTGAGAGAGAGAGAAAGAGAGATCTTGATCCAACTGCTCAACAAGTGGTAGGAGAGAGGCCTACTAGACAGATCATGGTTAGCAATATTCCCAGAGTGAGCAAAATAGAGTTATAAAACTATATTCAGATAGATCAACAACCTATCAAATTACTCCTTATATAACTTATGTGCATTGCAACAGCCGATATCTCATCAGATTACAAGTTCGCAGTCATTTATGAAACGAATCATGCATCACAGGTGCTTAGTTCAAATTTACAAAAGCTAATACTGAAAAAGGTTTTCTTTTTATTTTCAAATTAAAGTTCTCCTTACTTAAAGCTGATGGCTTTTTGTTTTCCTGATAGATCTTCAACAGGTGGAATCTTAAAGCTGCAATTTTTAAACATTATATAATTTACATCTTTAGCTATATTGATATATCTTATGCTTTTTTTATTATTTTAATATATTTTTTTCTTTTTCTATATTTAAAAAGCACAGTGCATTAAATGTGCTTATGAAGTAGTTAGTTAGCATTTAAGATAAATAATGGATCGACTTATTAAGAGAGAAAAAAACAACAAGGTAAACAATCAGATAAACAGAATTACTAAACCAAAACTGTACGATCTTCAAATTCCATCAACTGTATGCTTTAAAAGAAAAAAAGTAATGCAATATCACCAACCGCTGAAGCAAATTGAGACATGATACAGCCTTCAGTTCTAATAAACAGATTGTTATAGTAACAAATAAACAACATGAAAAACAGATCAAAGATGATCTAGAAAATGATTAATATTTAAAGAAACATCTGCACAAGAACATACGTCCAAATATTAGAAATAACAAACATCCAATGGCATAGAGCACAAAGTTTCCATGTAAAACGTCCCTACAATTGGGTTGATGCATAACTCACATTGTGAAACAAAGGAATATCAGCCAAATCTAATCTCAATGAATCAGTAGTTTGCGTTGTCTCAGCCCTAGATTCATCTCTGGTTCACACTATAAAACAAATCCATTAAAAAAAAAATAGTCAAGATTACAAGTTTTGGAAGACTAGTATGTTATCTGAAGTATCTAATAAGATATCTACCTGCGCGCGCGCGCGCGCGAGAGAGAGAGAGAGAGATGATATATCAAGAATCCAGAATTCCAAACCCTTGCCTCGAATACGATCTGAGGATGAGCTGGAGCCGGGCCGTTCTCACGAAATGGCTGGAGAAGATGGGTAAAATAATAAAATTTTGGAAACCAAACATCCAGAATTACAACTGAAGGATCTTGACATGGTGGTTATACTCGCCAAGAAGTGGTGCCCCAAATCCTTCCCCAAACAGTGCCGATCTTAAAGAACTGAGCCAAAGATCAATCGAAAACGCAAGAAACAAATGACGAATTATGATAAGTTGATAATACTTTCGAAGAACTGGTGCCCAAGAACCTTTTGATCAATCGAAAACGCAAGAATCGCAAGAAAGATAGGAGAGATAGATCTTTAAAGAACTGAGCCCAAGAACCTTTCGATCAATCGAAAACGCAAGAATCGCAAAGAAAGGAATGAGAGATGGAGAGGGGGCTTCACTCTTGCTTTTGGCCCTCCGGAACCCCTGACAAGGGGAGCGGGCGCCTTCTTGGGTTTCGGCCTCACCGCCCGCTCCCACGTTCGTATGCTATATATAGAGGTTTGTAACAAATCCGTTAAATCAAGGCGAGCTGCGTATGCCGACTAAAGTTTGTATTCGGAAATAGAAAGCCGGCAAAAGTTCATACAACTGGATTCGGGAGAGCCCAAGAAATTATGGTTATGTCTACCCTTTGCTCCGAGACATCTAGATATTAGTAACAAACAAGATACCTTTCAGACCAAGCATATTTTCTGTGAAGCTGATGGGGTTGTGGACTCTAGCAGTAGTACCACGTAGGCTGGAGATGGAAAGCTGCCTGTGGCACTCTGAGGTATTTTGTTTTCTGATTTTATTAGAGGTATCCGTACTCGTCAGGTATAATCCTTCCGCCTTAGCTATAAAAAAAAAAGATCCATATAACAAAACATATATATGCACAAAATAAACTTAAAACCTAAACCCCTTTTAAGCATCAGAGCTAGACCGTATTAACCATTAAGAGGATTTAAGTTAGTGAAGGGTCCCAAAATCCCAACCTATAACAAAGTAAGCTTATAATAATGCAAAATTTTAACCTTATAATATAGAAACACTACTTCTATATTTCAAACTCGTGATATTCAAATTATAATAGAGCAACCTCATATTGTACCAATTATTTGCTTCCTTGATTTTTTTTAGTCTCGGAAAAAAAAGAAATTTTTTTATAATGCGATGATACTATAAAATAATATTGTTATTACATATATAAATAAGGCATACTATTAAGTAGAATACTTATCTAAATTCATGGTGAGAGGCAATTTTGGGTCTAATAAAAATTAAATAACTTTTAAAATTCGATATAACTTAATACTAGCCTCTCTTTGTTATGGAAGATGGGATAGTTGAGCGTCACAACCCCCGTGAATATGAAGCCAGTTATCTCCAGGCTTAATGAGAACAAAATAGGATTTTTTTTTGTCTTTCCGACCGAGATAGGAGTCAAATTGCAGCATGAATAATTGGTAAGTTACATTTAAAAACATTCTGAATTCAAGAACATCCTGTCAAACCCATATTTCTTCTATAGCAACCCTTCTGATGGTTTAGTGATCAGCCATAGCTTGTCTTAACAATTTCATATGTAAATCTTCGTGCTAACATCGTTATGCGCCACCTTTGGACGTCCTCCCTCGACCCCATTAGAACTAAAAGCTTCTCACTTTAAAAGCTACAGACTAGGCGTGCACATCTCCGAAAATCCTAGGATGCATCCACCCTAGACAAACTTAAACATGGACCTTCAATTTATAAAATATTTAAAATTAGGATAATAAACGTAAATGTAGTTTCACTAGCAGACGTGCCAAAACAAGTCGAGCATCTTAGCTAGCAGACACATGTATAGCACAAAGGACTACAAGTTACAGGGCATGGAAATCTTCTCCAAGTTAAAAAAATGGAATTTACATGATAAGAGAGGTTCAAAATGTAAAACATCAAACATGTATCCCAAGATTCAAATGTAGGATGATCAAAAGCTTCCTCACCCAGTTAACTTGGTGCCAAAGATTCGGTACCTCCTGGTTCCCCATGGGTTGCTTTTGTCCAAATAATAAGATTTCAAGCAGCACCACACCCATGGTGGATCTCTAGTAGCACAGGCTTGGCCAACACCATCAGTTATACCCAGTAGCATGTTCATCTTGCTAGCTAGTACATTGTTTGTTGGGTAGCCACCAAAAAATTTCTCCTGGCATGCGTTGAATCTGATTAGGGTGTAGTTCTCAAGCATCGATTGAAAAATTATCGAACTGCACACATACTTTCTATGTCCAAAGATATGCGAGGTAACTTTAGCATTGAACTGTGAGGGAAAAGCGAAACTAAATCCTACCCCATCTTCTCCGTAGACATATGCATGAATTCTTGTTGTAGGATCTTCCAGAGTCAATCTGATCCGGTAGTGCCCATTGATTGGAGAACGGAGGTCTTCAGCTCGCCAAGGATATGCCGCTACCACTCGAACAATGCACTTGCACCTGTGTGTCGCCTATAAGATTCAGAATCCAACCTAAAATGAGTGTTTTCCCCTGCAGCCAACTAATTGTCAAACACTAATCGCATGTTTTAAGTGGAAAGCTTGAATGCATTATTTTCTTTACAAGAAAGGAATAGCTTTTGCATTAATTTGACAAAGGATGTCTCTTATAAGATACAAGGAATCCCATGCTGCTAGAATAACCTAGACACCTATGATGGGGATACTTCAGTCTCCACAAAATTACACCTAAGAGCCCAACACTTTTAACATTCAAATAACCTTGATGATGGAACATCTCCATACATAAAATAAGGAAAAGAAAAATGAAATAAAATGGTATAGATGTAATTGTATAAATAAACTAAGTAGTTTAGTCAGTTGAAAATAATATTGAAGAAAAATTAGTTCATGTTACAAGAAAAGGGGAAAAAAGGCTACTATGCATTGTTAATCTATTTAGATATCCCATATTAATTTGTTCAAGTTTACTGAATCAGTACAGTTACACTTCACTTGTCAAGCATTCCTATACACATGTCAATAACTTGATCCCTGGCAACAGCTGGCTAAAAATGTGTGCAGACAAGATACCATGTTGGAACTGGAAATGACATGCATTGGAAAATGAAGCTATTAAAGAATGGCAAGATGATCAAGAAGAATCATCTTAAAGTCCATGTTTCTATACTATTTGAATTTTAATTAATATGTAAGTTGCTGTGTCTAGTTGCATAAGTTCAATTAAATTTTTTAAAGTAAATCTATATCTCCTTCTAGGGAGTCATTATATTTTATGTATATAAGAGAAGAAAAGTTAAAAGTTAACTCTTAAAAATCTATAGACAACATGACCTCAGGATAGGTGAGCGAATCCATCAATGTTGCAAAGGCAGCATGCCTGAAATCTGTATCTGAAAGTTAAAAATAAATTGTTAAAAAAAATAAGTGGGAATTTTATTGGAAAAAAAGATAACTATAGATATAAATGTTCTTTTATGGTTTCAGTTTGATATTCCTCACTCAATGCTTTGACAGAAATATTAGGAAATATGGATTTCTATGTTCATATATGATTTCCTACGGTCATACAAGCTGAAGTGAGAATTACACACGCACAAAAAAAAAAGCAAGACTGCAGTAAAAGGGAAAAAAGGAGCAAAGCAAAGTTCTTCTACAGTAAAATGGATAGTGCATGATTCTTCAAAACATTGTAACCTAGTTTAGGCAAAGTGAATTTCCGATTTCCCATGCATTTAATTCCATTGTTTAAGGAAATTTAGCTGCGAAACAAACACATAAACAATAAATAATTTCTATAAAAAGTAAGATGATTTTGCAAAGAATTAT
Source organism: Phoenix roebelenii (assembly GCA_025769935.1). Lineage (NCBI taxonomy): Eukaryota > Viridiplantae > Streptophyta > Magnoliopsida > Arecales > Arecaceae > Phoenix > Phoenix roebelenii. The sequence continues at coordinate 15,042,554 of JAOXJJ010000725.1, read as the reverse complement.
AAAAGATAGAGAACTAACATGCCATAGACGTACTCCAAAAAAGTTAATGTGAGATTGCATATACATAACATATTTAGACTATGTAATCAGTTGCAATGAGTATCACAACCATCCTCAAAAATATGCAACCCCATTGGCTTGCTAGATCTATTTTCATGTTTACCCTTGCACTAGCCTCAAGCTCTAGCTTGAGACTGATACTAAATCCTTCAACATATACAGAAAAGGCAGCATTAGGCCACATACACACAGCGCATTTGGGGGACAGCCTCAAGCGAATGCATGAAAAATATGATAAAATTATTTATGCCAAGTCTACTGGTGAAGTCATTTTGCTTAATTTTGCAGAAGACAAGTACCAAAAATTTCATGGATCCTACTACATGGCTTTTTTAAATAGAAAAGGGCTTCAAGCTGGCCCTTTGGTGTATGACCACAACTGGCAGGAAATAACCAAACTCAGAAAAGACAGTTTCAAGTTTCTCATTGTTGCCTCATACACCCCTATGGAGATGTTGATTTGAAACTTTGTATGCCCCAGTTTAGTATCTCACACTCATCATCATCATTCAAGCCTTTTTCCCACCAAATAAAGGTCATTTATAAAGCACAGTTCTAAGTTGAGAGAGAACTGAAGGATTGAGCATGTTATATTGCTTTCTCCCCATTAACCAACATCAATCCTGGCACCGTTTTTTCCTAGAAGGGCAACTTTATCTGACAAAGGTCAGTCATGAAAAATTGCATAGCCAAATAGTAGGAGGGATGACCTACTTACTAATGTTTTGATGAAGCCATGCCCCAAATCTATCTTCATTACATGTACTCAACTCACTAAAAAATAAAGTTTCATAAATCAATGGAGATGCACATGCATTTGCAATGAGCCAAACATCCATCATGCCTTCACAAACGAACATGAAGAAATGAAAACTGAGGAGATCACTCTCGATTAGAAGAAAAATCATGAAGGATGCATAAAGGCATACAAAATTTTAACTTGAGGCCATGTATAATCTGTATTTATTTATCTCTACTGCCAAGGATGCCAGGAAAGAGCAAAAATTTAAACTTAAAAACTATAAAATTTTGCTTTATTGAGGATCAATCCTTAATTCCACAATGGTCAATCTCTGAGCTGAAAAGGAAAAATATCAACACAATTAAAAAAATGAATGATCACATCAAAAAACAGCAAATCAAATATAAGAACAGCAAACACTTGATGCAAGTTCCTAACCAAAGAACGAAGTTAAACTCCAATACCTGTAATATCAGAGGGCTGAGGAAAGCTCATAAAAGGTTGGCACTTTGGGTTAGATGTAATACGATCATTATACATCCTAGTTTGAAAAATGGATACTGTTACAAAGATTCCCATCGAAGATAAAAGAACTGAGTCATACCAAATCGAGAAAAGAGATGAAATTACTTTAAACGATGTAATACGGTGTCATCTTGATCAGATAGAAGATGGATTTTACTGGAAGGCTGCAACACACCTTTCCACATATCAGACCGCAGCTCACATATTATATTGCATAATTTAACCCAGTGGCCACCTCCTTGCAATTGCGGAATCTCTTTGAAATATTTATTAGTAAATATCCTTAAGACTGTCCCACCTCGAGGAAATGCATGTAGGACCTCTCTTGAAAGAGAAAATTCTTCAACATGTAAAGGAGATGGAGTTTTCCCTTCATTATCTAGGCTGTTATTCCATCAAACAGAAATACACTGCACATTACTCTCATCATATAACAAATCAGAAATTTACGTATAAAGAAACTGTAGCTACAATAACTATAGAGCCATAACCAACAAGCCATATTTCATCTATTAGGTTAGCTCTAGAGATTCCTTTCCACCGCATGCTCTTACCTCAGTTGTTGTCATAACCTACGTAAACTTTTCCAATTCATCATTAGAACTTTCATCCAAATTGTTAGATTTCCTTTCTATAGATTCTTCTGCAAATTGAAGCTCCGCCTTGTAGAGGTCTCCTTTATAGTACAACAAACGAGCCCCTTCACAATATTCTTTTCACAAAATCATATTATACCTTAGTTACTACATATTCAACATAACAGCAATCTTATAGTGTAGCTCTTTCCTATCCATGATGCAAATCTAGGCCACTTCAATTCAAGTCGGATTAAGGAATCAAACCTTTTTGTTGGAAATGGAAGAAACGGTCACTGAGAAAAAGGCTTATTTGTGGTTGACCTCACCTCGTAACTCAAGGCAATACCCTACAAAAACACCTTGAGGCTCATAACTGATGACACATAATGCTGGTTATGCATATCAGCTAGAGGTTGACCACCACACCCCTCGTGCCTTAAGTTAGGGCTTCCATGGAATGCAAGCACCTTATGCTTTAATTATTTCCAGAACAAATGGAATGTTCAAGATAGAATTATTTTCTTTATATTTTTGCATATTTATTGTCCATCAAGTTCGAAACCATGGTCAAATTATGTGATATAAACTAACCATCAAGTTTTGCCCATGTTTGGTGTATGATATGTGTGATCCTTGCCAGAGTCCATAATCAAATTTAAACAAAATGCTTACACCCTTTTTATCTTCTTACCTTTAAAAAATCTTTGAGAGAGCTACAAACTTTCAAGAAAAAACCACAAGTTTTACACCTAAACATTTTGTCAAACACCTAGCAATCAAATAAATATATACTTGCATTTGATTGTTGGGTTCACAAAAGGTCACCTAAAGCAAAATGCATGTTCATGTCATGTCAAAAATTTCAGAACTATTCCCAGCAAACCAATTTTCTCTTGAAGCTAACCATTCTGAAAGCAAAGTTGGTTGTACACTGAAAGTTTATTAAGCCCAATGCACACACTCTCAATCAAGGTACACCGCACTAGCCCAAACCAGACGGTATGGAGCATACCATACCATACCATTCGATATCGGTATCCGGTATGGATGGCATAAAAAATTCCATACCGTAACGTACCAATACTGTGCTAGTGTGGCACCGGTACGGGATCCAGTACCGAGACAATGAACCTTGCTCTTAATAGATAGTAATGATAAAATTTGAGAAATTCATGTAACTGACCCATAAAAACAAGAAGAGAATGTTGGTTAATATCATAAAGGCTCATTTCCTATGATCACAACGGTCTATATACCTTGCTATCAAAACTTTAAAACTCAATTACGACAACTAAGTCATGAGAAAATTTTAAAATTAAACGAAAATATATACTTACTCCATTGTAAAGCTTATAGGAGAGGTATCCGTTCCATCCCACACAAAGAGCACCCACTCACCATTAGAAGTTTCGCACAAATGAAGAACCTTCACCACAACCATGAAAATGTTTTTTGTTCACATTTAAACTTACTTAAGAACAAATATATAAAATAAATTATTAGACCCATGGACTTACCTTGCAAATTAGATCGAAAACATGACCAATCTTGATTCTATTTAGCTGCAATGAGTATTCATTCAGAACTAAACAACCAGATTAAGAAATTAGAGTTGGTATTGCAAAGAAGTAATGATGGCAAAAAAATTAACAGAATCTATCCAATTTTCATGAACAAGATGAGTGAAAAGATTCAAATACTGTAGCAGAAAACAAAAAGATTCCAAGCATTAACAGAATCAGATTGCTTGCCTGAGTAACTAATAATGACAAACTAAAGCTAAACAAAAATTACCATGGACCATACAGTTTTACCTGCACCATGCAGATAATTGAGCAACCATGTCCTTAGCTGTGACAAAAATTCATTGTCATGATCAGTAGCTTTGTACTCTGTAGAAGACTGATAGGGACGGAAACTTTCAGCAGTTTTCCCTTCAAATAGCGCAAATGAAGAGAACCTCTTATTGTAAACACAATAAAATTCTCCATTGTGGATTTTCATCTGGACAAGATATGCATTGAAGTATTGATATTTTGTTATTCAAAGCACTCTATCCAAATATGAACTCCAATGTTTTAGCCAAAAAAAAATTGTGACCAACCAATAGAGGTCATAAACAACAATCTTATTGTACAAATTACTTTAAAATATCCATGCAACACCAAGACCATTAATGGCAACAATATATAGATACACAAGAATAGTAATTCTGATATGAGAAATAACACATGCCTTTAAGAGTTATTTCACATAAGATGTGAAAATTGAGATGAATGTTTGGTCCCAACTATTTGGTCAAGCAATGGTTACGATGAAATCAATGAGATTTACTAATGCAATACTTACTCATGTTCTTTGATTAAGCATACCTTATACTACTTCAATACGTACAATTGTGATGATGTTTCTAATAGCTCCTGTCCATGTCATTCACATTGAATAAGCAAAACTTGCGAATTCAAAATATAAACAAAATTTTAGTTTTCATATGGAAGAAAAAAGGCAAATGCCATCAGTACACACCTAGGACAGCCAATCAAATGCAAGTGCTGAAAATTGCAATAATAAATAACATAGGATTCTTGTGGTTGAGTGTTGCCAACATTGTGGAATTAGATAAAAAATTGGGGTTGATTTCATTTCTTTTAAGATAATATGTACTCCAACATTCATGGACTTTTAATTGTTCCCTTTGTCCTTCGATTTTTTTCACCATTTTGTCTATGGATATTGTAACAACCCAGGACCTCACCCAAAATGGCTAGCCGGAAGATATTATTTGGGTTCCTTGATCTTGTATAAGTACCCAAGATCTACCCAGCGAATAACCGATGTGGGACTAAACACACGCCTGCACGGGTCCTCACAGATATAAACTTTAGCAATATAAATTTTATACGCTAGGCCAAATGATCTAGTACTATTAACTAAACAAAAACCAACATATGCAAGCATTAGAGGAAATTTTTCATCTCGCATTCGGGTAAAGAGAGAATGCAACTTCATATTATTAGAATACTCGATGCATTAAGGGCTTGTTTGAATGCCCAGACAAACTATTCCAGGATAAGTCCCACACAACCAAATGTTTGAGAGAGAGAAGGTGATACAGTAGAGAAGGATCAATGCAATAGGGAGCCTGCAGATTATCAGTGCATTGGATTCCTTCTGAAAGTGATTTTCCAGTATCCCAATTTTTCAGCAATTTCTGGGAGTCGAAGATACCCTATCCAGAAACATTCTTTCCCCCATCTTGCTAACATCTTCCCACTGTCTACCATATACAGTATATTTCATGGACAGCTTACCTGGGAGTATGCAGACCAATGCATCTTTTCTGCGTAAAATATTTCAATCAAAATGATGTACTTAAACGACACAATGACGCTAGATGAATACACCGTCAACAAGAAGGATTATTATGCCAAAGAAAATGGCAGATAAGAGAGCTCATGCTGAGATTTACCACAACACGGTGAAGACTGATTATATCGCCAGTTGACCTAACATGAGGTAACTTTGTTGTATTCTCAGCAAAGAAGTTCACAGAAAGCCCTGGTGCTGAATAAGACAGGTCCCTTATCTTTAGTGTGAGAACATAGTCTGTGAGGGATCATCCAAAACCAATTGAATAAGACATTTTACATAGAATTTTCATAAATTTACATGCAAGCATCCAATCAGGCAAGTTAAAGAACTCCTTTGTAGCTTATTGGTCTCCGAAAAAGAAGGATAAAAAGCTCAGCCATACATAATGAGTCAAGCAACTCGAAGTTAAGAGCTCTGGTTGGTTTTGCTCTATGCTAAGTTAAGGTTCAGCATAGGCAAAAGAAGGTCTAATGTCAAAGGATAAAATACAATACTATGAGCACAGAATATTCAAACTTTACATCAATATATTCATTTGAAAACTGCCGCCCATTCAAAAATTGTTTTTTTTTTTAACCAAATCATCTCCAAGTATGTGATTTCTCATAAAACTTACAAGAGGTTCAAAATTTGGCATTAGAGAGGATCTATCTACATACAGGTATAAAAATATTTTTCTTCATTATTTTGATGAATTTAGCGGGATATCCCCCTCTTTTTTCTTAACAAAAAAAATACAGGTATCCAAATATATCTCTTCAATATACTGTACAAATTATAATCACACTAATGTTTTACTATCTCGGAAAGAGACTGTCACTTGTGCCCTAAAAGTAAATAGGTTAAGAGAAGCTTCAAATTGAGAAATTTTCGGATTTGAAATATTCCTTACTGACTCAACTAACACCTTACAACAATTCGCCATCGTTCCAAACCCTAGGAACCCAAAAGAAGCTGGAATATTTGAGGCGGGAAAAAAAAAAAAAAAGTCCTGGAAGCATAACAAGGCCTCCAATTAAAGCAAGAATC
>JAOXJJ010000725.1:15016564-15029297 GCA_025769935.1 Phoenix roebelenii | reverse complement strand
GGAATCTACTGATTTGTAAATTCTTTCATGAGTTAAAGGTAAGGGCCGCTCTGCTATTTTGTTAAATTGGGGTAAAATTTTTATATATAACGGCATTTCTTCATATTGTAAAACATTATGTAACTATTAGAAAATTCTATAGATAGAAGCTTCTCAGCACAAGAATGTTTTCCCTAATATACAGTAAGCAAGTATTATTAAAAGAGATGCTTCCCTACCTCAAAAGGCAGAAAAACTATAGTTTAGATCTTCATCACCATAAACATGCCATTGCCAGCTATTATTTCGACATATACAGTTCATTTTTGTATAACATAGTTCTTCCATGTACAAGCCACACAGCTGTTGATGGTTGATTAGAGTTACAAGATGAGCTATAGATAGAGAATAGAACAAATAAAAAGTAGTGCAACCAGCTTACAAGTGCATGCATGCAAAAGATAACTAGCATAGGAGATGGACCGACCATAAAATTGGCAAAGCAATAGGAACTAATAAGATATTTCAATAAGTTATGAATATTTAATGGATATTTGCATATAACTTGGGTTAATTATTAAGATATAATTTCTAGAATCAATCAACCAGTGAAAAAAGAATTATAAGTTGCTATAAGATCTGATAATCTAGAAAATATTAATTATGAGAAATGATAACCAAGCAAAGATAAGAATGATATAGAACACAGTCCAAATATTTTACCTTCAGCAGCCACTTTGGAGCTACAACCAATGCTCAATTTATCAGGAGAGTTCAGCTATCTGAATGCCTGAGAAGCTGCTACCGGTGTCTTCCCAGCTAGAAGACCTTCATGATCTATTTCTACATGATGCTTAAATTCTGAGTCAATATTCCCACTGTTGTGATGAGAAAACTCAGAATGGTTGTTGAAAACATCCATTATATGAGTTCGGTTGCCACGTAGAAAGCTCCATCCAGAGGAGCATCTAGCATTCCTATGAGCAGAATGACTGCCACTCATCTTGTAACAGGAAAACAATGGTTTCTCCCTTAGAGCAGCCACACAACAGTTGGCCCCCATAATCTTGATGTTCAAACTAGAAACCACAAAAAGAACGACTAAAACCCTCCAGAGTGAAAGGAACCTCAAATAATTTCAAGTAATCCTGATATTTACAGCCAACATCATTTGCACCAATTCTTGGAGAAGAAACTACATTAAATCTCCAGCTGTTCCTGTATGCATTAGATGCAAATCAGTCAACCATAACAACATGAAGGTTAATACATGGAGCTAGAACTCCAAAGAAGTTATATTCATGCAGACTCAAATAATAAACAATCATAGAGTGGTACCACAGGTAGAAAAGTGCAGAAATTCACTCAATTCAAACGGCAATAAGGCGATTTCCACCCCCCTCCCCCTGATCTTGATGAGAAAGATTATCTTAACATAGCCTACATCTGTAGAAACAGAATCTCTATCCAAAATAACCAAAATCATGTATGCCTCCACAATGTAAAAAGAGGTTGGGAAAGAAATTCTCATCAAACTCCAAGACGAACATCGGTACGAGGAAAAAAAAGAACTTCAAGAAGAACATGAAAAATTCTGGTCCAGTTTACTATTTTATTATTTATGCCATAACAAACTATCTCATAGCTTTAACAAATTTAGTGAGCTATTGATTCTGGACCAGAGTGCCACAAAAGAAGGCAATCGCCAAATTTCACGTATAGTATCAAAAGAATGAACAGAATAAGAACTGGCACAAAATATTACATCAAAATATCAAATGAGATCTTAAGTAGAAAGGGAATCTAGATATTAAAATGGCACAAAATATTACAATTACATCAAATGAGAACTACTAGCAAAATCGAGACAGCGCAAGCAACTGGTAGAGCCAGCAATCATTAATCAATGTTTTTTTCTTTTTTTTTGATGACAACCAGCAATCAAAGTCGATAAAAGAATAATGCAAAATATTAAAAGGACATTTATTTATGTTATAAAAAAATATAACAATATTTTCAGAACAAGATCAACTCTTTTTGCTAATCCTTTCTTTCTCCCTGAAAATTGAAGTTTCTTGAATGAATTTCGATAGAAGATATATAGATAGAAAGCTTCGGAAAAAAACTAACCGCGAAGAGCATTTAGTGAAGAGAAGCAATAGAATCGATCAAAGCCCAGCACCATGGTACCTCAGAATCCAATCCATCGCCACAACCTCAACCTCCGGGCTCTTACAAAGGAGTTTCATCAGCCGGTGCGGAACCAGAAGGACGCCCACGAGAATGTCGCCATGGCTTTCAGCGAGAGACAGAAGGCCGGAAGGTAGAGCGGCGGGTAGTTTCCCGAACGGGTAAGTCCAACAGGCGCCCTTATGTCTGGGCCCTTTCTTTCTCCCTTCTCCATTAAGAGAAGGTTGGGTTCCGTTGCGGTTTTCGGTAGAGCCATTTTCGTATAAATTGGTGCTTTTATAGGTATTTGTATTTTTCTAGTATTAGATTTTTTACATGACAGCTTCGAGTAAAGAAATCATTTCCAGAGAAGCAATTGACCCCTTCCGCTTTTTCTCCATGAGGAAGTGTGGTTCCATGCCATTAATATATATATATATATTAATATATATATGCGCAGCGTATGTTTAGTTTTATATTAATTATTTGCTGGATAGATCCTAGATATTTATATAGGATCAAAAAATCCAAATAATATACCTTCTGACTAGCCATTTTTTGGAGGTCTTGGGTTGTTAAAAATAGTATCAGAGCAGACATAATCCATAACCTATGTGGACTAGGGGACATTGCAGCATAAATCCATTGGAGCTAATCATAGGCTAATCATGGTGCTTGTGATTAGATTTGAATAAATTCTAAACCTTAGCTTGACGAGGATTCGGTTATTTGCTAGGTAGATGGGTTGTTACATTCACCATCATTGTAATTTTGTGTCATACCAGTGATATAATTGTTGAAGTGTAAAAACATATGTAAATCATTTCTTATTTTAAATATTTTAGTCATCAATATCTTTTTCAACCAGCCAATTAGAAATAAAAAGAAAATGCATGGGTCTTCACTTTGACCCAGCAGGATGCTAGTGCAAGTGATCAAGCAGTGATTGGTATCATTCTAGACAACTCTATAAATATTCATGTATAATTTGATTCTTCCATTTCTTAGTATCTTCTAAGTTCTACCTCTTTGAAATGCATATATGGAGAATTGAATCAACTTTTAGGTATTGTCATCTCTTTTAAGAAAGTTATTCTTATAGATGTTTTGTCTAAGAATTTTATCACTTAAATGAGGAAGTTAGAGTTAATACAAATTGTTCTAGAGTTACAAGCCTTAGAAGAGTTGGGCTAGATCAGAGTTGCGTAGCAAAAGATGGTGGAATATTAGATCAAAGATTAAGTACCTTCATTTGTTTAAGAATTAAGAAACGTTAAGTTTTGAAGAGGAAACTCTTTAAAGGAAAGAATGCGGGGGCACAGTCCATTGATCGGCCCACACTTGCCTTGGGCCTTTGGGCTGGCCTAAAGAGGCCAAGCCCAAGGCCAGTGTGCTTATTTCGGTGAAAATTGAGCATTCCCAAATCTAGAACTTGGGGACTTCGCCTTTTTAACTTTCCTCCTTGGATTTTCTCCATCGGAATCATCAAGAATAGCAGCCAATTCGAAGCCCTCTCTTCGAGCTTTCTTCCTCAATTTCTTGCTGGAAAGAGCCGCCGGAGGCTTCGCCGAACAAAGGTAAATGTTCCTCGTCTTGCTTCCCTCGTTTTCCTAGCGATCTAGCAGACTTTGCTTTGGTTTTAATTGGCAAATCGCCATGATTGGATCCGAAATAGGGTGCCTTGTTTCGACTCTCTTCTTCTGAGCATGCCGCCGCTATTGGCCGCCCTCCGCCTCATGTCTTCACCTCCAGCTGCCATCTCGTCAAACCACTAAGTCCATAACCACCAGCAGCCTCCTTCTTCCTCTGTTTTATCAAGAATGAAAGAAAAAAGAAAAGAAGAGAAGAAGAAGAGGAGGAGAGAGAGAACCCTCCCTCTTTCTCTCTCTTATTTCCTCTCTCTTCTCTCTACTATTCTCTCTAATTTCTCTCTACTTTCTCTCTCTAGAAGATCTAAGAAACCTAGTATCGATTCATGTCGACCTGATCTACAAATCTGAGTTGACTCCTATAAAATGATCTGGTTCCGCCCTCATGCCCGAGCTGCCTACTAGACCGATCGCCCCAACCCTGTTAAATATTTCTGAAACTTTCATTGATAAACCATGTTGATTAATCTTGGCCCTAATCGAGTCCATGCTTTATGATTTATTGATCGAATTGCTCATGCGTGACCCACTCAAAATCATCGAACTTTTGTCCTGGTTTCTTATTATTTTAATTCGATTAAAATTGTCAAATAGAAATTATTTCTTGCTTTTAATATTTTTATAGGGTTAACTGAATAGCCTAGTGAAGTTTGACGGTCTAAGACGAAAGAAATAAGTAAGTCTTATATTCTTTATTAATTTTCAAACTTGTAAGTAAACCTTATACTCCTTACTAACTTTCAAACTTGTAAGTAAATTAATCTTATACTCTTTACTAACTTTCAAAACCTGTAAGTAAATCTTATACTATTTACTAGTTTTGGAACTTGTAAGTAGATCTTGCACTCTTTATGATCATATCTTCCGTTCATAAAATCTTCTAAATGGAAATATTATGCTTTTTTTTAAATTATGGATCAGCATATGTGTTATGAAAATCGTGCTTTATCATGAAAAATAGTTCTATGAATGTTTTAATAAAAATAGCTTTATTATAAAATATTATGTCATTTAGTATATTTTAATCTATTTATATGTATGTTTTAAGAAAAAGATATAAGTTTTCTAAAAGCTCTTAGATAGCTATATATGATCCCTTGAATTGAAAAAATTGATACCTGGAGCTAGCATCCATACGAATATTGGCCCCGCCAACGGGTATAAAGTTGGCATACAAATATGAATCTATTTCGATTACGAATATTGGCCCTATCACGGGTATAGAGTGACCATAGCGCGAATATCTGTGAGCAATGATTTGAACTATGATATGGCTAAATGGCAACAGAACGATTTATGCATTTATTTGAAAAATAAACTTAGAGCTATGCTTATGAAATATGAATGATTTATGCATGTATGATTTGCTTATGACTTGTTTTATTATATCGTATTATAAAATGCTTATTTTGGACTATCTATTAGTTTTCTTAAATGATGCATTGACATGAAAAAACTTATACTTGATCCGATAAAGTAGTGAAAAGTTTACTTTATGAGCTATGTCGCTCATATACTTCTATATTTTTTTTCATCTCTTTAGACAAATTGGGTCGATCGAAACGAAGAATGGTCCAAGCTTGGAGTTTGTGCTAGCAAGCTTGGCAATCTATATAGCAAAGCAGAATTTTAGCTCTTCTGTTGATTATGAATTTATAATTAGTAATTTTCTGAATCGTAAAGATTATGGGTTTAGTATTTAAGTTTGGATTTAAACGCTCTAAACCAATATTGATTCTTATTTAATTAATAATAAAATTAGATTCCTATTTATTTTATTATATTTGATATGTATTTGATAGCTAAATGTAATGTTGGCTTCATGTTATCGTGAGTTGTACCCCTCGGTGGTACGGCCATGTCATACTTTGGATCTAGGATGCGACAAATCATGTTGTACTTTGGATCAAAACGAGTCCTCAATCTTAGAAGATTTGTTGCAATACTATTCGCCTTTATCATTTGCAACCATTGAATTCATAGTTCAGACAAAGTGAAACAAACCAGTTGATTAGGTGTTAATATAATTATATATTTAGTCTTTTTTAATGAAGCCAAATTTTGGCCTACTGCATGATTGCAGATACGTGAGAGGTGTGGTATATTTCATGTAATGATATAAGTCATGTTATCTAGAAACGTGGACTATATATTTTCCTCGGAAATGTACAAGACTTGTTATTGGGAGAGAAGGCTTTTGCTGCACCATGGGCAGCAGAAATATCTCCCATTCTGAAAGTTCTACCATAGTATTATCCTTCTCTCTCATAAAAACCCATCTCCATAATATTTTTGTTTAGATAGGGCTGCAATTTAGTATTCAAAGGAAGAACTATAAAGAAAATAAAAACACTAAAGCAAAATCCCTTATATATATTTATATGTTTGGCATACATAATATTACACATACAAGGATAAAATTTCTAAGGTTGAACCACCATACGTAGGTATATGTTACATAAAGTTAGTAAAATTTCTTCCCTTGCTTATACACCACTGCACATATATATCACAGTAGTATTCATGGTGGTGACTATCTCATGTAATAAGTCTAGCGATGAAGCTTGAAGCACTCAGTTAGCTATATCTTAATATTATGTATGGAGATCGTCACATCAGTTTGGTATGAGCTTGAAAGGAGGCTTTCTAAGAGCTGGAGCAGGATCGTATCTCCCATAGTCATTTGTCTTAACAGTAAGAATCCTGGGATGAACAACAATGGCTTCTTCACTGTCCAAAGCCTCTTTGGGTGCATCCTGCAATGAGTTGTTTTGGTTATTTAACGAAGTATCTTGTTTTTTTTTTTTTTGAAAAAGATTTTAAAAAGTAAAAGGTGTAATAAATGTTTTGTTGATATCTATTGATTGAAATTAGGAGAAGAAAGTGATAATTTTCTCAGGATCTTTCAGACTTCATTAATGTCTTGATGAATGAAGAATGGACCTGATAATTAACAATCTAGTGTATTTATTAGAAGCGAAGAAGGCCAGTCAAAAAGCAATTGATCCCTTGGAACTCTATACAACACCTTAGCCACATCTCCTACTTGTGCAGTGGATTCATCCATTAATTTTTTTTGCCTGCCTGCAAAATCAATGTCCCAAAGAATTAGGAAAGCGCTCAAAAGTATTTATGTGGAGATCTTTATGTACTATGATATGCAAATATAGAAGCTTTCTGGAGAACGTATTGACATTTCCAAGGATAGTAAAATGAATGCAATAAGAACAACCATCAAATATATAAAAGTTAAAACATATTTTATTTATTTAATATATAAAAATTAAGAGGGGTAATCTCAAGGCATTCTACATCTTAGAAATGCCTATTTCAAAGCCTGCTATGGCATCATTTAAGTAATGTTAGAGAATAGTCTAATTATGAACAAAACAAGAAGTTAGTATTTCAAGTGTGCTGATCAAAGCATGAATATTTGCGTAATCTGTGAAAAAAAGTGTCTACAGCACAAGTCTTACTATAGTTAAGTGTTCCAATCTTCTAGACACAACCCATGCAATGGATATATTTAGATTTTTTTAAAAAAAAACATAATTAGAGTTTTGACTGCCACCAAGATATATATATTTCATTTCTCTATCTTTTGAAATGGCTGAAAATACTGTTAAAACACTCATGGCACTCAAAAATTAGTTCCACAAGGTTTAGAATTAGCCTTCCATTCATGCAGTTTGGTGGACGAATAGAATTATGTAAATATATCCAAGAATTGCAGCAACTAAAAACATAGTAATAAAAGAGTGAAACATCTGCACCGCCCTTTAGCTACTGAAGCAAACATTGATAATAGCATCACAAGAACAACCTGCGAGCGAGAACGATACAAGTGATGCTGAGATGATGAAGAGGAGAGTGGCTTTCCTAAGTGCCATCAAACCCATTCTCAGAAGACTTGCCTCTATGTTCCTTCCTCTGTTTCAAAGAGCATAGAGGAAAAAGGATGATTGCTCAACAAAATGGACTAGGGGTGAGTGTCCTAGCAATGAGAATTGGATGGGCAGTTCTTTATAAGAGGCAGTACAGGTCTAACTAGTTTTTATGATTGTTTAATTCAGCAATAAAAAGGAACAGGGAGCACTATCTTGATGGCATCTGAGTGTATAGTCAATAGTCTTAGTGGGATGCTTGATTACACCTAGAAGATTAGGTCATTTGACAGGTGGTCCTCTGCCTGTGGGTGTAGTCTTGGTGCCCCCTCAACAAAATGAACCTTTATTACCTTGGTGGTCCTCTGCATGAGACCATCCCAGATTAATATACATTATCAATGGAAGCAAAAAAAAGATCATCCATATGTTAATGACAACATACACTACATCTCAGTGGAGCACTTCCCAGATGTCATGTTTTGTTGTTTATCGAAAGATATGCCATGTTGGATCAAAGGAGAAGAATCCAGTCAGCAGATGCTGCCAGAAGTTTGCAATTCTTTATAGTTGCAGAGTAGGAGAAATGGACTGAGAAGTTTGCATAGATCTTAAACTCAGTGGCGATGGATTGCTCAAAAAAAGAATTGCTCAAAATTTGGTTGCAAAGTTAGGTTAACACAGAACTTGAAATAAAGAATATTATTTTCTTCTGAAGTGATAACCTTATCCCTGCCTCCTTTTTCCTTGAGTACCATTGCTACGTTAATAGCCCAATGCATGGCTACTATCAACATATATACAAAAATTTTCAGAGGGACATTTGAATATGCTATATTTACTATTATCAATTTGTTTTAATTTTAAAGACTATTAATTTTTTTATATATAATATTTCCATCGCCAACATCTTCAATGTATTACTACTGCTGCTGCTATTATCATTATCGTTATCGTTATCACCATCGTCATCATTATACATGCATACATATTACCTGCTAAAACAAGGCTCTTTTTTTTAATAAATTTTTAGGCATCACATTATACGTGCATACGATCACCAAGAGGATAGGCAAAAAATAATAATAATAAATGTAAAAATTAGCGATGATCCTTGCACACTTGACACTCAAAAATGACATCTGAACTTGGCTGATTGCCTTAATAGAATTCCCTAACCACCCAGCCGGTTGATTCTTGCACACTTGACACTCAAACATGACATTTGAGCGTGGCCGACTCTGACAGCCTTAATAGAATGACCTAACAACCCAAAGGAACGACAAGGTGCAGCTCACCGAATCAACGTACCGAAAAGACTGACTTAAGATTTTATGCATTTTTCTGGAAGCGGAAAGTCGATATGCTGAATGCTGAGATGTGACAAGAGACTTCACGTTGTAGTTGGTCTCGATAGCACTGGTCGCAACTCGAATGCACATCATGCTCTTGTTCTCGGATCGATCAACTTCAACCCATCTAAAGGTTTGCAACTAAATTTGCTTTATTTTCTTATGAAATTTATTAAATTTGCTTTTATCATTATATACACCCATTCAAGGCCTAGCATGCATATCACAAAACAGGAGTTGGTGTATAAATCAGGTTATAATTTCGTCGATATGTGAATGAGACTTTCAATGTGCAAAATACTTGTTACAGGGTGTAGATGCAATGTAGGAACTAGAGGATGAAAAAGTAGGAAAGAAAAACACTTCAAGGCATGTTACAACGTCGTTTTCCTTAACACAATATATGCCAGATCAGCAAATTTATCTCCAAAATATAATGGAGTCTAGAAAAATCTGTTGTAGCGTTTTGCACTACCGATATTAAACCAGAAAACTCTAAGAGTTTGGTTATAATGGCAAGACTAAAAAAAGAGAATATTTGAGAAGGAAAGAATGAATATGTTGTCTTCATTTTTTTGCAGTAGAGAGGCTCTTTTATAGTGTTCTTGGTGTCTCTTCAAACAGTCACAATACTTGTTTGAATAGTCACCACTTTTCAGACAGCCATCATTTGTGTCTGTTCAAAGAGTCATCTCTTTTCATCTTCAACTACCTTTTTAGGGTCACATCTTTTCACCTTCAACTACCTTTCTAGGGTCACATCTTTTCACCTTCTTCCTTCAGAAAAAATAACACCCAAAACATACATATATATAGATATATAATTTTGAAAATTTCCAACAATCCTCCACCATTTTCAAAATTATAAAGAGTCTTTACCAAAATAGGAAAATTTATGCATACATAAAAGTGTCTTGTGGACTTGAACTTTTACTTAGTGATAACATGTCAAAGTTAATCAGGTTAGCAGGGTAGGCAAGCTTTGAACTAGTGAACCTTTATGACCAACCGGACATATCTCACACAATTCTTTTTCCTCTTCGAGTTGTTCTAAAACCAACCCGTGGATTAGCCTTGGGTCTATATCATGGTTTCATGATTACTCTAGAGACAAAGTTTAGGTCTCATAGGTGGCGGCACCACCACTGACACTCATATAGGTAGGCTTATCAAAAGTGCCTAGTAACTCTACACTTTAACAGAAAAAACTATTATAAGCCTACTAAGTACATAATGTACACCTCCACTTTATCATTACAGGTACCAAGCACTTTTTATCATAGGCTGATAATTTAGTAGTGCTTTCGATCACAACATATGATGTACTTCTGCTCATTGAACTCAAAGCCTTATAGTTACAAGGGTTGAGTTGAGTTTCCATCATTGGTGATCATTTTCCATAAACTTTGGTCCCATCCCCTTTGATATTTTCCGCATCAAATCCCTTGTGAGTCCTTTAGTTAATGGATCTGCCAAGTTGTGACATGATCTCACAAAATCAATGGTAATTACTCCATCAATGAGTAATTGCCTTACATAACTATGTCTTAGACCAATGTGTTGAGATTTACCATTGTAAACATGGCTATGTGCCTTTGACAGCATAGCTTGACTATCACAATGTAGTGATATAGTATACATTGACTTAGGCCAAATAGAAATTTCTAACAACAAATTTTGTAACCACTCTACCACTTTGCCACAAAAGGCCAAAACTATAAACTCTGCTGCCATAGTAGAATCAGTTATAATTGTTTGCTTTTTGGATTCCTAGGAGATTGCTCCTCCACCAAGAGTGAATATCCACCCACTAGTTGATTTGTGATCCTCATTCTCAGTGATCTAACTAGCATCTAGGAACCTTTCTAAAACTGAAGGATTACCATCGTACATTATGCCATAATTTATGGTCTTTTAAGATACTTCAAAATTCTATGTATAGCATTCCAGTGGATATTACTAGGATTACTAATATATCTACTCATTTTGCCTACTGCAAAGACAATGTCAGGTCTTGTACAAGTCATGGTATACATAAAACAACCAATAACTCTAGCATACTCCAATTGATCTACAACTCTACCAATATTAGCATACAATTTCATATTTGTATCAAAAGGAATAGAAACAAGCTTGCAATCAAAGTGATTAAATCTCTTTAATATTTTCTCAATGTAATGAGACTGAGTGAGCATTAATCCTTCATTATTTCTAATGATTATTATTTCTAAAATTACTTTAGCAACACCTAAATATTTCATATCAAAATTAGATGACAAATACTTCTTTGTATTTTCAATACTTTCTATATCGGTACCAAAAATCAACATGATATCAACATATAAGCATATTATCACACCTTTGTTTGTTTGAAATTTACTATAAACACATTTATTAGCATCATGGATTTTAAAACCATTAGCAACAATAGCTTTGTCAAATTTTTCATGCTATTGTTTTGGAGCTTGTTTAAGTCTATAAAGGAATTTAACTAGTTTATATACTTGATGCTCTTGACCTTGCATAACAAAACCCTCTGGTTGTTCTATATAATTTTTTTCTTCAAGCTCCCCATTCAAAAATGTAGTTTTCACATCCATTTGATGAATATGAAATTTATAAATTGATGTCAATGCAATCAATGTTCTAATAGTAGAAATTCTAGCAACAAAGAGCACATGTATCAAAGTAGTCTATACCTTCTTTTTATTTAAAACTCTTAGCAACCAACCTAGCCTTAAACTTATCTATGGTTCCATCAACTTTTAATTTCTTCTTGAATATCCACTTATAACCAATTGGTGTAGAACCAAGGGCAGGTCTACTAACTTCCATGTTTTGTTACCCATTATAAAATCCATTTCATTATTAATGGCTTCTTGCCAAAATGCAGCATCTTGAGACTTCATAGCCTCTTCATATGTTAAAGGATCAGATTCTGTACTTTGGAAAATCATAATTTTATTAAGTGTTGAAACTCTTGATCCTTCAACCAAAAATGTAACAAAATCTAGTCCGAATGATTTTTCTTTCCTCATTCTTTTACTTCTCCTTATTTCATGAGGTTCACTTGATTCACCAGATTCATTACTTTTTGGCATAGGTTCCACCACCTTATCATTAATAGATGGAATTGAAGTGAACCTATTTTCATAAAATTCTGCATCCCTTGATTCTATAACAATGTTAGTTTTAAATTAGTCATTTGATTCAATGACTAAAAATTTGTAGCCTTTGCTATGTTGTGCATATCCCAAAAATATACACTCAATTTTCTTTTGTCCTAATTTTCTTATCCTAGGTTTAGGCAATCTAACAATAGCTCTACAACCCCACACCTTAAAATAACTAAGGTTAGGCTTTCTTTTCTTCCATAACTCATATGGAGTCACTTTTGACTTTTTATGTGGTATTCTATTTAATATGCAACATGCAGTGAGAAGAGCTTTACCCCAAAAACTTTTGTTAATCCCGGAATAAAGCATCATAGCATTAACCATTTCAACCAATGTTCTATTTTTTCTTTCAACAATTCCTTTCGTTATGGAGTATATGCAATAGATATGTCATGAATTATGCCAACTGATTCTCAATATACAAAAAAAATGATATTCTCCTCCTTTATCTGATCTAAGGCATTTTATTGTCACTTCACATTGATTTTCAACTTTAGTTTTATAAATCTTAAATTTGTCTAGAA